>JADRCH010000805.1:1273127-1402359 GCA_019843965.1 Rhynchomys soricoides
GTGTGGTGCCCGCTCTGCATCCCAGGCCCTTGGCTGGTGTGGTGCCCACTCTGCAGCCCAGGCCCTTGGCTGGTGTGGTGCCCGCTCTGCAGCCCAGGCCCTTGGCTGGTGTGGTACCCGCTCTGCAGCCCAGGCTGTCCTCTAGCTCACAACAGGTCTGCAGCAGCATCTGGAGTGCCGGCATAACAGACATGGGTTATCCCAGCACTGGTTTAAAACCATTTTCTTTTTTCTTCTTTTCTTTCTTTCTTTCTTCTTTTTTTTTTTTTTTGGTTTTTCGAGACAGGGTTTCTCAGTGTAGCCCTGGCTGACCTGGAACTCACTCTGTAGACCAGGCTGGCTTCGAACTTAGAAATCCACCTGCCTCTGCCTCCCAAGTGCTGGGATTAAAGGCGTGCGCTCCACTGCCTGGCAAAACCATTTTTTTAAATGTGATTTTCTTCTTTAGCTTTTACTATGCTTGGAGTTGTAGTCTAGTAAGAGTAAGGTTTTGTTCTGTTTTATTTCCTTTGGAAAACTAACCACTTTATCAGGAAAAGCATCATACTAATGAAAAGATGGGCATTCAGGGCGTAGACCAGTTGCCTTGATACATTTTTTTCATGTAAAATATACATAATTTATAATTTTATGGTTCTAACCATTTTCAAGCGTAGTTCTCTGGCTCTGAGTACATTCCTTGGTTTGCTTTGGAAGGCATTTTCATGTTCTACTGAATTATATTAAATACATGCAAACAAATAGTATTCATGTATTTTGTTACCAAATGGGGCCGACTCAAATAGTTTTTCTTTATGTGGCACATGAAGTGATAATTGGTTACAAACCCAGAAGTGAAGATACATTTTAGTAGGCTAACTAAAAATAAGTAGAGACACAGTGGAGCTAATGATAGGGTAAGGTGCAAATGGGAATGACGGTCACTCTCCTTTTCAGATACCTGCCATGGTTAGCATCTCTTGTTCCGTGGTATCTCCTCCACTTAGTGAGAAGAAACTGACTTCCCATTCGACACCTTGCCTTCATTTACGAAGGGTTATTTGTACTTGAAGAGAGTGGCTTTTTAGTGTTGCATTCATTGTAACTGATTTTCAAATGGAGGCAATTATCCAAAACAAAAATTCTCACCCACTTGAAAATTATACTAGATTTCTTTTATGTATTACTTTCACTTGGTGAAGTGTTTTATTCCAACAAAAATATGCTTTTATGACAGAGCTTACATTTGCTGCTCTCTTCAGAAAACAGTTTCATGAAAATTTCTGTTCATGTCTGCTATTGGAGTGGCAAGTTAAAAAGCAAACATCACCTATGGAAAGCCCCACCCACAGAAAGCCAGAGGGCTTGAATTTGCCTGTATGGGAGCAAGCACTATCATACTTGTGTAGACTGTGGGCCGTGCTGTCCTATATTATCTGCCAGTGTCGTGTACACAGTGTGGCCATTGTGAGTGAGGGGCTTACTGTGAAAAGATAGTTTCATTTTAGTGATGTTTAAATGGCTGTGTGTTCCTGGTGGTGACTGTCCTGCACGTGTAAGCAGACCGGGTGTAGCAGCTTAGGTAATGTTTCCAGACACAGCAGCTTATTTTAAAAGCTCAGTTGACCTGGCCATGGTTTAGTTTTAAATTTGTGCCATGTTTTCTGTCAGTGCCGCCGGGGCGTAATTACTTGGAGCTGGTTGGTAGTGCTGGAAAGGTTCTTTGAGCTTCCAGCATTGGGTGTAGCAACTTGGTTATCACAGTGACTCCTTTAGCACTTTGACACGTGGTCAACAGCTTTTCTATTTCTGTAGTTTCGCTTTGTGCAAGGCCTACCTTCTGCTTAAATACTCTAGTTTTTGAAGTCCAGTTTTATTGCCCAAGATTTTCCAAGCTGAAATTGTGTTTCCAAAAAAAAATTTTTTTCTTTTGAGTTACAGATGTGAGGCATTGAGCCTGTGTGGTTATGCTGTACTCTGAAAGAATTCCTTCCAGCTAAATAGGACTATAAGAAGGTAGCGTGTGTGGGGTTTCATTCCAGATCGAAGTTTGGGCTAAATTCTAAAAACTGAGTCTCTAGAGAATGGTAGTTCTCAAAGGCTGTTGAATCATCTGTTTTAAAAATGTGCAAAAAAATCTCACATTTCATGTGTTTCAGTTTTGTGGCCTAGGGATTTCAGTTATATTACATGTGAAACCCATTTGAAATTTTCTGTTTTGTTTGTTTTGTTTTCCTCTCAGAGAAGTCAGACTGAGTATAAAGAAATGTAAGCAAGTATGCGCTGCCCCAGATTTTAAAAATTCAAGTGAATCAGCTTATCTGGAAAGGCCTTGGAGGGTCATTCTTCTTCTTCTAGGAAGAGCTGGCAGGCCCCTGTGCCTCAGACAATGAGGACTTTCTGCATGGGAGCTGTTAAGGAATATTGTTGCCCCTTATCTCTTGGTGATCTACCTCAGTGTGGCACTGTCTTAACATGGAGCCCTTGTGAAGTCTGCAAACCGACCAGATTTTCTTCAGTTCAAATGGTATAACTGTGTAGCAGTGCATGCTGGTCTGATACGTTCTCCCTAGAATTTTCCACTAATAAGTATCTCCAAGAGTAAGAGCCAAGGGACGTAAGAGCTTAAGAATCCAGAGTGTTCTTTTCAGCTCATGCCACTTAATCAAGCCAAACACTAAACACTGGGTTTTGATAATGTGTTAGCTACATTTTTCTCTAATCAGTTACAATAAGAAAATGTAGATAAAATGACTACATTTGAAATGTATTCTTAGTTGGAGTGGTAAATTGGCCGTTTAAGATTCTGCATCTGTATTGAATGTAGAAGGTTTGGTTACAGGAGCTCTTTAGGGAAGCAGGAAGCATGAAGGAGACAGCATTTTTAAAACCCTGACTACTAGGCCGGGTGGTGGCGGCCCACATCCTTAATCCTAGCATTCAGAAGGCAGAGAGGCACATGCATCTCTGAGAGTTCCAGGTCAGCTTGGTGTACAGAGTGAGTTCCAGGACAGCCAGGGTATACAGAGAAACTTTGTCCTGGAAAAAAAAACAAAAACAAAAGTACTAAATACTGTTTATCAGAGAAATGCAGCGTCTTAGTTGTGGGTAAGAAACATAGCAAGTATATTTTTTTATTGTAATAGCTTTTTTTCTATATAAAATAATTTAAAAGATATTTTGTTTAGATTATACCAGCACCAGATTGTCAATGAAAATAAATGCCCAGTTGACTGATCATAACTACTGACTTCTGAAACACAATAGTTGTTTTCTTAGGAAATTTTTAAAAGATTATGTGCTGTGTGTGTATGTGTGTGAAAGAGAGAGAGAGAGAGAGAGAGAGAGAGAGAGAGAGAGGGGAGTATGTGTGGTGAGTGTGTGTGTGTATGAGTGCAGGTGCTCGCGGAGACCAGAGGTACCAGAACTCTTGGCGCTTAGAAATCTAGGTAACTTTCAAACATATCAACTAAAAGCCCTGTAGAAAAGTAGTGTTACAGAAAATACAATGAACAATTATAAAGTACCAATTTAAGCTACTGGTGATAATAAAAAAGATGGCTAGAGCACTTTATTGATCTTCCACTGTGGGGCAAACAGGATGAAAACCTGGAGGTGGGTTGAAGAAGTGTGGGAGGTGTGCCTAACTTCCCTGCAGGTCAGGTAGAAGGCCTCTATTTGGAGCTCCTTTGCCTAACACAGCCCAGTAACCTGGAGAGAGCTCAGTAGCTAATTTCCTTGTTACACAGCAGAATTGATCTTTCTGTTCTCGTTCAACAGAATTTGAAGCTCAAAGTTGTTTCAGTAGTTTGCTCCTGGCCATTCTACTGAAGTGAGCTTTGAATTAGCTATTTGCAAGTATATGCTCTGTTCAAGCTTGCAAGCCCATAGCTTGGGCTATGATATTTCTGAACATTTCAGAACAAACAGTTGGCATGTTATTTTGGCTAACGGCTATTAATAACTTCAAATATTGCTCTTCAGAGGCTAAAGAGAAGAAGGCTCAGTGGGTAAGGACACTTGCCCTTGCAAGGGACTGGAATTGGCTTCTCAGCACCCAAGTTAGATGGTTCAGAACAGCTTCTGCCCTGGGAATCCAACGATCACTTCTGACTTCCACAGGCACCTATACACATATGCCATATACTCTCTCACACACATATATGCACATAAATAAAAATAAATCTTAAAATGGTCTCTCCAGAATGCAGCTAACTTTTGGAGTTAAAAAAAACAAAACAAAACAAAAACCAGATGTTTTCTATTTAAATGCACATTAAATGAGAAAATTGGTGGATTTCTTTCCAAGCTCCCAATGAAAGGGAGGTGGTTACCTGCTCCTCGGTAAAGGAAATATCACAGTGACCTTTAAAACAATTTCCCTTACTACTGTAGAGAGTACTTCAGATCTTTCTCATTCATAGGGAGAAGGGACTTAATAATTATGAGGGAGGTTTAATAAACCTCCTGCAGTGGTACTTGTAAACAGGGTTTGAAGGAGAAAGTGTTGAAAACAAACAAACAGACAAAGGATGGAGCAGAGGCACTGGGAAGTGTTGAAGACGGGAGCTGAAATAGCTGGGCTTATTCAACAGCATTTCCAGTTGGTTGGATGGTGCACAAGGACCTGAAGAAGTGTGGAGATGGTGGTGCCCACGGTGGGGTATCCATGGTGGGAGCATCTCTTACACACTCAGGACCGTGGGGTGAGTCCAGTGTCAGGACTGATTTGGACAGAATCCTAATCGGCCTCTTCATTTTTTCTCATGATGACTACTTGGGGACAGTACATATTCAGTGTGTGTTATGTGAATGTCTGCAGTATTTCAGGCTCCTTTCAGAGTCTCATGGATACAGAACAGGGCAACTTTCAGACTATTTGTGGTGCATGGGGACGTGGAGACAAATGCAGAAGGAAGTAATGGCCTTAGATGGGATTTAAGTTGGCAAATGTAGCTGCTTTGTATTGAATAGTCAGGGAACTGACATTTCTGCTGGATCTGCATGGCAGGAAGCAGAGGGCCAACACTGCCTGTTCCCACATGGAACAGTTCAGATGGGCAGAATCCCTAGTGTCTGGGGCAGATACCTATCATGAAGCATGGGAAACCAGCTAGACCAGAGTTCTGAGGGCTGGAGAGAGTGGTGTGAAGTAAGGTAGAGAGCTGGCAGCATGGAGCTTTTCTGTGGAAGGACAGATAGTCAAGGAGAGCAGGGTACCAAGGGTTGGTGTGATCTGATGACTAGGAAGGCTTGTTCCGTGGGGAAAGGGTTCTAGGGTTACTATGTGGAAGGTCGGAGATGGCTGCATGAAGACTGAGAAGGACAAAACACCTGGCCACACCAAGGGCCTAGCCGGTGGTACAAACTGGTCTGGAGATTCAGAGTTTACCACTTGCTCTGCTAGCTTGCTTTTGATGACATTGAGCGGTCCCTGGCATGAGAGGAGAAGTAGTAGATTTCCTAGGTTGGGAATCAGAACAAGGTGGGAATCAAGCTATTTATTTACCTGTCATTTTTTTTCTTCTCTTCCTATTTCATATTGGGGATCAGGTTAGGGCCTTGTGCATGCTGTCCACAGCACTCAGTCTTAAAACAACAAACCCCATGATGATTTAGTGTAAAAATGTATTTTGTCTCTGTGTATGTCTGTTTACCATGTGCATGCCTGGCGCCTGTAGAGAGCAGAAGAGGGTGTCAGATCCCCTGGGATTGGAGTTACAGATGATTGTGAGCCACAGTGTGGGTGCCGTAAATTGAGCCAGGGTCCTCTGAAGAATAGTCAGTGCTCTTAAACAGAGTCATCTCTCCAGCCTCGTGGCCTTTTTCTCACTTTTGAGATAGGACCTCCATTTTGCGTAAGTGTATTCTGTGTCCCAGGAAGACCTTACCTTTACAGTCCTCTTTTCCCAGCCTCAGACACAGCCGGTTTATAGCCTGTGCCACCAGGCCCAGCTCAGGTTTTTAATTAATGAAGTTTTTACATTAGCATGCCTGCACAACCTCCGGAGTGCTTAGAAAGCTTTGACCACATAGCCATGTTGTTCTAGCAGCTTCAGACCTAACTGCTCCATGGCGTCCTTTTGTGTTGAAGTCAGTGCTGTCTTCATGTTCCTAACAGATGCAATGTGGGCAGAGGCGTAAGGAAATCAAGTCAAGCTACTTAATTTTAGAAACTGTTTCTTTATGTTTTCTCCATCACACCAACTGTGGATGATGACGGCTAAGCTGTGAGATGCAGGGCATTTTTGTTGAATGCATTCATTTTATGGAGTAGGAACACTATTTTGAACAAAAGATTATTTTTATTCTCTTATTTGGTATGTGCATGTGTGCAGTTGTGCTGCCACAGTACACATGTGGACATCAGAGGACAACTTTCAAGGGAGAAGGTTTTCTCTACAGTGGGCTCTGGAGATGCGGCCTGGGCTGTGAGGCATGCTTACCTGTCGGGCTGCCTTGCTGGCCTCTGACACTTCGTTTAAAGGTATCTATGATCTTTTCTTTGGTATGTTGGCCGTTGCTCTGTAGAGCCAGAGGCACCGGTGGTTACGTTCCTTCCCTATGTTTTCCTTCAGCCGTTTGGTCAGTGTGCACTGAGACTTTTCTCTCCAGTCTCTCTTTCTCTTGTCATTATTTTTGTTCTAGTCTATATTCCTTGTGGCCTTTCTGAACAACAGTTTCTCCTTCTCCAGGATTCTTCAAGACAGACCTCTAATACAGCACAATAAACTCTGTAGCCAGATGCCAAGTTATTTTGTTACCCAGCCCAATGATATTAAGCCTTGTTATATCAAGGATACATCCCATTTCAGAAGTTTTAGCTACCTATAGGAAGTGATCAAAAGATTCAAAACACCAACGTCAGCATTTATAAGAGAGCATCTGGTCACACTTAACTGCCATCTACATGCTCCTGAGGAATCTCATTAGGGCGCCGAGGGGCTTCCCCGGGGTGTTTGCTCTTTCTCTGCTCACAGTCAGTTGTACCCTTTTGCATCTTGCTGTTCATAGCCAGCTCTACTCCATTGGACTTTGCCATCTTTCTATGTGAAAGGCAAAATGAAGTATTTAATACTACCTTGATGTAAAACAAGTCATGTAATCATAAGGTAGTACTGCCACTTCAGAGAAGAGCAACATTAATCTTACAGAGTAGTTGCAGACAGGAAGAATTTATTAAATACCTATTTTGCTCCTTCTAATTTATTTGTGATTATGACAGCTACTGGAAGCAGAGTGACCTCAAGGCACATTGCTCTGGATGATGTATTTGGACTTTGACCGAGTTCAGTTTAAGTATAGCTGAAAAGGTTTTTAACTTTCTCTACAAATAGGCACGGTTGTATCCTTCTCATCTGAGACATTGTCTGGCTTTGTAAAAGCTCACTGTGACGTAATGCTGTGTGCTTATGGATAAATAAATGTTTCTTGAGGCACACATACTGACCACCAGGTTCCAGCCTCCTGTCACTGTTCCCATCTTCTGTGAGGCCTCAAATCTCTGACTCAGGGCTGTTAGTTCACTCAGAAAGATAGTGCAGTTGCTGTGTGCAGGGGCTGAGTGAACTCAGTGGGATGTAGTGAGCAGGGGCTGACAGACAAAGAGAGCGTTCACTGTGGCAGCCGGGTGTTCGTGCAGGGGCAGTTAGAGGAGGTTAGTCTGCCATTTTAGGGATGGCTTCAACGCGAGGGGAGGAGTGAGCAGGCCTGCACATAAGCTGCTGTAGCAAGAAGACAGCAGAGTGTGGATTTTAGATTTCTTACTTGGTGACTTGAAACTAGTACTGTGGAGCACATCATTTGATAGAAGTCTTAGGGTCCCCCCTTATATGTAACCCAGACTGGCCTGGAACTTGGGGTGATCCTTGTGCCTCATTGTCTTGGGTGCTGAGATTATAGGTGTGAGCCACCGTATCCAGCTGAGCCTTACGCGCACAGCACCCCTGATCAAAACAAACAAAAAACAAGAAACAAACAACAACTCCAAAATCTGAAATCTTAAATGTGGACAAGAGGTCATGAGTAGAAAATTTCACATCTAATCTCAGATGAAGAGTGGCAACTAAAAATGCAACCTTTATGCTGTATGTATTAGGTGCGTGTAAGCACATGGATTTTATGTTTACACTTCAGTCTCCTTTATAAGATTTTTATGGGTATTTGCAAATACCCCAAAATACAGAGACAAAGTAAATTCTGGAACGTTTGTAGTCCTAAGCCTTTGGGTAAGGGATACTCAGCCCTTATTTCCTATAATTGCATTGGAATCATCTGAAATCAGAATGTGTAAAACTGTTGTAATGACTTGCCCAGCAATAAAGCCTGCATTTCTTAGCCCTTAAAAGCATTTTATTTATTATTATTACGTGTATAGGTGTTTTGCCTACATGTATGGGTGTGTACCGTGCATGTGCGGTACCCATAGAAGCGCAAAGCAAACTGGAACTGGAGTCACAGACAGTTATGAGCCACCGTATGGGTGCTGGGAATTGAATCAGTGTGTTCTGGAAGAGCAGCCAGTGCTCTTAATTGCTGAGCCATCTCTCCGGCCCGACACTCCCTATTCTTGACCTTCCACACTTCAGCTGTGTATTATTAATCTTTCCATTCTGCCCCAAAGAAGGCAGTTCTTCGTCACTGTATTCCTATTACTTGAACTATGTCTGCATGATAACTGTACATGTTAGTGAGTGCGTGGTTCAGAGACACTGAGTTTAGCAAGGGATTGGGGTTAAAGGGCAGATAGACTGGCTTCCTTTGAGTGACTGACTTGGATGAGAACCATGCTGAAAGATGAACATAGAAGCAGCTGTTAATCTGCTCTTACATAGAATGGTTATGTAACATGACAGCGAAGACCAGCAGGCTCCTTGCTTATAAAACACTGTTTTCCATGTATAATCCCATTTTGCTTTAATTAAAATAAAAACATTTTGCCAGACAGTGGTGGTGCACGCCTTTAATCCTAGCACTTGGGAAGCCGAGGCAGGTGGATCTCTGGTTTTAAGGCCATCTTGGTCTACAGAGTGGGTTTCAGGACAGCTGGAGGTACATAGAGAAACCCTATCTAAAAAACAAAACAAAAAACCAAACCAAAACAATAACAACAACAACAAAGCCCTATAACTTATTGTGTAACTCCTCCATGTTGATTATTTTAGAAAATGATAGTCTGCACGGTATTGAATGAGTGTATGACTAATTTTCTCAGATAGATATGTGTTACTAGCCAGTTCTAACGTCTTATAAGTGGTCTAAGAAATAGTTGATAATACAAAACAAAAATCACTGGCTATGATTTTGTGATTTTGTTTTAAATAACTCAGACTTGACTGGTAGAGACCGATGGACTTAACACATATGCCAGGATAAAAGGCAGCGTAGTTAGTAAGCACAGAAGAGTTTTACTATGATTGAGCCTTAAGAGAAGATTGGTAGAATTCATGGCAGTTTTCAGCATGACAGCCCAGAGTGGACTCTAGGTAGGAAAAAGCTCAGCAAGCATATTCGGCTGTTGTGAGGAGTGACCTTTTGAGAAATGTGTCACAGCTGGAATGTCCTCAGGGAGGTTGGGAAGGGACTCAAAGAGAAGTGAGCCTGGGGCTCCTGAAGGAGGTCCCACATCCCCTGAGACCCTATGTGCTACCCTCTCAGAGACTAGGGTGGATCCTACACTGGCTTCATGCAGAAGCTGGGACAGAGCATGCCTGTGTGACGAAGCTTGTCTGGTAGACTTCCTGCCAGCAGAGTGACCACAGGAGCGGGAGGCTGACTGGAATGGTCTGAACTTTTGAAATCCCTTCAAGTGCTGTATAGCTGTGGTCAGGCTGAAAAACCAGGCCTGGCATATGATGGGCCCTTGCTCTGCCCTGAGCAATACCACAGTCCTTAATGTTGGTTTTTTAATGAACAAATTCAATATTATTGTTTGTGTATGATACATAGACAGATGCACACATGGGCGCACTCATGTGCATGCACAGACACATACACGAGCGACAGCTTTGTGGACACAGTTTTCCCCTTCTTGCTTTATGTTTGTATGTTCTGGGGCTCAAACTGAGGATATCAGGCTTGTGTTGTAACTTATCCATTGAGGCATCTCATTGGCCCTGTTACTTCTTAAGTCCTCTCTGTAGGGGCTAGGAAGATGGGTCCTTGCATAAAGTGCTTGCTGTGAAAACATAGAACTTGAATATGGACCCTCAGCATCCACATAGAAGCCAGGGTTGGCAATGCACGACCGTAACTCCAGTAGTGGGGGGCAGATAGAGAGGTTCAGGAGGAGGCTCACTGGCCAGCCACTCTAGCCAGTTGGTCAGTTCTGTTTCAGTGAGAGACCTTGTCTCAAATTGTAAGCTGAAGAACAATAGAGGAAGACACTTGATGTCAGCCTCTGACCTCCATGTGACACCCCTGCGTGCACATGCACGGATGCACACACAGACAACCCTTACCGAGTCTAAGTGTTTGGGGAGGTTATTTTTGCAGGGCCAGGTAGAAAGGAGCTTTGTGGTACTGTCCCCAGAAAGCATTCTGGGGCTTTGAGTGAGTCCAACAAAGTATAAAACTGGAGGGACAATTCACATTTGTTTTTCACAGAAGCATAGAATTCCTGTCAGCTTCCCTCTAAATCCCAGCACTAGCATAGTAACCTAGCAGCTTTGTGGGAAGGTTCTTATGTGTTGGAGCTTTTGAGAAGGATTTTTGTTCTTTTTATAGTTTGTTCATTTTTCTTTGAAGGGCAAGTTTTCCTCCTTGTATGCCTTATTTCCTCCGGGTAAGCCTAGGTTAAGTGTGAGTTTTTGCAAATGGCAACTCTGAAAGTGTGGTGGTCAGCCTTCCTGTTCGTTATAACAAACATCTTAGACCCACATTCCAGTTTTCTTCCTCTGAGACTTCACATGGCTTTTAAAACCAAAGGAAGAGGGCTGCAGAGGTGGCTCAGTGAGTAAAGGTCCTTGTTGCCACATTGGCAACCTGAGTTTGATCCCAAGGAACCATGTAGTGGGAAGAGAAAACAGTGGCTGCCGGTTTGACCTCCTCGAATACGGTGATATGTGCATACGACCTCCAGTGAACACACACACACACACACACATACACACACACACATACACGTAAATAAACTTAAACATCTGACTCAGAGTAAGCTTCTTGCAGTGCCCTAGCCAGTGTTCTCTGTGTCTGCTTGGAAAGGTTGCTTCTCCTTCCACCTGAACTAACTTCTGTTTGAAAATGAAGTATTCTTACATCAGTGACATAACATTAATTACAGTAACTGCATGGACTATCACAGTGGGGCTGTGACCTGTTCTTTTTGACAGAATATTATGTTTCCTTGTGTTTCTGGAAGTTCTGTATAAACATGGCTTTGGCACAAATTACTGTGCCGAGTGCTAGAGGTTGCATTTTATCTTTTGCTGCATGTTTTCCCCTCTGAGATTGATCTGATCATTGCAAGAGGCAGAAACAAGCAACAACCATATTAGACATGTTGTAAATTATTTTTAAAAATTTAACATTGGCTTTTTATTTTAATTTAAGGGAAATTGGTGTTTGCTTCTCTGATATTATTTCTATGATATTTCCATGTTAGTCAATTATTTATATATCTATTTTGTTGTGGTTTTGAGTCAAGGTTTATTTCACTTTGTATCCCAGGCTGGCCTTGAATTCTCTAAGTATCCAAGGTTGGCTTTGAACTTGAGTGCTCCTGTCTCTGACTCTCCAGGGCTTGTATTATAGGAGTGAGTGTGTGTGTGTGTGTGTGTGTGTGTGTGTGTTTATGTCTGACTTATGTATCTTAACACTTTTCTTATTCTCTGTTCATAATGACAGTAATTAATAGCTGGGGCACAGTCCCCCTAATATTTGTATTTTTACTGAATTTTTCCATGTTGCTGGATAGTTTTCCCTTTCACTGTTTACGGATGTAACACTGCACTGAAAGTCTTCAGATACTTAGACTTCTTTCATTCCAGCCATTTCTTTGAATTCCAGGAATAAGGTTATGAAATACAACTATTTTATAACTTCTGATACTTGGTTTACTTTTTTGTTTGTTTCTTTTTGTTGTTTTGTTTTATTTGAGACAGGATTTCGTTTGTGTAGCTCTAGCTGCCCTGGAACTTGTTCTGTAGACCAGGCTAGCTTTAAACTTAGAGATCCACCTGCCTTCTCTGTCTCCCAGGTACTGGGATTAAAGGTGTGCCTAGCCTTTTTTTTTTTTTTTTTGGTTCCATAGCAGAGTCACAGAGTCTTCCAATTATTAAAAGTGAAAAATTGTAAGCTTTGCAAATATCATAGTCCAGGCAAGCCCCCATAGCGGCTGATAACCATTTGTAACTCAGGTTACAGGGAATCCAATTCCTATGGCAGGCACCTCCATTCATGTGGATAGAGAAATGTCTGCTCATGTGTGCGTGCGTGCGCATACACACACAGAGTGCACATATATATATACAAACAAGCAAACACTAATTGCATAAAAAAAAAAAACTAAAGTAAATCTTTAAAGAAATGGAATCCTAAGCTATATGGCCATTATGTCTGGCTTTTGTCACTCAAGGGGTTGTTTTAAGGTTTGTGTTGTCACAGATCTTCATTATTTACAGTAATTTTCATTCCATTGTAATATTATGGGTGTTAAAAATTTGTTTATTGATTGTTTCAGTTGGTTCTTGACTAAAGTTGAGGCAGCATCGTTATGCCAAAAATGTACTATTAAATATGACTTCTGTCTCACAGCAAGGATGTGCAAGCAATAATATGCATGAATAAAAGTGATACTTTATGGGTGTTAGTTTTGTTATTGATTCCTTAAACCAATTTTAGTATGTAATAATTGGCTTGGAAATTAAAATTCTTCTGCTTCAGTTTCCCAAGTGTGAATGCCACCATCTGACTTTAAAATTTATTTGATTTTTTTCATCATGGTGATTCAAAAATTACTTGGTCCAAACAAAACAATAACTGCTTCATTTTGTTTCTGCTTTATTTCTGAGAATTAAACTGTCATTTTGAGAATACTTGGATCCTTTACAAGAATACGCTTATAAAACAAAGCTAAAGAGAGGTAGCAGTGCCTGCCTGGCCTTCACTCACACCAATGTCACAGGTAGTTTCACTTGCTGCCATCTCTTTATCCTTCAGGAAAGGAAGGAGAAAGGAATTGATATTTATTGAAAACAAGGCTGCATTTCTCTCTCTTTATAGCATTTGAAATATAATTATAGGTTTTCACATTAAAATCCATTATGGCTAGGTTTTACGTTTAGCGGTTTGAAGTGATATTTAACCTTTATAACTTGGGGGAATGCTTATGACTATGAATAGAAGGAAACATTTTATGTACTTTTAACAGAACATTCCAAAGGTGTGCTACTTTCATTTTGTCATTTTGTTCTCGTACTTCAAAGAGGGGGAAGAAGCGCTCTTTACCTTCCGAGGTCCTTGGCAACCGTAGATCATCTATTATTATTATTTTACCTATTTGCCTCCAGGAGCCTCATAAATTAAAATTCGCGTTTCTTGTTTTGGCTTTTTACAATGGTTCTTGGTAGGTTTCTAGACCAGTTGTGTGCACCATCCGGGACTGGCTAGAAATGGAGTCTCAGTTTCCCACATCTACTGTCAGGGTGGGCCAGCAATCTGTGTTTAACTACCTTCTGTCCTTGCCAACATTTTAGAATCTCTGCCCATAAACACGTGCGTGCTAGTGTCTGCTTGCTCCGGTACTCCCCTCCTCCTCTTCCTCTTTTTCCTCCTCCTCCTCCTCCTCTCTCTCCACAGAGACCTCATCTTCCACAAATGTGACCAGTTTGTTCCCTCTCTGGGCCTTTGTTCTCTATGTGGCATTCTTGTTCAACCTTAGCTGGACTTGTGCCTCATTTCTTTTAGATGTGGCTGCCTGCCTAAGAGCCCTCCCAGCATTGCAGAGGGGGAGCTTGGCTCTTCAGCTGGCATTTTGTTCCCCCACAGTTCCCTCTTCTGTCTCACCTTGTTCTTAGGAGGGTGACTTCTGCGTGTGCACCGGAGCTCCCTAGCCATCTGGTTCTCCTTGGGGTTGCCCAGTGGGGGGCAGCTTGAGTCCCTCTCTGTCTTTCCATGTGGCTTCCGTGTTCTTCTGTCATCTACTTTCTCTCCCCCTCTGCATTTCAGTATTAACTGTTTCAGCAGAGATCATTTCTGCACTGGAGTACAGACCATTTACAGATCATCTGTAAATGTTGGATGGATAGAAAGAATATTGAGTCAGAAACAGCAAGGCGGTGGTCGGGTGTACCTGAAGAAATCAAGTCTATAGCTTGCTGTATACTGTATGTGAGACTATTTCATGATGCCTGGATAGAGCTAAACTGAACAAGCTGGTGTACCCTGGACCAAAACATTTCTCTGAAAGGCAGAGCTAATAGTAGTGACAAGTGTGGCCCTATGTGTGCAGTGATGAAGGTGACACAAAGTAACACACTAGTTAAGAGCTCAGTCTCTGGAGAAAACTAGCCTTGGTTTGGATCTTGGCTTTGCCATTTATTTCATAGCTGTATGACTTGCAGAAGTTAGCTTCCTGTCTGTGCTTCAGTGTGTTACTGTAAAGTGCAGTGCTATCTACAGCATTTGATGCATGTTGTGTGCTTGTTATCACCAGGAAGCTTGAGGTGCTGGAGGCACACTAACAAAGACAACACTTGGTGCATGGCAGTGCATTTGGAGTGAATGGTAGGCTCGTGACTGTCAGGTACAGAACCTGTGCAGAGCTAGTGGCTTGCGTGTGTGTTTGTGTGTGTGTGGGGGGGGGATTGGAATTTTAGGTGGAGTGGCTGGGAAGATGTTATTGAGAGAGTGACAGCTGCAGAGGCAAGAAGGAGACCAAGCTATGCTGCTTAAGAGCATGCTCAACAGGAGCGGCAAGTACAAAGTTCTGAGTCAGGCACAGGCCTGGCCTGACCTGTTGTGTAACAACTTGGAGGACTCTGGTAGAATAGAAGTAGAGTTGTAAAGTTAATGGTGGCAGGACACATGGATCTTGTGGACTGTAGTTGGCGTTGGGTTTATTGTTGCACCTAATTAAATGGCTGTTCCTAGGGAACATAGGACTCATTTTAAAGATAAGAGTATTTCAAAGAGGTGCCCTTCCTAAAACATTCTGTAGAAGTGTGGGTTCTCATTAGATCTGTCCAGGAAGCTCGCAAATGCCATTGCCAATCTGGCTTTGAGGATTTCAGCACAGGTATTGGGAGCACAGCTACTTTTTAGGGGGGAGAAGGGCGTTGGCTCAGGCTCTTGCCATTCACGGCAGTGTTAATTCCGTGGGGCGAGTACTGAGGGAGGAACACATCTCACACTTACAGTAGCTGTGTTTTAGAAAGCACAGGCTAGACTGCTGTTAAACTTGAGGTGGCTGGCCAAGTGGGAGGCTTCCTGATGTTTCTCTACCAAAAGCACAGACATCTTGAAGAGTCAAGGACAGCTGAGAAAATGTTGTACTCTGACCTTGTTTCAGTAGCCAAGGAGATCACTGCTCTAAGCCTTTTTCTTCATTGATAAAGAGAGGTTAACACCTGTTCTGTTGGAGAGTTGATGTATGTCTTTGGATAATGAAGGTGGCAGGCAAGGCAGAAGTGTACAGAGGTCTGTTGTGTAGCAGTGTTGACTTGTTGCTGCAGTGTGTTTAGTAAACGCTCTTCTTCCTATCTGGTGTTGACGTACAGTGAAGACAGTTCTTTTGAAGCTTTAAACTTGAGAGAAAGTTTAGCAGATGTGAGGAGTATGGAGCCGTATTACTTAACACTGGTTAAGGATGCTGGCTATTCTGGCCCAGCGGCAACAGAGGCGCTCCCTCTGGGCTTGGTTAATCTTTATTTTTTCCAGTGTTGTCAAGGCACTATGTGCAAGGAGCTTACATGCAGCCTTGTTGGTTAAGTTGAGGCTTTAGGATCCACACTTCATGTGGTATAGTTATCAGGATGCACAAAGTCTGAGGTAATTAGCTTGAATGCACTCAGTTCATACTAGGACTCTTGGCAGCATTTTAGCTTCTTCTATAAGATCTGCTTAGAACTTTAAGAGAACCCACTTTAATGTTTCTGGATTACTTTGTGATGGGTTACTTTGTGAGTTAGGAGACAGCTTTGCAAAACGGGGAGGTGAAGGGTCCCACGGAAACGGGCCTCAGCGCCGAGGAGCAGAGGCTGCGTGCCCCCAAATCTTCTGGTCCCTGGGGTGATGTCTGAGTTGGTTTCTGTCACTGTCCTCCTCAGTGCTGCCCTTTCACAAGGAGACTAGGCAACTTTCTCACTGGGATGGTGGCCAGAGGAGTTTCAGCCTGCAAGGGAGGTCAAGTGACTTTTGGCAAACCCTCTAACTCTGTAATGCTGTGACACTGTGACCATTCTGCTGGGTGTGTGTGTGGGGGGGGGGTTGGTTATAAACCCCACACTTTCTCAGTGGTCAGCAAAGTCTCATTTGTTTATTTTGAAAGACAGCATCCTGGCGTACTGTTTGTCAAGTTCCCACAAGTTCCCATAGTCTCCACATTCTTTCTTCATTCAGATGAAAGTGGGATAACTTTTACCAGGTATTACTCTCCATGCTGAAGTGTACCAACTCCCATGGAGTGGGTGTTCATGGGATTGACTGGACGGGATTCTTGCATTCATCAAACTGGTTTGCTACTAGTTTGCTTCTTCAGCTTCAGGAATTAACAGAAATTTTAAATAATTTGATAGGCATAGAAATGTGAATTCTTTGGTAGCAGTGCTTTTTAAGATGTTTGTTTTTACTAGGAGAAAGACTTACAGTGAGTTTTAATTATCTATTGGACTGGATTTATATACGGGCTCTTGTAGGTTTTGGTATGCTGGCCAATTTCTACTTATTCTCATACTTTAGGTGTTGGATTTGATTGAAACATTTCAGTTTAAAGTTTCTGGAGTAGGTAATGCGTACATGTGATAGAAAAATGAGGTTTACTTCTGTGTTCTGGCTCCTATTTCTTGTCCCCCACATCAGACTCTGTACTTACTCTGTTTTTATATATCCTTCTAAAGAGAGGTGTGTCCGTATGTATGTGTGTGTGACAGTCACTCCTGAGGTCATCATATTGAAGCCAAACTGAGAGCAGACACCTGATTGTGCACTGTAGCCCGGAACTCGTGAACTAAACAGTCTTGCCTCAGCTTCCTTAGTAGCTTGGACTACAGGTGTGTTATACCATGTTGGGCATGTATGACATTCTCTAATCAGCTATGAAAGGATTCATGGAAAGATCTGTTTGATGACTTGATCCAACTCAGCTTTTCCTAAACAAACAGTACAAATGAAACTGGCAGTAAAAGATTTGCTTTCCCCTTCTATCTGAAGGCTGCCTATGGCTATCCTGTGGTGTTTCCAGTTCAGCAGGCAGCACCTGGGGAAGGACAGGGACCCAGTGCTTTGGGCCTACCCCAGCTCTACTCTTTGTTTCAGAGCAGGGATCTAAGGGGAGTGCCACCTGGGCAGACAAGACAGGTAATGTTTTCTCTCTGTTTCAGATGTTCCTGACAGTTTACCTCAGTAACAGTGAGCAGCACTTCACAGAAGTTCCTGTCACCCCAGAGACAATATGCAAAGATGTGGTGGATCTGTGCAAAGAGCCTGGAGAGAGCGACTGCCATTTGGCTGAAGTGTGGTGTGGCTCTGGTATGGACCTGGTTTTCTGTTTGAGCTCTGCTATCTTCTATTGTTTTGGGTTCTAGGATTGGTACTGTGACGGGTGGGGTGCTCTTGTTCACCTACAGACATCAGGATAGCCTGCACCTTAGAAGGTCATGTTCTTGCACAACTTTTGGTGAGCAAAAACCTTTTGTTTTCTGCAACAGAAGGAAATCACTGAACAAAGACAGGTGACAGGTGTGCTAGATGGAAGTTTCTGGGATATTGTCATGGTCAAGTGTTTGGTACTCAGAAGTTTGTTTGTTTGTTTTTGTATGTTTAAGTTTTCCTTGCTGGGCATTGGTGGCACACACATTTAATCCCAGCATCTGGGAGACACGGACAGATGAGTTTAGGACAGCCAGGGCTACACAGGGAAACCCTGTCTCAAAAAAACCAACCAACCACCCAAACAAACAAACAAAACCCACCAAATCACCACCAGCAACAGAAAACTTTCCTTAATTAGAAATTTGATGCTTCCTTCTCTTCTTTGATGTTGGGATTGTCTTAGTTTCCTGTAGCTACGATAAACTAGCTTGAAGCAACTTCTGAACCCTAGTTGAGGTTGTGATTCCTGATGGTGGGGACATCACAGCAGGAGGAGGAGTATGAAGGAGCTGGTCACATTGTAGCCACACTCGAGAAGCAGATGCGAATGCTTACTAGTACTTGACTTATAATCCCCAGAACTGAAGAAAACAAAACCAAACAAAGAAAGCCGTTCTCACCACAAGCTTTAAGTGTATTCTCCTGTTGCTTCACTCTCTTCTTCCCCTCCCCCTCCTTCCTTTTTCCTATCTTTTCTGCCTGCTCATGTGTTTGCTTGGAGAACATTTCTTGGATGCCAGTGCACTAGATTTTGAGGGATGCAGAGACGGGAATTTCCTGCGTTCAGATACCTCACAGTGCAGGAGGAGAAGCGGGCGTCGGTGTGTTCTATCACAGCGCTGTGAGGACAGCAGCAGTAAGGTGCAGATGAAGAGAGGGTACCAGGGACAAGGATGAGTGCCCCGCCCATCCTCCCCTCTACTCCCCTCCCAGGTTTGTAGTGCCTGGCAGAGAAGTGGGGTGTCTATTGAGAATTTTACCCCCTTTGTGGGGGCTGTAGTCTCTGTGGTTTGTAGACAGGGGGATACCATCACTGTTACTCGAAGTAGAACCATGTTGTTTGTTCCAGCCAAGCAGATTAAGTTCGGGGTTAAGTCACAAAATTGGCTGCTGCCCACCTGGCTGCCCTGTCTTCCGTCCGTGTTGTTTATTTAAGACACTGAGAGGTGGTGTCTGATTACTGAGTGTAGAGTTTTCATAGGCCATTTCAACATTCTTACACGAATTATATTGATGTCATTGAGAGCTCTGAGTTTATGCACTTGCCTTCTTAACTAGTATATGGGTTTTTCAACTGGCTTTCTTTCCTGAAGTAGGAAACTGTTAGTTTATTTTTTCTTTAACTCAGGATACGTTGTTTCTTCTGAAGTTCTTCTCAGTTATTGGAGTATTTAGCTATGTCTTTTTTGATTCTAGAAAAATTCTGAAAGCTGGCAGGCTTACTGCAAGAGGGCCAGATATCATCCCATTGAAATATTCTTTTGCTTACAAATGAATAAGTTTGACTCTTAACATTTTATACAGATAGTCTGGGAAGTTGGCTCAGTGGGCAAATGTGATTGCTACATATAGCATGGACTTCGGTTTGCATCCTCAGCACTCATGTAACTGGGTATTGCTGTGAGCTCTGTAATCCTACTGACCGGGTACAGGGCTATAGGCAAGGACATCCCAGGGACTCACTGGACAGCCAGTTTAGCAAAAATGGCAAAAATTCAAGCCCTCGGAAGAGACCCTATTTCAGAAAATAAGGAAACTGGGAAGAGGTAAAGGAAGACATCCTGCTGTTAGCTTCAGGCCTCAACATGTGGGCACACATCTGTATACCACACCCCCACTCACAAGAGGAAATAATGTGTGTGAAAGACTAAATTAAACCTTAAGCTGAGGCCATTTAGAAAGTTGCTTTTAATTTTTTTCTTCATATGATTAGGGACTCGTCGGACGTTAATATTAGTGAGAGTGGGTCTCTGGCTATATAGATCACACAAACCTTTAAAACCCTCAGAAGTTAAATGACATGCCTATAGAGAGTAAGAAACACTGAAGTAGACTCTTAAGACCCTGACAACTGGCACAGACCCATTGTTTCTATTGCTTTATACTGACTTGATACTGATTGTGTAGAAAATCAGTGATATATCATTTTTTTGAGTTCTGTTGATGGAAAAATATGTGAAATACCAAGTACTTCCTGTATCTGTAACATAGATTACATCGGGTATATTTGTCTTTCTTTTTCCTGTAGCTAATGTAATTTTTTTCTTTTAGAACGCCCAGTTGCTGATAATGAACGGATGTTTGATGTTCTTCAGCGGTTTGGAAGTCAGAGGAATGAAGTCCGCTTCTTTCTTCGTCATGAACGGCCTCCTGGCAGGGACATTGGTATATAATATTCTGTGACTCATGACTAGTGTTCGAGCTCTTTGCTTTGTGCACTGTAATAGCTGGGGACACGCATGGGAAGAGGAGCTGGGGAATTGGCAAGAGGAGGGGAAGCTAGGACATGAGAGCAGCAGGGCGGGTTTTTTAGTGTACATGTGACTGACAGTGGAGGGAAAGAGGTGAGGTTGGCTTGAGGAAGGCAGAAGCCTGGTTGTAGTTTCCTAGTGTGGTAGGAAGGAGTCAAGGGGAGACGTTGAGGTGGAGGGAAGAGAATGTTTACTCAGTACAGTGTGGTCCCTGGAAATGTATCTCTCCACCTGATAGGGTCTCCTCTTAGATAAAAGAAGGAATCTGGGTCTCCTAACATTAGCAGGAAAGAGACACTTAACTCTCGACATTTTGTGGGTGTAAATTGAGGTGTTTCTCGTCTGAAAACATGTAATTTCCTGGGGTGGAGAGAGACGTGGAAGTGATGAGGTGGGTGGACAGGTTGAGCTATTAGGAAGAGGAGCGCATGCGTACTGGAGAACTGGGCGCTGGACACATTGAGGCGATCTGATGAGAGAGGTGAGGGCAGTGGATTTTCTCTAGTGGTGTTCTGCAGCTCAGGAGGTTGTGCTAGAAGACCGTCTGACCTACGGTTGGTGGGAGTTGAGAGGTGGTGAAACTGTGTGCAAGGTGACATCTAAGCCAGATGGATGTTGTAGAGATGTTTCCTGTTGCTGTGACAAAATACCTTGACAGAAGCATCTTAGGGAAGGGAGGGTTTATTCTGGCTTACAGGTCAAGGGTTCGTACAATGTGTTTGGAAGGAAGTCAGACTGGCAGGAACTTAGTCACCTCACATCCACAGTCAGGAAGCTGGAGCAATGAGTGCTGTGCTTAGATCACCTCTCCTTTGTACACTGCTCAGGGTGTTAACCTAAGGGATGGGCCACTCAGAGTGTGCAGTGACCCAGTTAAGGCAGTTTCAGGCATAAATTAACCTGATCAAGGTGCTCCCACACAGGCACGACAGAAGCTTATTTCATGGGTGAATCTAGATATAGTCAGGTTAGGAGTTAACACTAGCCACCATCACAGGGGTAGGTTTATGGGGAAAGGGTAGATTGTATCCAGTGATGGACCTCAGAATGAGATTAACAGACAAGTGTAGTGAGGAGAGAAATGAATGGTCAAAAAGTAGAGTGACTCAATAGGAAATTTCAGATGTAGACCTTTTCAGGTTAGACCTGGAAATGAGCTTGGCCATAGAACTTAGGTGCTCTCTCGAGTCTCAGGTCCAAAATGAAGGCAGGCTTGGAGGACAGAAAAGAATAAGATGGTAGGGGCTTCATAACTGAGTTGTGGCCTGAGGTGATACAGGACAGAAAGGGCAGAGGTAACATAGCACGTGGAAACTTGTTGGTTGCTAGTGCTTTAGACACTGAGATGTGGCTTTGCCTGTAAGGTGCAAGTGAATCTGCATCCAGTCCGGGGAAGCCACAGGTTGAAACAGGATCACTGTCTTCCTCAACATGCTGGGATTTTTAAAGGAAAGTTAAGGATAGTTTTCTTGGGAGTAAGAATGTAGATAACATCTTAATTAGTGGACAGTGTAACTTCCCAGTTTTATTATTTGCTGTTATTTTAATCCAGGTATCCACTTGGTACCTGAACATTAGAAATGATTAGTGTCAGGGACCAGAATTGACTTAGTTTGACAGTTTTTACAGAAGAGAAGTGCTGAGACTTAGAGTTAAGTCTCAGCACTTCTCTAAGACAAGCACTTTAGCTTGTCAGGCCAAACACCTAGTGGCAGAGCCCAAACCTGAATCACCCGGACCAGGCTGACTTAGATGTGCTTCAGTAACACCGGTGTTTGTAATTTTATTTTAAATATAGTTTTCCCCAAGCCTTCTTTTAATTGACATTTGCATCGTGTTTTTCTTTTGTTCTATATTTACATTACTGTATACATTCTGAGTTCTAATAAGTTGAATTTTGGCTATCTATCTCTCAGTTCAAATGTCTTGCTGTGTGTAACACTTGGTGAATTATTAAATAGTCTACCAATAGTGCATTATGCAGTTTCAGTGTATCTGTAATGTGAGAAATAAAAGGGTTAAGTAAGACAAGGAGCTATTTGCACATTGTTGCAAACACCAGGGCCACACAGTGCTGAGACTGGTATAGAGCAAGATGACTTTAGTCTGCTGTAAGGAGGTTTCCACTTGCTGTTTAGTTCAGGATTGCTGAGGATGAGGAGACTGCTAATGAATGCTGTTTACAACTGTGACCCATAGTGTGTTTAAAATTATTTGTAAAACTTGCTTTTCACTCTAATTATGTAACTGCCTATAAGTAAAAGCTAACTGAAGATTTTTCTCTGAGACAAAAGAAAGCAATTATACTGTAGCAAAATGTTTTTGTTAGAGAGAAACTGTGATAAATTACTTAGGTTATTTTATTGGAGTCAAAGAGCATTAAAAACTGTTATTAAAATTATATATTGAGTATAATGCTTGCTTCTGAAGCTAGCTAGTCATAATTACTTATTTATTCATTGACACAAAATTTGTTCTAAGTTCCCTGATAGGTAAAATAGACATGATTATACCTGATAATCCTAAAAATCTCTCAAATAATTGCAGATTGTTTTAATTTTCAGAAAGTATGGGTATGAGCTTAACCCTTTTTTAAGTTATCTTTGTTGATACTTCATATGTGTATTAATTTAAATTTATTCCTTTTCTTTGTTGTGTTTTGAGTAGTGCTGAGATACATGGTCTGCCTTGAAAACCTCCTTTTAGTCAAAAACAGTAGTTACTCGTTTTTAGTTAGACTTTCTCAAATCAAGAGAAATGGAAATAGTTTTCATAAATTAACAAGGATCTACTTTATAGTATACTTATGAATTTCCACAGAATGTCTCAGTAAATAAAATAATCAGAATACCACAGGTTCTGTTTTTAACTACTTCCTTCTTGAAGCAAACGCTTTTATCCACTGTTGATGAATAGAGATGCACTGACTGCATCTTCAGTTCTCTTCCTGAACACGTCCCACCGTATACTAAGCCCTGAAATAGCATCCTGATCATGCCAAGAGAGCACACTACCACTGATTTAGCTCCACATACCCCAGATCCTGTTTTTTAAAAATTAAATTTGTTTGTTTATTGTTATGTATTTATTTAGTGTGTGTCTGTGTGTGTACATGTGCTCATTCCACGGTATGCATGTTGTTGTACTGTAGCGTGCGTGTGGAAGTCAGAAGAAAACTTTGGGAGTCGGTTCTGTTTCCATCCTGTGGGTCCATGAGATCAGACAGCTCATTGGGCTTGGTGGCAAACACCATATTAACCTGTCGAGATATCACTGGTTCCCCAGGCCTCTTTTATTTTGAGACAGGCAGGCTTTGAACCTGGGCTTCTCTTGGTTGAGCCTCCTGAGTAGCTGAGACTATAGGTCTGTACCAGCAGGTCCTTCTGAAGCTCTTTCTCAGTCTTGCTGCATGGCCTAGGACTAGGAGGAACAGCTATGGGCAGATGGTGTGACTTGCCTGTAGGCAGAGATACAGTAACTTCCCTCCAATGTTGAATGACTCAGCAGCTTCCTAGGGATGGGTGGAGTGTGAGCTGCCTTGATGCTGTTTCACATAATTGCATTTTCAAAACAAGCCTAACTGTAAGACCTAACCTCTCTATTGCTGTTAAGTATAGATACCTAATTATCAACCAGCAGTAAAACAGAAATGTATCGCTGCATAGAACTTCTGTCAACTCTACTGTTAATGCAGTTTTTGAATTCTGTATTTAGTAAGTGGACCAAGATCCCAAGATCCAAGTGTAAAAAGAAATGGTGTCAAAGTTCCTGGTGAGCATCGGAGGAAGGAGAACGGAGTAAGTGCTCCTTTTATCTTGTTCTATGCCACACTGATGCTTTTAAATGTTGTATCTCATCCATTGTCATTTTCTTATTCAGTGGATTAATGGTGACCCCTTTTAAAGGCTTTTTCCTAATTTTTTTTTAAATGTAAAAAAAATTAATTGTTACTTATTCCTGGGGGAATGGGTCAGGGGTATCAGATCACCTGGAGCTGGAGTTACAGACAGTTGTGAACTGCTTCCTATGGGTGCTGGGAATTGAACTTGAGTCTTCTACAGGAACAGTATGTGTTCTTAACCATTAAGCCATCTCTTCAGTCCCTTTCAAAGCTTCTTCAAATATATTTCATAGGTGTATCCCTGATTCTTACATGCCTATTACTCTAAGAACCTAGCTGCTGAGTATTCCATAAATTCACAACAAAATAAATGTTTGGCAAGTTCCAAGAAATATTTGGTGCTTTTATGTGCTGCTATCTATGATCACGTTTAGAAAATGGAAAATTGCTTATTAATGATCTTGCTGTTGTATATGCATTGAAGTATCTTTGATGGTGTTCTTTTCAGAGCCCAGAAGTTTGAATATCATTCTGAATTTCCTGAATTATCTTACTCTACTTCATAGTTAATTTTTGCCAGAGTCTCAGGTATCTAAGGTACCTGATCTCCATTGTAAGTTCTTCCTGGTTCTGTTTTTTGATTCACAGTTATTAGTTATCTTACTGTGATGAGGCCAGTGGAAGGTGACAGAAGTGGTTCGGATAGCAAAATATTTCTGAGTGCAATCTAACACATAGTTTCCCCAAATTGGTGTTTACTTTTCCTAAAGGAGCTTTATGTAAGTATAATTGAGATACAGCAAGTTGCCTCTTTTTTTGAGTCTGGCCTGGAGGGCCTCCTTCTGTAGATCAGGCTAGTCTTGAATTTGTGACCCTCCTTCTGCTCTGGATCTTAAGTTCTAGGGTTTCCTTAGACTATGTTGGGAGATTGGAAAGTTGGTACTCTTTCTTCAGCCCCTTGAATAATGGTGCTGTTAAGCCTGCACTGCCAGGCCCAGCCAGTGCTGATTTATGTTTAAATCATGTTTTGATGACTGCATTCTGGGTGTGCTGTCAACACCCTAGTGCTATGTTTATGCAGCCACAGTCTACTGTCCTAATAATGTAAATTAACCACAGAACAAAGTAATCATGACTGTTTATGTTTCTGACCAAACTATTTAAGTAGTTAAAAATTTACAACTAATAGTTTAAATTTTACCACTTAAAAGATCATTGGCCTGCATGAGTCTGTTTTACATCTTAATAAGTCAACTCAGTGAATATTAAAGTAAAAATTTCTGAATAACTTTGTTATGATTAGTTTAGGTGGAATTTCTAAGTAGGCTTTTTTTCTTTATTCACATTTCACATGTTTTCCCCTTTCCAGGTCTCCCCTTCGGAAACCCCCTATCCTATCCCCCCTCCCCTGCCTCTATGAGGGTGCTCCCCCACTCCTGTCCTCCCACCCTGGCATTCCCCTACACTGGGGCATCGAACCCCCTCAGGCCCAAGGGCCTCTCCTCCCACTGACAGCCAACTAAGTAGGCTTTTGGTGGAATCTCTGAACATAGTATAGAAGTAGCTGGTGGTGTGTTTCCATTTGTAGGTTAACAGTCCTAGGCTGGACATGACGCTGGCTGAACTCCAGGAAATGGCATCTCGCCAGCAGCAGCAGATCGAGGCCCAGCAACAAATGCTGGCTACTAAGGTAGTGTCTTCATAAACCTCATCACCTACTGCTGTTAATGTGGTTGTTGGAATGTTCAGTCACCCTGCTTGTTAAGGCAGTTGTCTCTCACAGGCTCTTACCAAATTACCTGCTGTGTGACTTTCTTCAGCATCTTTCAGAAATCCTTGTATCATTTTAGTTGAAGATTTTCTTGACCCCTAATCTTTGTTACCATTCTTTTTTCTTGTTGAGTTAGGTATCTGTCTGTTATCTTTGCTGGTCTCAAACTCTTGGACCCAAGTGACCTCCTCCTGCCTCTGGCTTCTGAGTAGCTGAGATTATAGGCTCCCACCACTGTGCCTAACCTGGTCTTTGGTTTTGATAAAGGCTAATTACCCCGTGCCAGGAGTCAGAGAAACAGCAAAGTTATAAAGAACACTTTGCTCTGTTCCCTGGAACTCACCTGGCTGCAGCAGGAGCAACACTCACTAACACTAAGCCATCACTGTCACTTTCTGCTACTTGGCCCCAGTGAAAGTAGATGCTTTATTCACAGTCTCAGCCCTGATCTTGAGTAAGAAAATGCCCTGGGATGGCTCTCAGTCACTGTGGGGACTACTGTCACTGCTGCTGCTTCTGTTGGTTCCTTAGAGCTCCATTGTAAAGCCTTAGCCTTTGTCTGTCACTCTGCCTCCATGGCAGTCACTCAGCTTTGCTTTCTGGGTGGTCCCAGGTGTGTGCTATGGTCCAATAAATCTTTAGTTTTTAAGATTTTTATATATATATATATATATATATATATACAGTGTTCTGCCTGCATGTATGCCTGCAGGCCAGAAGTGGACACCAGATCTCATTATAGATGGTTGTGAGCCACCATGTGGTTGCTGGGAATTGAACCCAGGATCTCTGGAAGTGCTCTTAACCACTGAGCCATCTCTCCAGCCCCAAACAGCACATTTTAGGGGCTGAGGAAGGGGCTTAGTGAATGATAAGCTTGTTGTTCAAGTGTGACGACCTGACTTTGGATCTCAGAACCCATGTAAATCTGGGTGTGGTAACTTATGTCTGTGACCCCAACATTCCTACGGTGAGATAACCCCTGCCCCAGCTGTGCACGCTAGGTAATGAGAAGAGAAAGAGAGATTGATTGATTTAAAACAAACAGACAAACACCTTGGCAAGCTCATTTCACTTTCAGGCTCTCGCTTGTCAGCCCTTAGTCTGTACACTCAGAATCCTTAACTTACCTGTCCTTTAGTGACTGGAGGCTCCAGGGTGCTGGGATAGTCACATGATGACTTGACAGGTTCCCACTGGGACTCTGAGGTAATGGCTAGGGGATCGTGTAGCTTTTCTCAGCATGCACTGTGCTCTTGCGTGTGACACTGTCCTGTATTCCTGTGCATCCATTTTTACTTGTGTATAATACCCCGCGCCACAGTTTCCAGTCCTGTGGTGCAGGGCTTCTCCAACTGGACCTAATCATCTGGTTCCTTTCTGAATCATAGTTTGGAGTCTGAGGTCCTGCCTTTCTAAATCTCAGGATAAGCTCAAGTGCCATTACAATGAGTAGTGAGACACACATTCATATAAACAGTCGATTATTGCAGAGTAAATCTCTAATCTCAAGACCTTCACTTTGAAATTTCATGTTATTTACATGTTTTAGGCATATTCTGAGATGTTTACCTTAATAGGAGATACTGTAACTGATGATTTAAAATTATAAAGTAATAAAAATACATTTTTAAATTGCATAATTACAATGTTCTAAAGGTGTTACCTCCTTGGCTCTTTCAGTTTCTACTTCTGGCGTTATATAATATAAAATATGTAACATACTCCTCAAGGACCTGTATTCTATATTTAATCCTTTCCACAGCAACATGTGGTTGTTACTGCTCATTCCCATGTTACAGATGAAGAAGCAGATGTCTGTTCTTGGTGAAGCTACATAATATGTCCAAGATCTCAAGGGAACCCATAGCTCAGCTTGGGTTTAAATCTGAATCTGAATTCACATTCTCTACATTTAACTACTTTCTTATATTGCCTCCCAGGTCAAATGGGCTCCTTAAAATTAGCCTTTTTTAAAAGTTAGCATCTGTATATGCGTGCGTGCCTGCGTTCGTGAGTGTGCTTGTGCACATATCTCTACCACAGTAAAAGTGTGGAGATCAGAGGAAAACTCTTGAGAGTTGGCTCTCCACCATGTGAGTTTCAGAGATTTAACTCAGTTTCTCAGACAAGTGCTTCTACTTACTGGCCCCACATTAACTTGTTACAGATGGCATCTGGGGTCAGAGAGACAGCTCAGTTGGAGAAGTGCTGCTGTACAAGTAGAGGATCTGAGTTTGGATCCTCAGCATGGTGTGAAAGCTGGCTATACTGGCAGCATCGGTGACCGTAGAACTGAGGGAATGCTGTGGAGACAGGCAGATAGATCCCTACAGCTCAGTTGTCTTCTAGTCTGCCGATCCAGGTTCAACGAGGAACTCATGCTCTATCTGTATGATCCCTTCCTTCCAAGGCTCAGAGGTCATGTAGAAGAGAGAACAGAAAGATTTTAAGAGTTAGGGACAGTGACTACAAGGAAATGGTGTTTTCCAGTATAACAGGGCATTTACACAGGTGAACTCACTGCAGTTATGACGACATGACCTCCATGCAGTCTCAAGCCAGACAAAATCCCAGGAAAGGAGTTGGTCATGCAGTCCCTAGCTGAGGGGCTGTTGCAAACTGACAGCTTCTGGGAGAGGCGAGTTAGTTTTCTTTAAGGGGATGACCCCTGGTAGGTTGGCCACCCTCCAGTGGAAGGCACACATCCAGGATCACATGAGCAGTACCAATTGTACTTGATATTTTAGAGTGGGAGAAGGCTCAGCAGTTAAAAGGATGCACTGCTCTTCCAGAGAGCCTGGGTTCTATTCCCACACTCAGGGCAGTGGCTTATAGCTGCCTGTAATTCCAGCGTTAGGGGATCTGAATCCCCAGCCTATGTAGTCATCTATATTATGTATACATACTCACACAGATACACACACAAAATTAAAAATAAAACCCTTTTTAAAGAAAAAGGACACAAAGTTGGGTGGGTAGGGAAGGAGGTATGGCTGAGAGGAATTGGGTTGAATATGATCAAACTTCATCACATAAAACTCAAAAAAATTAATTAGAAATGAGGGGGAAAGGTGATGAAGGAAGACAGCCATTGTTGACCTCTGCCCTTTCATGCTGTCATGCATACAAATATACACGTGTATATATACACATAAACACTACACATGCAATCTGTTTTACAATTCAGGTCTTTATAAAACTGCTTCCAGGATTACTGCTTGCTTAGTGTGTAGGAACCACTTGGATTAAAAATACTAGTTTCTAGGTCCTCTCTCCAAGAGCATCTAGGGCGGGCCAAAGGAGTGTGTGTTTCAGATGCACCCAGGTGATCGTGGGAAGAGCAGAGGTCACAGTTCAACATGGCAGGCCCAGTACATGCTGCTTTGTTTTCTTTCCTTTAGGAGCAACGCTTAAAGTTTTTAAAACAGCAAGATCAACGGCAACAGCAACAAGCTGCTGAGCAGGAGAGACTTAAGAGGCTCAGAGAAATAGCTGAAAGCCAGGAAGCTAAGCTTAAGAAAGTGAGAGCGCTCAAGGGCCATGTGGAGCAGAAGAGGCTGAGCAACGGGAAGCTCGGTCTGTAACTCCTGGGGAGGACACAGTGGAAGTTGTTTTGGCATAAGAAATTGGAGCAGCACAGGAAGTTTATATGGATTTGTAGTGAGAATAAGTGTTTGTATTTAAAGAAAAATTTGAAGAAAATGATTTGCTTAGTTTTGATGTTGCAAGTTCCTCTTGGTTGAAGTTAGCATTGGTTTGTTTGTTTGTTCTTGTAAGATTTTAAAGTTACATTCTTAAATTATATTTTTCTTAAAATCTTGATCAAGAATTTAATGAAGATATTTTTACTTATATGGTACTTCTAGTTATTGTATTGCCATATTATTAATAAGTTTTACTGATTTGGTTACTATCTACCATTATAAAATTGAAAGCAAAAGCTCTAGAGAAATTTGGTTTCCAGAATTCAGCATTTAATGTTTACTATATTTGCTATGTAAATTCTTCAGGGTCTTCAAATGTCTGTGTCTGACAGAAATGAGGGTGTTTGGTGACGTCTGTGTTGATTTCAGTTGCTTCTGAAAGTAGGTTGGCCCTAGGACATTTTCAGGAGTTCTCTACTTATTAGAGAGTTCATTATAAAGCTTGATTACCTGGGAAGTAGTTCGTTCTTAGTTTTATTTTCAACTGTGGTCATTCTCTCTGTTCTAGTGGAGGAAATTGAACAGATGAATAGCCTGTTCCAGCAGAAACAGAGGGAGCTAGTTCTGGCTGTGTCTAAAGTAGAGGAGCTTACAAGGCAGCTAGAGATGCTTAAGAACGGCAGGATCGATGGCCACCATGATAGCCAATCAGCCGTGGCTGAGCTAGACCGCCTTTACAAGGAACTGCAGGTATGTGCAGCTACTTTCTAAATGCAGTGGGCCCTCTTCCCTAGAAACACAAACTGTCCATAGAAAGTGACCATAACGTTTGGACTTTAGCTGCTTTTCCTTAAGGTGGGTGGAAATGGGAGGCCTAAACCCAAAGAGTCCAGAAGAAACTTTAGATCCCTCAAACAGGAAATCTGAGGCATAACCACAGCCAGTGGTCTGGCACAGTTGTCGTTTAAGTTTAAACCAGAAGGGAGCACCTACAGTTTTAGATGTTAGGTTAGTTAACCATGTGATTGCCTCCTGAAGGTGCTTTCCTTTCTTTTGCTATCTTTATCTTCCCTTTCCTGTTTTGTTCAGTTAAGAAACAAACTGAACCAAGAGCAGAATGCCAAACTGCAACAACAGAGGGAGTGTTTGAATAAGCGCAATTCAGAAGTGGCAGTCATGGATAAGCGCGTTAATGAGCTGAGGGACCGGCTGTGGAAGAAGAAGGCAGCACTGCAGCAGAAGGAGAATCTCCCGGTGAGCCATCGAGTGGGTGGTCGGTCGGTCGCCGGCCGAGTGGGTGGTCGGGCGAGTGGGCTGTTTGGACTTGGGCCTGTGGAGGGGAAACAGCGTCCTCAGAACCCTTCCAGCTGCGCGCTCAGAGGGGACAGTGCAGTGCTGTGTCTGCCAGAGATGATCTGTTACTTTCTCACGATCAGTTCGTATCTGTGCTGCTTACCTATTCTTCCTGACACTGGCAGCAGGGTGGTAGCAGAGTTCCATCTCAAGTGGTTCCGTTGGGGACGTTTTTATACAGACTCTGTGGCTAAATTCTGAATGTGCTGATTCTGAAGTTTCAGTCGTCCAGTGAGATGTATAACATTAAGAGGTTTGTGTTTTCTAACTAAGGTTTCACCTGATGGAAATCTTCCCCAACAAGCAGTGTCAGCCCCAAGTCGTGTGGCTGCTGTTGGCCCTTACATCCAGTCATCCACTATGCCTCGGATGCCCTCCAGACCCGAGCTGCTCGTGAAGCCAGCCCTGCCTGATGGTTCCTTGGTCATGCAGTCAGCAGAGGGGCCAATGAAGATACAGACACTGCCCAATATGAGGTCTGGGGCTGCTTCACAAAGTAAAGGTAAAAGTGGGCCCGCTCCCAAGTCCTTTCACACCTAGCCCTTCCCCATCCCACTGCATTTTCCTATTTTCAGTGTTTTCAAAGTTGTTTTCATAGTACGTACCTACGTTAAAATCTCAAGTTCCTTTATTCTTTGCCAGTGATTTTAACCTTAACCAGCACAGTTAGTTCAACTCAGGATAAAATGGAAGTTACTTCAGAAATGACCTTGCAGGATGTCTGGTGTTCACCTCTAAGTCCAGCACTCAACAGAGGTTGAGGCAGAAGGATTTGTTTTGGGAACAACCTGGGACTGTACAGTAGGACATTATCTCAGAAAGAAAATAAGCAGTTCTTGTAATGAATGAAAGTTTGGTTTGATGTTAAAATGAGATCTTTTCATCTTGTGTGAAGAGACTGTATACACTATCAGTAATGCCATTTTTACAGAAGTGAGTTGTGAATCCATTCTCTTTAGAACAGTGTTAAGGATTCATGAGCTCTTATGCATACACATTGCTTGCTGACAGATTTTAGAATAAAGGTAAAGACCTGGGGATTGTAAAGGTGGTGCAAGCCAAGGCCCCTGTGGTGTTCTGTATAGTCAACAGGTACATGCAGAGGTGCAGCATGCAAGCCAGACTTTCATAACGGAAGGGTAAAGGACAGGAGACTTCAAGGAAGTGCAGGGTCTCAACCTTCTTACCATTCAGATAACCATTGTGTTTTCTTCTTCATACCATTGTTACATGAAAAAAAAAACCAACCCTGATTTTACAGTATTTGTTGTTTTGCCATAATCATTACTATGAAGCATTAATAATATTAATTTTCTAAGATGAAAAGAGCCATGGCAGCATATTTGTGTGTGTGTGTGTGTGTATGTGTGTCTATGTGTGTGTGTATGTTTGTGTTTTGTTGTTGCTGTTTTCGAGGTAGGATCTTGATATATAGGTAGGTAGGTAGGGAGAGAGAGAGAGAGAGAGAGAGAGAGAGAGAGACAGACAGACAGACAGACAGACAGACCAGGCTGGCCTTGTACTCACAGAGATCCACCTGCCTCTGCCTCCTGAGTGCTGAGATTAAAGGCGTGCGCCACCACTCCTGGCTGGCATTTGAAACCTAAATACTAGTGTAGAAAATCATAAACACCCTGAATAGTGAAAGCTGGATTGGAGTTATGAACATTCATTTATTGATCCATCATTAAAGCATTGCTTGTTAAGATCCATCTTACAAGCCTCAACCTGTTGTATTGTCATGCTTCCTCACACAGTCAAGAATAATGGTTCAGGCCGACCTTTTCTTTGTTTTGGCTCTTTGTAAACTGCTTGAGTAAGGTGGGAAAGCTAAAAGCAAAGAAAAACCTAACATCGGTGCTTCCTAAGTAAGTTTGCTGGGAGGCCATGCCCACACTGTAAAGCTGCTTTAGAGATTAGAAGTCAAGCGAACTGAACCAATGAAATGCCCTTGAATGTGAGTGACTTCTGGCTACTTTCTGCATTCTAGGCTCTAAAGCTCACCCAACTAGCCCTGATTGGAACCCTTCCAATGCTGACCTCTTAGCCAGCCAAGGTTCTTCTGTACCCCAGAGTGCTGGAAATGCTCTGGACCAAGGTGAGGCTTACTGTGCTACCCCTGAACATGTTGCTTTCACTCTCCAAAAGGTATTGTTTTCTACTTTTTCTAGCTGCCTCCTTTTTTAGTTTGTTAAGACCAGGGATAGTTTATCTATGAAAGCACTTAATGGGCCTGGTGTTAAGAGAGATGGAGGAGAAAGAGACAGGAATGATAAGCAGTTTTATTTGAAACAGTTTGAATATCAAGCTGGGTTTTTTTCTTTGTCTTTAGTTGATGATGGGGAGATTGCTCTGAGGGAAAAAGAGAAGAAAGTTCGTCCCTTTTCCATGTTTGACACTGTGGACCAGTGTGCTGCCCCGCCCTCCTTTGGTACCCTGAGGAAAAACCAGAGCAGCGAGGACATCTTACGGGATGCTCAGGTACTTACCACTGTCTCAGTTGCTATCACCTAATGTGCTTCTCTAGTACATTTTTAAAGAAAAGATTTTAAAGTATTGTCTGTGAGGGAGAACAAAAAGTACAGTATCTAGAACATTGGAAAATAGAGCGGGAGTCTGCTATGCCCACTTCTGCTGCTTAGATATGGTCGGACACTCCTGTCATATTGGGGATGGCTGGCTGTTTGCTGCTGGGTCACAGGTTTTGGCAACTCTCTGAAGTGTGTAAGTACACTGAGGAAGAGCGTATTCCTCCACATGGTTTATTTCTTTGAGATCTAGTAGACAAGCATGATGGCTCACATCTTATTTCCAACACTGAAGAGGCTGAGGCAGAATGGCTGCCTCAAATTTGAAGCCTGGGGTACAGTGTGAGATTCTGTCTCATAGAATGACAGTGCAACAGAAACCCTTGAGCTCTGGAGCCAGGGTCAAGTCAAAGGCGTGACAGTGACCTTCACTGACTGGGGATCTTAGGATGAGTTGACCTGTGGATGAATGCTGCGAGTTAGCGATTTTCAAGTGTATACAACTCTGGAATTGCATGTCTTGGTGTGGTTTTTGAGACTTGCTTTTGCTCTGTAGCTAAGGCTGGCTTTAAACTTGTCCTCCAGCCTTAGCCAAGGGCTGGGATTACAGAAGTGCACTTTTATGCTCAGATTGTATGACATTCTGATAAACAAAAGGTTTTCCATGTGTTGATGCCGTCCGTGGATATGAAAGATGTCAGTAAAGAGTTTTGCCCAGCTAGGAAGCAAGACTAGGAGGGGATCATGGGGTGGGGGAGGGATTACATTATATCACTCTTAAGTCTTTATTAACCTGATTGTTATATTTTTTATTATTTGATTTAAAGCTTTAATGATTTAAAGATATGAAAGCAATATTTTATCTACTTCTCATGGGCATGTCTAGTGTGCAGCAATCTGTGGATGTATATATGCGTGTTAACATATCTAGGTGCGTATATGTGCCTATGTGTGTGGAGGTCCAAGGTTGACGTTGGGAAGTTTCTTTCATTGCTCTTCTATCTTATTCTTTGAGGTAGGGTCTTTCAGTAAGAAACACTCACAGTTTGCTGATACGGCTAGTCTCACTAGATAGCTCGTAGGCTGGAATTGCAGGTGAGCTCCCACTCAGCATTTGCATGGGTTCTGGGAAACCAAATTCCAGTCCACTTGTTACTTGGCAACTGCTTTAGCCCGTGAGCTAGCTGGAGACCCGAGAGCTGATGTTTTTATAGTATGTGCTTGTATTTGTGAAGTGAGCTGACTAGAATATTGAATATACTTTTGTATAGTGTTTTAACTGATTTGCTGTGTGTGCTGTGTGTGTTACAGGCCATAAATAAAAATGTGGCTAAAGTACCACCTCCTGTTCCTTCAAAGCCAAAACAGATTAATCTGCCTTACTTTGGACAAAGTACTCAGTCACCTTCTGACATGAAGCCAGATGGAAATCCTCAGCAATTGCCAATAGCTGCTACATCTATGGGAGCTAAGCTCAAGCCAGCAGGGCCGCAGGCAAGGGTGCTGCTGTCTCCCGGTGCCCCTCCAGGTGGTCAGGACCAAGTCCTGTCTCCAGCATCCAAGCAAGAAAGTCCACCTGCTGCTGCAGTCCGGCCTTTTACACCTCAGCCTTCCAAGGACACCTTCCCTCCGGCCTTTCGGAAACCCCAGACAGTGGCAGCAAGCTCCATCTATTCCATGTACACCCAGCATCAGGCTCCAGGAAAGAACTTCCAGCAGGCTGTACAGAGTGCCTTGACCAAGACGCACCCCAGAGGCCCCCACTTTCCAAGTGGTAAGGTTCCATTCGTTTGTATTTTTAAGTGTGTGGTGGAGAGGGAGTACACTTGAAGGAACAAACACACGTGCCAGTGTGCGTGTGCAGGTCAGAGGGCAGCTGGTGGAGGTCAGTTCTCTCCTTCCATTGGGAGTTCCACGGATGGGACTCAGGTTGTCAGACTGGCATGGTAAGCCCGTTTATATATGATCATCTCACCTAGTCCTTGACTTAAGGTAAGGTTCTTGGTTTCATTTTTACCTGTTTTGGGCTTAAGTCCTATGCCAAGCTGCTGGTAGACAGTGATGTGCCAGGTCTCTAGTTAGACTGAAGCTGTTGTTGTAAGAATTTTAGCTGTGCTGGCTTATTGGGAGCTCAGTGTAGTGCCTGCTACGTGTTACTACAGTCGTCACTGCAGGCCCTGACTCATGTCCTGCTGCCGTATTTACAGCTGTCGGGTACCCCCACAGAAGGCAACATAGAAAAGCAAAGACTTCATTATCATTTGGAGAAGTTGACGCAGAAACTCAAGCAACTGGTCACATTGTACAGAGTCAAGAGCAGAGAGAAATAACTAAGCCCACTGTGCCTGCTTGTTTTCAGCTAGCTTTTTTCTGTCTTACATAGTTCATGACTCCATACCTAGGGAATGGTGTTATACAGGGTGGGCTGGCCCTGCCTGCTCCAGTTAACAATCAAGAATCCCCACAGACATGCTCACAAGCCAACCTGATCTAGATAGTTCCCTGTTTGAGGCTCTTTTCAAAGGTGATTTTCTAGGTTGTGGCAAGTCGATAGTTAAAAACTAGCCATGTCAGATGAGCTGGGGGTCAGTTCTGAAGGAGGTCGCTGCTGTGGGAAAACAGTCACGGAAGGCTGCCTCCTTACTCTTGGTTTGACTATTGGAGGATGGGACAAGCACATGGTCTCTGGATGTTTAAAAGCAACATTGTCTTGTACTCTAAGCCATTCTAATGAGGGTACCACCACTAAGTAAATATGAAACCATAATAAAGTTAGTTTGTGTTAAACATGCACAGTCTGGATATTTGAGGGGTTTTTTTCTGACTTGTTGGTTATATTATAAGACTAGAATACAATTGGCTGTGATTTAATTGGTTGAAAATGGTTTGTAGTTATGAAATAAGCATATAATTGTGGTTTAAAGCTATCATAAGAGATGTTAAAGTGTCGGTGTATTACTACCACTTAGTCTTTTCAGTAAACCTTGGTAAATATTGCTAATATAATAATTTGGAAATCAGATTATTTTGACATAATTGCAATGTTTCAGGGGAATGTCTTTGGGAAAGACAAGTGGTTCTCAGTTTTGTGAGCCAAATATGATTTCTCACATTGTTCTGCATTTGAACAGTGTTTAAGATGGGTAGTCTAGTGTAGACTGTATATGCAGACAGATTTCCAGTTTTCCTTGATTGGCTACAGTGTGTGGTTCCCTTCTTATTGTTTCATAGTACACAGTGCATCAATGGAGATTTTGATTCTGTAGTAAATGCAAAGATGGAAATTCTTGCTTTGTTGTTATTTTAAGAAGTTAAGTGTGTGTGAGGGAAGGAATAGTGTAGTAACGATGAACGGAGAGACTTGGCTTACCAAAACTGCCTGTGCTCTTACCCGTTTTGTTCAGTCAGCACTAAGCAGGGCTTTTCCTCTTTCTCTTCACCAATTAGTGTATGGCAAGCCCGTGATCGCTGCTGCCCAGAACCCACAGCAGCACCCAGAGAACATTTACTCCTGTAGCCAGGGGAAGCCTGGCAGCCCAGAGCCCGAGACAGAGCCCATTTCTTCTGTTCATGAGAGCCATGAGACTGAAAGGATTCCTCGACCACTCAGCCCAACGAAGTTACTGCCCTTCTTGTCTAACCCTTACCGAAACCAGAGTGATGCCGACCTAGAAGCCCTACGGAAAAAACTGTCTAATGCACCGAGGCCACTAAAGAAACGGAGCTCCATTACAGAACCAGAAGGCCCTAATGGGCCAAATATTCAGAAACTTTTGTATCAGAGGACCACCATCGCTGCCATGGAGACCATCTCAGTCCCATCGTACCCATCTAAGTCACCAAGCTCAGTGACTGTCAACCCAGATAGCACAATTGAAATCCCAAATCCATATCTACATGTGGAGCCAGAGAAGGAGGTGGGCTCTTTAGTCCCTGAACCACTGTCCCCAGAGGACATGGGGAGTGCCAGTACAGAGAACAGTGATATGCCAGCTCCTTCTGCAGGCCTTGAGTATGTGTCTGAGGGAGTCACAGACAGCAGTACGAATCTCCAGAATAACACAGAAGAAACAAACCCAGAGGCTCCCCACTTACTTGAAGTATACCTAGAAGAATACCCCCCTTACCCACCCCCTCCATACCCATCTGGGGAACCAGAGGTGTCTGAAGAAGACTCCGCACGCATGCGCCCACCTGAAATCACCGGACAGGTGTCCCTGCCTCCTGTAAGTAATGTAGCATCCTATGTTCATCCAGGAGGCCTTCCCCTGGGATGAACATATGCTTCTCAGTTTGCCTTTTTATTTTCTGATCCCTTGGCATGAAGTGGGTCTCTGGAGTCTTGGGTTTTGACAGCAATGGGACTCATTCATGGTGAGCTGTGTTTTCCAGCCCCTCCCCTCTTCCCCCCCCCCCCATCTTTTTTAAAAAGAGAGTCTCACTTACCTGCCCAGACAGGCCTTGTGCCTCTGGAGTAGCTGAGGTACAGATCTTTACCACCAAATCACCTTCAAATCACCTTCAGGGTAGGAATGATAGATGCTGTAACATTTATTTGAGAAACACTGCTATATTTTAGTGTGTGGGGGTTCTTTATAGAGGAAATATATTTTTGTTCTCACACCTGTACGGGCTACCTCTTTTCTCTCTCGCTGAAGGTACACTAGGGAGACACTGGGTTGAAAACACCTGGTCTCATACTGGCTTAGCTGTGAGATCTGCTCAGTGTTCTTCTCATTGCTATGCTGTGCTTTCCAAGCTTTGATTATTATATCAGTGAGATGTTAAGATTTTATTTTTATTTTTCATTTTCTGTATATTAATGTTTTGCCTACCTGTATAAACGTGCATTGTGTGCATGCATAGTGCCCGAGGATCCAGAACAGAGTGCTAGAACCCTTGGAACTGGAGTTACCAATGTCTGTAAGCTGCCACGTGGGTGCTGGGAATTGAAGCAGGGTCTTTTGCAAGAGCAGCTGGTGCTCTTAACTGCTGAGCTTCCTCTACAGCCCCCTGAAGTGTATTTTTAATGGCATAGTAGGTTGAGTCTCAAACTTAAAACTGATAAAATTTGAAGGGGGATTGGAGAGAGGAGGCAGGAGAGAGAACGGGGCAGGAGGGGGGAGGAGAGAGAACGGGGCAGAGTGGGGGGAGGAGAGAGAACGGGGCAGGAGGGGGCAGGAGAGAGAACGGGGCAGAGTGGGGCCGGCTCTTTGGCCTTTCTTCGTCAGGTCAGTGTTTGGAAATCACTTGCGAGTACCAGTCTGTCTCTTGGTTTCCTTTTTCTCTAGAATCAGGTTCTCCTAAAACTATGTTTCTGGCTGGAAATGCCTTCTACACCTCTTCCACATATTAAAATTGTTTTGGAAGTTTATTGTGTCACTTTGAAATAGGTGGGAGAATGTCATAGTCTCTGCAGCATGCTTTTCTATAGATTAGCCAGAAGTCATTTTTGTTGCCTTAAACACAAACAAAATAGAATGTTGAAGTGTGACTTTAAGACACAGTAAAAAAAAACCAAGTGGCACTTTTGAATGATTATTTAAGTGGGTATTGTATGTCTGATCCCATAGTTTATATCAGTTTGGGCTTCCTTTGAAAGAGTCTTACTTTCTTCCTAGGAAAATGACTGCTCTTTCCTTCCTGTCTTAGGTGAAGTAGATGCTGTTACTGTTTATGTTTATTGAAAGTGTGTGGCTGGGTGTTTGCCTTCTGAGGCATCCGAAGGCTGTTAGCACAATCTTAGGCTCATTACGTGTTCTAACGCTTAGTCTTTCCTATCTGTGAGGTATATTATTGTTACTTAAAAGTTCCAGCTCTTCACATCTGAGATGAAAAACAGGGTGGCTCAATGGGCCGAGGCACTTGCCACAAAGATTGACACTCTTAGCCCTATTTCTGGGACACACATTGTGGACAGAACTGACTTCTGAAAGTTAAGTTGTACTCTGACGTCCACACTTGCACTGTGACACATGAGTGTGCACACCCCCCAACACACCCACAGACACATAAATAAATAGCTGTAATTTAAGCAGTCTGATGTGCCGCTGTGTGTGTGTTTAAAAATCCTGTTTGAGTCGATGAAAAGAACTCCTGCCTGGAGCTTTAAAGTCTGACTTACTAACTTGTCTTAAGACGTAACATTCTCACTCAGTGTATCTAGTTCTAACTAATTATCTTTATTATTTAGACTAATAACTTGCTTGTGCCTTAGTAGGGATTGTGGTATGAAATACTTAATAGGAAGGACTCACCTAGTTTCAGATTTTTTCCCGATGTTTCTGGCTATGTGTCTTTCCTTCGATGTTCAACAAGGATGACTGGGTTTTTGTTTGTTTGTTTGTTTGTTTGTTTGTTTGTTTTTTCGAGACAGGGTTTCTCTGTGTAGCCCTGACTGTCCTGGAACTCACTCTGTAGACCAGGCTGGCCTCGAACTCAGAAATCTGCCTGCCTCTGCCTCCCAAGTGCTGGGATTAAAGGTGTGCACCACCACTGCCCAGCGATGCCTGGGTTTTTAATGAGGACTAAGTAAGCACTTGTATGTGAGCTCTTACGAATCTGAGCATTGCCCGGTTTAAGAGCAAGGCTCTGTATTATACTCTTAGATAAGTGATTAGAAACAGTCTTGTCTGGCTGTGGACTCAGAAGAGAGCTTGCCACCAGATTTAGTTCACTCTAAGTTCCATAGCTAGGCACTAATGGCACATGCCTATGACCCCAGGGTTTGAGAGATTGAGGCAGGAAGACTGTAAGTTCAAGGTCAGTCTGGTGACAGCATGGTGAGTCCAGGCCAACCTAAGCTAAATGTTGAGGAAATAAATAAATATATGAGTAGAGGCCCGAGCGGTTGCTGTTTGACTGCCTCTGTTGAGTGCTGCCTCTGCCTGTGCTAATCCCCACGCTTGCTTTCCAGGGCAAAAGGACAAACCTGCGGAAAACTGGCTCAGAGCGGATTGCTCATGGGATGAGGGTGAAATTCAACCCCCTTGCTTTGCTCCTAGATTCATCTTTGGAGGGAGAATTTGACCTTGTACAGAGAATTATCTACGAGGTAAAGTTTTTAAAATATAACTTTGTATTTTATTTTAAAGCTCAAAATAGCTACTACAGAGAAATCCTATTTTTAAATTTTCTTTTTGGGGGCTATGGAGTTGTGGAGAGGTATATTGAGCATACTCTAAAATAAGCTGTGTTATTTTAAGAATGTAATTGTAAGATTCTGATAATGTAGGAGTTGAGTTTGCACTTGAAATACATTAGTGTACTTTGTTAGCGAGAACATTTCTCTCTGAAGGTTGCTCTGTATGCAGTTGTACTCTATAATATTGCATTGCAGTTGTGGCTGTACTCTGAAATTTATCATTATTGTTGTTATTATTTTTTTAAGATAGGGTCTTGAGATAAGCCTCAAATTCATGATCCTCCTACCTCAGGTTCCTGAGTCCTGGAACTACAGGCATGTGCTACTGTCCCCAACTCTTTAAAATGTTTTTAGCTGAATTTCTTTAACTTCCCGTAGCAACTAGGATGTCTCCTTAGAAACGAGCTTGTGGTGGGAGTGAAAGGAAGAGCAGGGTAACTGTAGGAATATAGTTTTCGATGCTATGACTTTCAAACAGAACCTCCCGCAGTAAGTACTTAGTTCAGCTAGGCTGTCTGCCCTATTTCTAGGATTTTTCTTTACAGTTTTCTTGGCTCCTCTGTGTTTCACTTAATGATATTTAAAATGTCACCAAAGCTTCTGTTTTCTTGATTCTAAGAGCCAGTTAGTAATGACAGTTGACTCAACATGACGTTGGAGTGACTCTCAGCCTTTGTGTTGGTGTGACAGGTTGATGACCCCAGCCTACCAAATGATGAAGGCATCACAGCTCTTCATAATGCTGTGTGTGCAGGACACACAGAAATCGTGAAGTTCCTGGTGCAGTTTGGAGTGAATGTAAATGCAGCAGATAGTGACGGATGGTAAGTTCTACATTTAAACTCCAGTCAGAGCTCAGCTGTGCGTGCCACTGTAGAAGCAGTGGTGTGGGTTATTGGAAGGTACAGAGACATGCCCGCATGCTCCTTCCCGTGATGCCCCTTTCTCTCGGAGGAGTTGCCTGCTCTCTTGTAATAGCTATTTTGTTCAATTTCTGGAAGTAAATGGAGTTTAAAATTTTAATTATAGTGTACTGTAATAAAATTGCCAGCATCCCTTCTCTGTGCTTGAGGTGACTGCATAAAGTAAGACTTATCAATCACAAGCCCCGGAGGATGGGGACCGTCGAGGTGGCTGCCAAGTGGACAGTGGGCAGGTGAATTCTCCAGACAAAGTGCTGAAGTCATACTGCAAGGGGACAGGGTAGACAGAATGCTACTCAGAACCACAGTTTATAACTTATAAATCATTTTGAAACTCTCTCTACTATTTTTAGAGCTCAGTTGACCTTACATATCTTAATACTTTAGAAGGTGAGACCATAGGAGACGCAAGTTCTTTCTGTGGAGGAATTTGAATTAACCTATCATTCCAAGTGACTCTGTGATCATCTGTTAAGATTTTCATTTTCGTTAGCTATTTGTGTTGTATAGCCAGACAAGGCTGTGTAATGATATGGTGTTTGTAAAGAAATAAACCTTTTGTCCAAACCACTGGTGAGATGTAGCTTAGTAGTGGAGCTCTTGTCTGGAATGAAGAACCAGGGAGTCCCAGGACCGTGAGTGTAGAATGGGGTAGAATAAATAGAAAAGAGAGAGGAGACACACAGGGAGGACAGACGGGAAAGCATGCAGACAGGGGAACCAGACTGAAGGCGGGAGAAAAGCAGACAAATACAATGCACTGGTCTCCGTGGGTGCCAAGCGTATAAGAGATGCGCATAAAGCATATATATGTAAAACTAAAATTTAATCAAGAAATGATTATAGGGTTGGGGAAATCCAGACAGACCTGAATCTACTTTTTTCTGTTCTTTTTTAGAACACAGTGAAGCCTTTCTTTCCTTGATTCTTCACACTGGCACTCAGCTGGGCCCATTGGTCCGTTGCTTCAGACATGTTCCTTTGTAGCTATAATTCTCTTACTGGTTCAGCCATCTGTCTTGATCCAACTAGTTTTTAAAAGCTATTTGTGAGACTAGTAGGTAAGAGACTGAGGAACTTTCTTCACAGATAACTTACCAAGTGGAAGTCCTTGAGCTTGGAGAAACATTTCTAACCAGTTCTGTGTCTTACTTCACAGGACCCCACTGCATTGTGCTGCCTCCTGTAACAATGTCCAAGTGTGTAAGTTCCTGGTGGAGTCAGGAGCAGCTGTGTTTGCTATGACCTACAGTGACATGCAGACTGCTGCGGACAAGTGCGAGGAAATGGAGGAAGGCTACACGCAGTGCTCCCAGTTTCTCTATGGTACGAAGCCAGTGTGATCTGATGTGTTGCCTGCCATATTTATTTACTCTTTCTCTCGAGGGAATAGCTCAGAGCTCAGTGGTTATTGTGTTATTTGCTCTGCATAATTCTGGACACTGAAATGAGGACAGTCTAGGTCACAGTGCCCTTCTGAGCATGTGCCTGGAAAGCTGCTGCCAGAGACATCATCAGCTGCAGGTGACTGCTCGTGCTAATTAAGTCTTTGTATTCAAAAGACCCTCTGTATGGCTTTAGCACTTAGTGAGTTACAGCGTGTTGGAAAACAAGATTAAAAAAATAATCGCAGCACCTCACACGGTTTAGGGTTTGGTTTTGTTTCATGTTTTCTTGATTTTGAGTTGTTTATGATTTTGATTACTGTCAAAAGATGCTGTACTTACCTAAAGATGCTGGATTCAGATCTCTGTTCAGAGAAAAATGGAAGTGCAGTCGAGATCGGTGTATGTTGATTGCCTTTTATGTAAAGCTTTTTGTTGTTAGTTAGTTTAATCTACAGTTGAGGTTAATTTTTCTGTTCATTTTGACTTGAGAGGATAGGAAATCAGGAGGTCTCAGGAGTCTAGATTGCCCAAGCTCTCCAAAGTTTCTTTCTTGACAACTGTTCAAAAAGCTTCCTGAGATTAAAGGCTCTGGTCTTTGCCTTCCCTGCCTGGCTGTGTTCTTGGGTGCGTCTGCCTTTTTGTAGGTGAGAAGAGAGGGAGTTCTTGATGTCCACAAAGTTCCTGTCAGATAAGTGTGTTTTCTTGAGTTTTCTGCTGCTTGTTTTGTGGTGCTAGTTTTAAACCTAGGGCCTTATACTTAGTAGCAGGTCTTTACCACCGAGTGAGGCCAGCCCTTGAGCTGTGCAGATGTCATCATTGAGACCTGTGGTTGCATTTTGTTTCAACTTCAGACCAATCGAGTATTTTGACATGAACATTATTTGTAAATGTATATGTGATCGACTTTTTAAAAAGACATGAAGGATTTAATTTTTATATGATGACTTTAAAAAAAGACATGAAGGCTATTTGGTCATAGTCTTTTGATACATAATTGTATCACAGATGTCAAGGTTGGAGATACAGGATAAAGGTTAACAACTGCTGATGGGTGCAGCACAGTGGGGTGGGCACAGATGCTCACCTAAGGGAGAGGAATGTGACCTCAAGGATACCATGTGGATATTTTGTAAAATTTATTTTCTCATTTTATTTTATTCTATTCATGTGGATGGCTGGCCTTCGTGTACATCTGTGCACCATGTGTTTACAATGCCCTAGAGGCCAAAAGAGGCACTGGATACCCTGGGACTGGGGTGAGAGTATTGTGAGCTGCCATGTGGTTGCTTGGGATTGAAACTGGGTCCTCTGCAAGAGCAGACAATGGTGCTCTCTACTTAGAATCGCTACAGTCCTGCCTGCAATTCTTAATGGGGATTTCATTGAAAACTGTGACTTGAATTGTTAATTTGAGCATCTTATAGTACCTAGGATTTCTTTCCACTCCCATTGCAAACAAAAACACAATGAAGCTTTAAAATGTTGTAGAGTTCTATTTGTGTGAGGTTTTGTTGTCCGTTCTTATTTGTGATGTTAGGGTGGGAACCTAGGACCTTCTCCATGCTTCATGAATCCTCCCACGGAGGGAGACACCACTGGCCATTGTCCTGTTTTTTGTGTTATTTAAAAAGGTCAGAAATTTACCTGACCCCTTAGGTTGGCAGAATTTTCGTTTGGAAAAGAACAATTTCAGTTCTTTGTTTTGTTTGTTTTTTGCCCAGAGCAAGTATAGCACAAGCTGGTTATTAATTGATACATTAATTGTTATAAACTAATAACTAACTGTTGGGTACTCAGAGTTGAAAAATATGTTTGAAAGCCAGGCAGGAATTTCCCTGTATTTTAAGACATCTAGGTAAATGCAAATTAAGTAGCTTTCTATAAACCTGATTTCTGTGCCCACTTTTCTCTGCTTTCCTCTATGGTGCCAGGGTCTATCTCTAGACTTGTGCTCTCTTTCACTTTTAAGATACAAGGAGGTGCTTAACCCAGCTCAGTCTGTGACTGCTGGGAATGGCCTTTTGAGGGTTTTCTTCTGCCTTGTTTGTAGATTTCAACATCTAGACTTCTGTTGGAGTGACCACTTAGAGACTTTGGTATCTTATCTGAACTCTCCTACCCTGCATTCTAACATGGTATGGTACTTTCCCTTCTAATTACTGATGTAGGCACCTTAATAGGTACCACACTTCTGAAAGTTGGTGAGGTCCGAACTCGCAGAGCCTTTTGGCCATTATGTGTAGAAATAGGCCAGAGGTTGGTAGGTGTCTTCTTTTTTAGCGTTATAGATTCAAAAAGTTTTTCTTTTAGCTGCTGGGCTAACAGAAGGCTTCCTGTCTGGGGAAGGTAAGCTTTGTGAGATGTCTAAGGAGTGTTTGTTGTTGACCTCCTAGATATGGCATCGTTTATGGTCTATAAATTCTGCTGGTCTTCCCATTTCCCTCCCATGCTGGGGCATTTATTTCTTGAATGTGTACTATTGTAGTTCAGACATTCTAGTGAGGATCTTTTCCCCATTTGTTTCACAGAGTTTAAGGTTCTTGTGAGTGGTGTAATCTGAGTGGTGAGTCCCATGCGGTCTGTCTTCTGTCTTTTGTAGGTGTTCAGGAGAAAATGGGCATAATGAACAAAGGCGTCATCTATGCACTGTGGGATTACGAGCCCCAGCATGAGGATGAGCTGCTCATGAAAGAAGGAGATTGCATGACCGTCGTCCGCAGGGAAGACGAAGATGAAATCGAGTGGTGGTGGGCACGCCTTAACGAAAAGGAAGGATATGTTCCACGTAACTTGCTAGGGGTAAGTTGCTCCAACCCTGACCATGTGTCGTATGTGGTAAAGTGGAGCTGGGTGTGGACTGCTGTGGAGTCAGGGCAATGGACTGCCCTTTGTTCATGAGAAATGATATGGGGCTGCAGATATGGCTTAGCAGTTCACAGCACTTCTGTTCTTGCAGAGGATTCAGGTTCAGTTCCTAGCATCTCCATGGCCGCTCTCAATTGTCTATAAACCCTAGTTCTAGGGAACCAAATGCCTGCTCACTGCACATACATGGTACACCTACATACGTGCTGACAAAGCACTCCTACACATAAAATCTTTTAAAAACCACGAGGCTTAAATTTATGATGCTCTGAATTTAGACCCACAGCCACATCTACAGTGCTCTTGACTGTGCTTTGGAACATATTAATAGTAAAAACTCAGGGTAGTGTGTTCAGATTTGTGCCTTAGACGTGGCTATAGGTTTAACCCAGGTGCCCTGTAGGTCATGCCCATGATCCCAGCACTTGGGGGATAGAAGTAGGAAGAGCAAAAACCAGCTCCTTGGTGGGCTTGGATATTCTCGTATGCAGCCTGTGCGCAACAGAGATTCATTGGGGGTGTGAAGAATGAGAGTCTGGTATGGGTGGGTGGAGAAAGGGTCTGGAAGTGAAAGTGCCTGTGGCTCGGCTGTTGGTAAGGAGTAGGAAACGAGCTGAAAGGCAGGAAGGGTGGGGGTGATGGACACATGTGTCATGTCAGGCCGCAGGCACTGGGTCCACATCTCCACCTGTTCATTCAGAACATTTCTGCTCTGGATAAGCAGGTGGTGGGAAAGGCTGAAGAAGTCAGCCTCCTAAGCTCTGTGTGCAGATTGTGCAGAAAGTCCGTGTAAGACGTTGATAGGTTTTTATCAAGCATCAGAGAGACAATGTCTATCCTATACCTTTAGGTAGAAGCCAGGGGCAGGGTGGGGTGGGGTCTTCTCCAGCTTCACACCAGGAGCAGGATTCTCTCTGCTAATATTCTTTTGCTTGAGTGTTTCTAGTAATCTTGGCCTTGGGACCTAGCATTCAGGATTGTGACCATGACTCTCTTCCTGTGGTTGTCTGTCACATGTCCATTATAAGTCATTTGCTACACCTTAACTGCTGCTTTCTGAGAGCATCATTTATTGTGAAATAACTGCTGAGCCATCTCTCAGCCTCATCATGCCCTAATCTCTCAGGAGCTGGGGTTATAGACACTGTCCCATCTTTCCCCCTTTCCCTGTTCCTGTGAACAGGGTAAGACAGGGCTTTGCTGTGTAGCTAGGCTGGCCACAGACTGAACTTTCCTGCCTTTCATGTGCTAGGTTTACAGGTATGTCTCATTGACCTACCTCATTTGTTGGGAATTGTTAACTAATTGTGCATATTTGTGGCATATAGCATGACTTTTAATCATTTTTAAAACACTTAGCGTGTGTGTGTGTGTGTGTGTGTGTGTGTGTGTGTGTGTGTGCACATGCATATATGTGCATACATGTGCCATAGTAATTGTGTGAGGTCAGAAGACATTTTTGGGAGTTCAGAGATTGAGATCAGCTGAAGAAGAAGCCTGGCAGCCAGTGTTGCCTGCTGAACCATCTCGCCTGCTCCTATCTTTCTGGCCCCTAACCCAACTTTAAAATAATGGTTGATTTATAAAATGACCCAGGCAAGCTAGTCAACATGCATAAGCTGATAGAGCTAACTTTAATTTTGTGATGAAAATAAAATCTGTTAACGAGTTTTCAATTAGTATGCATGTTTCTTAACTAGTCCTATGTTGTACAACAGAATTCTATTCAGCTCAATTTTCTAGTGAAGAATGGTTAAGGAGATGGGAGGTTTACTCTGAGGAAGGGAAGCAGTCAGGAGACTCAGTTGAGCTCTCCAAAGGTTTTGAACTGGAATAAAGGTTGTAATTTTAGTCCTAAACTTAGAATTCTTAGTTCCCTGGCAGTCTCGTCTATAAAAGTGTGCTGTATGTATCATGTTTTAGTATCTTTTGAGTGTTAAAAAAAAAAAAAAAAAGGAAATTTTACAATGTGCAGTGTTTAGAGAGGCTCAGCCTTGAATCTAGAAAGAGCATTGGCGAATGCCTTTTTTCAGCTGAAACCGACTCTTAAATAAACCACCTCTTTTGTTTCCTTGTCCCTAGGAGACAGAAGGGGAGGGTTTGTTTAGCTTGATGGTGAAATTCTAGTTTGACTTGCTCTGGGCTTCTAGGCAGGGCCCTGCAGCCCTCACATAGCGTCTCCTGGCTCTTGTTGTGGAAAGCACAGGCCAGCAGAATTCCAAAGCATTTCATGTCTTCCCTAAGTCTTTGACTGAGGCATTTTGTCCTGATAGGCTCAAGTCCCACCCACAGTGTCACGTTCTGTGATAAGGCTGAAAAGGGTGGTTTACGTACGTGGCTCCAGGAGCTAGGAGTGTGAGGAGTGTAGATTGTAAGGCTAGCCTGGGCTACATTGAAAGACCCTGCCTTTAAAATAAGACTTTGGCCCCAACATAATGGGTTTTCAAATCCTGAAGCATGCAGCAGTTCACAAGCAGTCTTCAGCATTTGGCTTCCCTGGGCCTCAGTGTAGCTGAGCAAACTGCAAGTTGAGTTCATGCCTTGAGTTTCTGTGTCATGGCTCTGTGGTACTGCTCCAGCTGCTGGACCCTTGTGACCTTCAGTGGTCTTTTAGAGAGTGGCCAGTGAGCCTGGGAGCCGTGCATACTCAGGCGGCCAGCCCGCTCCCACAGCTCAGTACCTTCCTGAGTTGGTTTCCTGTGTCACATTCCTTGCCCCCTTCCTGTATTTATTGAAATAGTGTAGAACTTCCATACATATGCCATATCAAATAAATATTTTTAAAACTTCTCTTGCAGCTATACCCAAGAATTAAACCAAGGCAAAGGAGCTTGGCCTGAAGCTTAGTTAATGAAGAATTAAGCTAGAAGAAACACTATGGTAGTTCTGGAAAAGAAAAGGCAGAAGACTTATTTTAATGACAGTGTAGCTTGAAAGTAGTGAAGAATGTGCCCTGGAAGAAAATGAAGATTGAAGGAGTACCCGTAAGCAGAGGAATTGAGCTGCTGAGTCCGCACCGCCCTGCGCTGGGCGGAGTGCTCCTTGCGGCACACGGCTAGGAGGCAGCCATCGGCTTTGGTCAAGAAATGGGATCATTTGTTGGGTTGTGGGAAAATCAGCTTCTTGTCCTGCGGAATGTGATTTTGGCACTGTTCCCATTCTGCTGACCTGCCAGAAAGGACCAGTGCCATCTGGCACCATCTCCAACTGCCCCCTAGCACTGGCAGGCTTTGGGGATCCCTGGCTTTGGGGATCCCTGGCCAGTGCTGTACACTTGTGTATTATCAGTGAAGAACTGTTAGCTGCTAGTCAGTGAGCAATAACTATTGTATGAATTCTTGTAGCATTTAAGAATTATGCATATATTTGAAATACTGAAACTAAACTACACTACCTAATCTAAATTAGATCTAGAATCTTGTTTTTAGGTTGAATTTAAATCTATATTTATTGTCTTTTTGTATCTTGGAAATTAGAGATTTGTTATAGATTTACCCATATTTGTCAAGATCATAGCTGATTTTAAAAATGGTTGTAATGAAATTAAACTTTATGACTCCAAGCTATTTACTGGTTTTCCTTTTAATGTTACAAACAGCTTTGATTATAGGGCATAAGCCATTGGGCTATCTACTGCACAGCTTAGAAATAGTGAACTGCTTGATCCAACAGCCATGAACTGCAGTAAAGCTTCCTTACAGTCATGAGATTGAGAAGCGGCTCTCAATTAGAAGAAACTCATCCGTGCGGTTTCCAAGTCTGAGTGGCTGGAGGACTGTACTGTTAAGAGATGGAGGGGAGGGGTGCACGTGTGTACCTGTCTCATCCTGGAAGGTGAAGCGGGTGTCAGATCCCTGGGGCTGGCGTTAAAATGATTTAGGAACTACCTGAAGTCCGTGAAGGGGTCTGAACTCTGGTCTTCTGACAGAACAGTTGGTGCTCTTACCACCGAGTCATCTCTCCAGCCCTTAACTTTGTAATTTTACAAAAGATCGTGGAGCTCATAGTGAAAGGAAGCTTATATGGACATGTGACATCTGCGGGGCCATGTGAATGTCCTCATTTTTTTCACATTCTTCATAAAGTTATATACATTTAGTTATTTGTTCACTTATTTATTTTTACTACTGATCAAGTAATGAGTTTTAGAACCCATTTTGCTTAGTGGAGCTATAGCAGAAGATAAAGGTGCGAAAACAGTGTTTACTTCTTCTAGACGTTTTTAAGAGTTGCTGAATTCTAACAAGGAAAGTAGGTGAAGAACAAAACATAACCTTTCAGATAATGGAGAAAGAATGACAACCTGAATTAAATATGGAGACTGCGCACTGCAGGAGGAGTTCTAAACCCAGGTCCCTTCCCCAGTTAGTGAGTCTGGCACAGATCTTGGGACTTTGCAGACTAAGTTCCCTAATCAGCTAACACAATAGGGAGATCAGCTTGGATTATCCAGGTGCACCCAGTGTAATTACACGTGAGCCCTTGGAAAGCAGAAGGGGAGGCAGGAGCCTGAGACTGAAGGGGTGGTCAGGCAGACATGGGCTATTTTTGAAGATGACAGCTCATGAACCAGAAAGTATGAAAATGAAGAAAACCTCTGGACCCTAAGGAGACGACCTCAGGCTTGTAGCCACGTGGACCTTAGTACATCAGGCAAGCTGATCTATCTGGAGATGACACCCCATGTGTGTGGGGGTGCCCTAATGAGAGTCGTGTTGGACCCCAGTCTGTAAACGTGTGAGATAATGGATATTTTTTAAGCCATTGGATTTGTATGAGATGTTACAGTAGGAGACAAATACCACATGGGTTCTAGAACTACACTGTTGCAGTCATTACTTGTACGACCTCGCCAAGACAGTTGGCCTCCGGGAGACTTGTTCCCTTGACACATGTAGTGAAACCTAGGGGGTTGTTGAGAGAGATCATGGATAGTGCTATACAGACTGCTGAGGAATTACACAAGTCTGCAGAAGCACATGTGGGAATAGGACAGGAAGCCAAGCCGCTTGGTTGCAAATCCCTTACCTGTACCATTCATTTTTATTCTCTGTGCAGGTTTTTACCTGTTTCATTAAAGTTCCAAAGCTTCTTGGAGGTAATACTTGGAAGTGTAGAAAAAGGTTATTGACTCAAAATAACAGAGCTTTCAAGGGCATAAGAGACAGTTTTTCATGCAGTCAATTTGAATGGCCAAGGCCCAGGAGACATGGAGCCAGGCTACTCCGGAGTCCTATGTTCCCATAAGGAAGCACTTGCATGAAGCATAATAGTAGAAGAACAAAGAAAGTCATAAATCAAGGCAACTTAAGAAATTGGTGGGTACTTCAGAGAGGCAGTTACAGCAAGATGGGTGATCTCCTATAGGTCTCATGCTATGGGATGACATTCTTTTTTCTTTTTAAGATTTATTTTATTTATTATATGTAAGTACACTGTAGGTGTCTTCAGATACCCCAGTAGAGGGCATCAGATCTCATTACGGATGGTTGTGAGCCACCATGTGGTTGCTGGGATTTGAACTCAGGACCTTTGGAAGAGCAATCAGTGCTCTTAACCGCTGAGCCATCTCTCCAGCCCCAGGATGACATTCTTAGACTTGGTTAATAGACTCTAAACAGATTTATCTATTAGCAGATGTTGCTCTGACACAGAGGTGGCTATTCAGGGACCTAAAATTAGCCCAAGGTTCAGTGATTAAGCTCTGGACCTGTAGTGTTCTAACCAGCCTCAGATGAAGCTTCTGTCTAGGAGTTTTGTTTTTTGTTCTTTTTTTTTACAGCTTTTTATTCATTCCCCAAATTGCACTTAGCAACATTAATCCTCTGCAGCATTAGTACGATTCTACAACACTGGAGATGTATTTGGGATTCATGGATGTTCAGACTTCACATGAAGATCTTCTCACACAGACCTCGTATATGCAAACCACCGTAAGCAATGCCTGTGTGCCTTTGACACTAATTACACAATGAAGGCATCGATTCTGGCCAGATTTCACATGCAATTGACTCAACAGAAATAATCTCCGGTATTCAGGGTTTTCTAAGACTTTAGAATTGTGGGCTGTCAATCTGTCTTCAAATCATGATGAAGATAATCCACACTGGTTGTTAAACAGAATGATTTCTCCCCTTTAAATACGACCTAAGTACATATAATTTATTTCATTTGTAATTTCTCTACAGATCTCATATACGAAGTAGGAATTCTTGTGTAGAGTTAGGCAGTGAACACTAGAGAGACACTATTGGGTATATTTTGTAGTCTTGTTTTTAGATTTATTTTTCCCCCATAGTTGAGAGCCTGCTGGAAACAATTCTGCATTCTGTTGCTTGCTTGCCGTTGGAAGGATTCAATGGTAATATCAAACTCATAATTTATCGAACGATTTAACTGTTCTTCCGTTCTGTATGTTGCTGTGGTAGCCATTCTAACTGCAGGACTTATAGGGTGGTGTTTTGGTTTGGTTGTTTGTTCGTTTGTTTTGTTTCAAAAGGGAGAACTGTGCAGTGGGCCATGCTAAGGAGGAGGGGGTACACTTTGCTCAGATATAGTGAGCAGTGAAGCCGTGTAGAGTCACAGTTGACAAAAGCAAGGGACAGAAGGAAACTAGGGGAATGTGGACTCAGGTCCGTGGAAGTAGTGAGTGGAACTAAAGGCAGCAGAGCCTGGCGGGGTGGGGGCGGGCTGGGTGCTGGGCCTTAGCCATGGAAGACTGATAGACTGTTAACTAACTAGATGGTCCAGGCAGAGAAGCGATTTGGAGAATGAAGCAGTAAAGTCTAGGAGGACAGTTTAGAACCCCTGGTCCTGGGGAAGGGCAGGTCAGGATGGGGCGGGAGAATAATTGGAATGTTGTGGAGGAGGGGCTATGAGAAGAGATGAGTGTACCCAGTCCACAGAAACGCCAAGTCAGGTGTGGGCTTGTGACTCAGGGCAGAGGTCTGCAGGAGTGTGGTGAGATGCAGGCCCGAACAGTTCCTATGGGGTCAAAAAGGTTGGGAGTCTATCTCCTCCCTGTAAGATGGGCACTGACCAGTTTTTGGTTTTAGCCTTACATATTTTTATTTTGTGTGTAGTGTTGTTTTGCCTGTGTATATGCTTGTGCACCACATGCATGCAATGCCTATAGAGGTCAGAAGGCGGCATTGGATCCACTGGAACTGGAGTCACAGCAGGTTGTGAGCTGTCATGGGGTGCTGGGAACTGAACCCTGTCCTCATTGCAACAAAAAGCAAAGTTGGCATCAGTGAGAGCAACGGATGGGCTGGCTGCATGCTGCCAGCCAGGGATGTCTAGAATAGCCTCTGCCATCTGGGAGGGGCCAGCTCTCCTGCCCCAGTTTACACCTCGCCTGAGACCACACCCTTCTCTTAGATTCTTATGGCAGGACCCCTGCCCTCACTCCCACCTGGTCTAGAACTACTGCCCCTATTGGAGTAACCACAGTCTTCCTGCTGCATCTCCTGACCTCAGACTTCAAAGATTCTATCACCCCCTCCATCCGATCCCATCTTCAGTCCCTCACCATTACCCTTTTCACCTGTAGTCCAGAGACACTCCATTCCTCCCTCTCCTGAAACCCCTCAGTGCTGAACAGAGGAAGCTCATGCCAGTGACCCGAGTTAGTTCTGTATATACTCTCCCAACTTCTTAGCTTAGTAGAAACCCATCTACTACCTCACATGGTGCTCTAATTCCCGAACCGTGGAGGTGGATGCAGGAGGATCAGAAGTTCAAGACCAATATTAGGTCCAGATGTGTCTGGACTATCTGAAGTCCTGCTATCTCTCCCCTGCCCCTGGGGGGCTGGGATCTGCCAACTAAACTGTCCATGAAATAGTGGGTAGCATTTTCCCATCAGGCCACCTTTCTTCAAGGATCACCAGCGACAGGCCTAGCCCTAGATTAGTGAGTTAATATGTGGGTTTCTCAGCTCCCATGCTGGCTTCCCATCCCCATGGGAGTTGGCCTAAGTGATGGAGCCAAGCAATGATATAGGAGGCTTCCCAAAAGCCTTCCTAAATCAGACCAAGGAGGCGAAATTAGGGTTGTCCTTTCTGGTACAATGACCAGAACTTTTGAACTAGAGTTTTAAAACGTACAATTCCATAGTTTAGTTATAGGCAAAATGATCTCTCAGTGTACGAATTTTCAGAGCAGCAGACCTCACTTAAGGAGAACCCAGCTGTTACTTGTGTGATCATAAATTCTCCCACGGGGGCGACGCTCCACGAAGAAAAACAAGGCACAGTGTGAGTGCATTGCAACTCTTTATTAACAGTGCATTTGGAAGTACATAAGGCAGTATGTCTGTAGGGTTGCTAGCATTTCCCAGGATCAAGAAGCCAGCTTGGTTGTGTTCAGAAGATCTTCTGAGCCCTGCCCTCCCCAGCTGTAGGCACAATCCCTGGGCTTTTATCAGGATCTTCTTGCAGATAGCACACCTGGCTTGGTTGATCAGTAGAATGATCTCACTACTTACTACTTGTAAGACCTAAATGTCTAAGGCCAAATATGGTCGAGGACTTGAGTTTAAGAATGATTTGCTGTTCGTAAACGTGTATAAAAAACCCATCTTTTGTTAGAACCAAATGATGGAAGCGTGCTTATTATTTTTTTTAATTGACATTTATTTTTTGAGATCTAGTCTTGTAGGTAGCCCGGGTTAGCCTTGTGTTAGACACTGCTGTTTCCTGGATTCTTTAGATGCCTCCATCAGACTGGATTCTTTAGATGCTTTCATCAGACTACTTGATTGTTGTATTTCCCAGTTTGCTCGGGGCGAGCAGCTGTCTCTGGGCTGCTGTGGCAGATGCCACCACTGCATTTGAAAACTTAAAATTTCTTTAAATATTCCCATCAAGGCCTTGTGGCCTCTGAGATTGATTTACTGTTTGCCCAGTTATTTAAACCTCTCTACATTCCTTCTTGATTTAATATTGCTATGACCAGGACAATGAGTAGAAGTAAAAAGGATGTACATTTACAGGCATAAAGCTTTCTTTGACTTATCAAGGGCTATGCAATTCATTTGTGTTTGGTTTAATGGTATACAAATCTGTTACTCTGATATGTGAAAAGTTTCCTCTATCTCAGACGGTTATATTCTTCAGTTATGATCATCCGATGAAGTAAATGTTCTCGATGAAGTAAGTTCAAGGTCCAGATACAAAGTGTTTAAGTTTAGACATTGGCTGTTTTCTTTCACTAGAAGTCTTCAGGCATGTAACTTCAGAGTACTGAAAAACTCAGCCACTGTGTGAAGAAGAAGAAGAAAAAAAAAACCCCCGAAACAGTCATTCAGGGAGTGTCGTTAAAATGAAAGACCTTATAGGTGGCTTTGAGTTATTCTGGAAGATGGCTGAACCCGAAAGCTTAGCAAGGACTAAGGCAGCAGTGTCCTAGAGGTTTAGTCTACCTGTGTTCTGGAGTCTAGTTTTAGAAGTTTGATATTTGAGTGATTGGAACTGGCAGTGGTTGTAGTATTGAATACATGAAGGGTGACATTAAAATAGCACGTGAGCCAGCTGTCTATACCTCTGCCTCAACACACCACATCAGAGGCTTGTTAGGGGCTGCTGTGGTGGTGCATACCTTGAGTTACAGGGAGGCAGAGGCAGGCAGATTGCTGTAAATTTGAGGCTAGCCTGGTTTACATAGAGAATTCCAGGACAGCCAGGGCTACATAGTGAGAACCTGTCTCAAAAAAAAAAAAAAAAGGTTTGAGATGTGGACATCTAAAAACCACTGTTTCAGTCTTGGTTCTATATTGGAACCCTATCAGGCTCTAAATTGATGTGGAATACACCAAGTCATCAGGACTTTGGGAAGGACTCTGGGGCGATGTAACACACAACTAAGGTTAAAATCATCAAAGTCACTGCATAACTAAGGGGCAACTTTCTAGACACGGCTCCTCCTTGGCCGCGTCTTCTAAGGGATCTTTAGGAACCTGTGGAAGGTAAGTGAAGTGGAGGGTGCGTGTTCCTTAGGAGATGGGAAGGGGCTGGTCAGCATAGACAGGCCAGTATGTGTGAGCAGGGAGTGGGGTGGGGGAGCCAGAGTTGGCCGTCCAGCAGGAATGAAAATAGGCTAGTTTCTAGAACCAAGCATGGTGTGTTTCGTGTTCCAGCTGTATTGACTTCCCTTTAAATTGCAGACTCAGGCTAAGGATGCTTTCCAGGTAATAAAACGCATATAGCTTTAAGCAACTGGTCATTCGTAACTGGTTAAAAGGTTTCCACTTGGATACGCGTACTTTACAACATACAGCAGAGCAGTGAACGTCACTGCCTTTCAGTGTTTGAGTGTCAGAGTTCAAAGTTCAAGGAAAAAAAAAAAAGATGGTTAACCCTGTCTTCTTGCCATTCTGCCCTCCTGTGTGACACGGAGAAGTAGCGAAAGAAGTTCTGTTCCCATCCAGTGCTGCATCCTTCTGTGGACTATGCCCCACCAAGCTCTGGGACCAACTGGACTCGTGGTCTTGGATTCTCTGCTGATTTTAATGTTTTCTGCAGTGCTGGGACTTGAACCTGGGGCCTTGTAAGTACTCAGCAGGCTCTCTACTACCCTGTTGCTTCTCTGAGTGTGAGCCTTCTGTTAGCTTACAAGGGGATGTCCTATGTTTTGTTTTTGTTGAAGCTGCCTACCACATTGACTTAGACTGATCTCAGAGATGTGTTGTTATGTTCCAGACACATAAGCCTACCGTGGCATATGACAAATATGTTATTGTTGTTAGTTTCCTTTTAAAGAGGGGAGAGAGAGTAGAGGGAAGTATTTGTCCTATGAATGGCAGGTCTTCCCAGAAGTCAGCCTGGATTCTACCCTTAGGGTTTCATTCTATAAACACATTCTTTCAAATGCTGACCAGTTCTCTCCTCAGCCATCTGGTATACCCAGCCACTTTAGTCTAACCCAGTGCTTATGCTTCTCCAGTCAAAGCTCATGGGATGAGAGAGCCAGGTGTGTTTTCCTAGGTTGGAGAATCAGCAAGTTGTTCAGAAATAGCAACTCAAAGTGCATCATGGGATTTCCCAACCATTTACAGGCCTATCCCAACAGACCAGAAAAAAAAAAATAAATAAATAAAAATCCAGAAGCAAAATTTTAAAAGAATGTCACCCTAGGAGCAGCCTGTTCAGGTCACCCTCAGAGCAGCCTGTTCAGGTCAGTTACCCCAGGAGCAGCTTGTTCAGATAGCCCCCAAAATAGCCTGTTCTGACCCATCTTGCAGCAGCCTTCCCAGGAGTCAGGGTTGGTGTGAGCTGTCGACTTACCGAGACAAGGTTGAGCTGTATCGTGCCAGTGTTCTCAGGGTCCAGCTGCTTGAATATCTCTGTGGAGGGACGTCAGGGTGTGAGAAATGAGGGAGCAAAGCTGCCGGTCACAGCAGGGTCTGGTGTGGCAGCTGCTTTTTGTTGGATGCCACAGCTACTTCCCCAGTTTAACAAAAAGGAAATTAATTCTCAATTCACAGACACATTCAGTGACTGCACCCCTTGTGAAGGACAAGATAGGTCCGAGGCTCTCAAGCACCCTAACTGCCACCATTTCATACAGTTCCTCATGGTGTAGTGCCCCAGGCTGTATGATTATTTTCATTTCTACTTCATAATCAGAAGTTCGCTACTGTTATGAATTGTAATGTAAAAATCTATGTTTTCTTACAGTCTTAGGTGAGACTTGAGAAAGGGTCATTAAACCCAAAGAGGTTGCGACCCACAGGTTGAGAACCACCGAGAGAGGCCTTAGCTCCAAGTGAATGTAAAGAACCACGTACTGAATAGTGTTTCCAGCCGAACCAAACACCGGACAAAATTATCGAAATCAATGATGAGTTCTTCATCTGCAAACCGAGCGACAATGACTTGGTGGAGTTGACAGGGCAGCTTGAAACCTGAAGGGGATTGGACAAGGGACCATCTGTGAGTGTCAGGCCCATTGCTGGGCTCTGTCAGTGTCAGATCACTATCTACCTCCTCTCACATGCTGTGGAACCAGAGTGAGTGGGTCACATTCATTCTCTCTCTCTCTCTCTCTCTCTCTCTCTCTCTCTCTCTCTCTCTCTCTCTCTGTGTCTGTCTGTCTGTCTCTCTCCATCACTTTATTTTTATATTTTTAACATTTATATGTGTGTACCTGCTTTCTATATGTGCACCACCTATATGTAGTGCCTGCAGAAGCCAGAAGAGGGCGCTGGATCCATGAGAGCTGGAATTGTGCTGAGTGCGAGCTGCCCAGTGTGGGTGCTGGGAACCAGTCAGTCCTCGTAAGAGCAGCAAATTCTCTGAACCACTGAGCCATCTTTCCAGCTCCCCACACCATGGGACACTTTAAGTGACACCTGTAATGGTGTTTGTCCATGGGCAGTGTGGCTGGTTGGATTTGCAATGCAGCCCCTCAGGTTTCTTTTGTTTCCAAGCTAGTCCATGACCCTGTTCTACCAAGCAAAGCTTTCGTCTGGTTTTTCTGCAATAGTCTTGCTACTCTGTATTGATAACCATGATCCCAGTCTTTATAAGCTAAATCAGCTTGGAGATTAGTTTTAGGAAGATTTAGCTCTCACAGAGGGCTGGGTGTGGCAAACTAATTAATATTTAATCTTCCTTGTGAACTAAAAAGGAATACGACAGGCTCATAGCTGGCTGGGCATGTTGACTGTACTTCCCCTGTGAGCAGTTTCTGGCCAATAGTGTGTGTGAGCAGAAGTCATGGGTGTGCCTTCAAAAGCAAGGAACCCTTTGTGTGTGGACTTACTGCTAGCATGTGATGGTGGTGACCTGTTATCCAGATCCCTAAGCAGTAGACAGGAGGAGCCTGGGGTGCTAACAGGAGGAGGCCCCATCCCAGCCTTGGCTACTTGAGGGAAAGATGCACCCTGTTTAAAACACTGTTGTTTGGAATCTCCTGTAGTCAGATTTGTCCTCAAAGCACAGAAGTCTCCGGTGTTGGTCTTTGTTAGGTTCACACCCTAGTTACTGATGTCTGTTCTGCCGGGGCTTTCCTGAAGGCTGAGCTGACACAGTCAGATTCTACCAAATCAGCTTTGCAGGGAAAAGAGTGTGAGGGTTACAGCAGCACACACGCATGTGCACGCATGCAGGCACACTCAGCAGCAACAGCAGAGAAGAGTGTGAGGGAGTGTGAAGAGGGATACACATGCACACACATACAGACAGACAAACCAAGACAGACACACACTCGAAAGCTGGCTTCACCTGCTTGCTCTGCCAGGCTTTTCCTAGGGATAGAACTCAAGGCTTTGTGCATGGTAGGTAAGAGCTCTACTTCTGAGCGACATCTCCAGACCCAGAAGCAAAGCTTTGCTATACTTTAGGTTCAGCAGAATACATAGGCCAGGAAGTGTGGGTTTAAAGCGTTACCTGCTTCTTCCAGTGCTTTCCGCATCTCATAGGAATTCATGGTTCCAGACCTGTCCACGTCAATTTCCCGGTAAATTTTCTGGAACACGCGAAATGCTTATTAGAACTGTGACTCAAAAGCAAAACGGGTATCAAGATGCTTGCTAGGTGTGCTGAGTAGGCTTGAAGGGCTTCCGTGCAGCCTTCTTGGGGAAGCTCTTGCCAGTGACCTCATTTCTGGTCACTACTCAGGCAAAGGAAAAGACAAGCTTATGTTATTTGCAAAGTCCTTTCTTTGCTTGGTTCTTTGGCATACAAGCAATCTTCACTTCTGCTGAGTTCCACGACAAAGTTCAGTTCCCTACCCTCCACAACAGCTACATCTTAAAGTATATGCCTGAATGTCCCCCAACACTGGTCTACCCGCCCCAGGGTACCCAGGATCCTACTTGGTAATTCTGAATCTTTGTCCAGAGGATGTAGAACTCCTTCAGCCCCAGCTTGCCACTCCCGTCTTCCTGCCTTCAGTTAAGGAAAGCTCCAGGAGTATGCAGTCACAGGGTGCAATGCCATCTGGTTGGCCTATGGGCTGAGTCTGCTGGTCTTCCCAACACAAGCACAGGGTGGGGGTGGGGTCCCAGAAGGATCCGCCTTCTGCTTTTCATACAAAAGGGAGCAGCAGGAAGGGTGTGATAGAGCTGTCTTCTGACTGAGGGGTTATGGGACCCCCACATCTTGCTAACAGTTTGTTAGGAGGTGATAGATCTGGGCCCTTGCGCGTTATTCGTGTATTTTGAAGAGGCATCTTGTGAAGGTAGCGGTGTCATAGGTACATGCCATGTGGCCAGTAGACACAGTGTCATAGAACCTTGGCCTGTTCCATCACTGAGCATTAGAAATGGACAGAGAGCATGGTTAGTCTGCTCCAAGGATGGGTAGGCATCCCAGAGGGGCTAGGCCAAAGAGAACAAATAACAGCGGAGGCAGACCTTCATCTTCAGCTCTAGAAGCTTTTTGTTTGAGATAGTTTTTCTATATAGCCCAGGTTAGCCTCAAACTGGAAATCCTCCTGCCTCAGCCCCACCATGTGCTGGAATTAGCAGAAGTATTCCACCACTCATGGTTTTAGAAGGAAATCTTGCCAAGGATACAGATTCATGTCAGAACCACTATGGTTTAGGGAAGCTCTGCTTTGGAAAAGGAGAATGATGTTACCCAAGAAGCCACCAAGGCTGCTCTGGGCAGAGATGGCAGGTGTATGGTCCAGGTTTCTAGCCCCAGACCTGACATGCTGCCTGTCCACACCTCAGGCCTCTGAAGGCAGGTGGGGCGTGGACTCACTTCCCCTGATCTGAGGAAGCAGGCTCTGTTCTCTGGTGCACATGATGCTATGAAAGGATACATCCAGCATGTCCACCATGATCTTACAGGTCTCAATGCTGAAGCCGTCTGACTTGATGTCTTGGTCTAAAAGATAAAAATAGGTGTATGAGGAGAGCTTTTCAGACCAGCACTGTCTCCCAGAACTTTCTACAAAGATAGACATGTCCTTCCTCTGTGCTTGCCACTACAACAGCCAATCGGATTACTTTAGTCTTGTGTGACTGGCTGTCAAATGGACGCAGTACAGAGGGTTTTACGCATGCTTGATTTCTTTGTATAACTGCCATGAGCAAATAGGGTTTAATATCAAAGTAAGCAAGTAAAAGAATAAAAAAAAATGTGACTGGACATTTTGAGCTTTGTGACTGAGCTCAGGCAGGCGTCAAACTCAATACTTCTGCCTCCGAAGTGCTGGGATTATAGGCATGTGCACCCTGTTATGGCGAACCTTGAAATGCTGACAGGGTGGAAAACTGCCTGTGGTCACACACAGCCAGAGAGCACATGTGTTCTTTGTAGGCTCTGAGCGGAGAGGAAGGCAGCTGTTCCATTGGCCCATCTGCAGACAGTTGTGTCTTGAGATGACAGGGAGATCTGTGGACCCAGAACCTACTGCACTTTACTAGGTGAGTCCTGTGCCACTAGTGGTGGCAGGTGGTCTGAGACTCTTGTCACACTTCCCACGGACTTCATGAGGAGCAATTCTCTCTCTCTCTCTCTGTCTCTCTGTCTCTCTCTCTCTCTCACTTTCTCTGTGTGTGTGTGTGTGCATGTGTGTAATGAGGATGACAGTAATGTGTGTGTGGTGGGTGTGTATGCATGTGTGTAAGTATGGACGGGTATATACCATGGCACAAGTCAGGATAGCCTTGGGTGTCAGTCCTCACCTTTCACCTTATTTAAGACAGGGTCTCTTTGTTGTTAGACCCTGTGGATACTAGACTGGAATACTCACAAGCTCACCATATACCTATCGCACCATAGGAACACTGGGTTACAGGTGCATGCTACTGTGCCTGGCTTTACATAGGTCCTAGGGATTCGAACTCAGGTCCTCATACCAGCATGGCAAGCATGTTACCCCCATAGCAAGGAATAACCCTTTTGGTGATGTATCTGTAGAATATTTGGGCCTACACTGCATTAAACTTGTTCCACTAGACAGCAACCCATTGTCCAGTATGATCATTAGGCTATATGGGGACACTTAGACAGAAGGCTGGAGTCACCAGGCAGGCAGGGGAGGGGCCTGAGCTCAGCAACACATGCTTTCCCTCAACTAGGAGCAGGCTGGACTAAGCATGGTCTAGCTCTTCCTGCACTCCAGCTGTGAGAGACAAAGAGACTCTGTCTTCTGCGTGCACTACAGGCAACATCCGGGGAGCCTTCTGACCATCCTTGTGCCTGGCAGCCACTATTCTCTTGTCCTGGAAGAGGAAGAGTGTAGCTGGCCCAGCCCTGGGGAAGCCCTGCATTGGCCTGCCTGGATGCTGGCTCCAGCCACCCTCACTCTGACTGCTTAGTGTTCTGTGAAGCACAGATGCTATCCTATAGCTGTTTGTTCAGGAGCCACAGGCTGCAATCCTCTGTCTCCTGTATCTGAGGGACACATAAGTATGTAAGACCCTATAGACCTTGGGCCATCCTTTGGCTTTAAAACAAGGATTTACTTTTATCCTGAGAGGTCAAGTGGCGTCAGATGGAACAGCAGCCCCTGGAGTCCATGGGACATCCACAATGACTGATAGAGCTGATGCTCGGGATGTCACAGTGTGTGTGTCTGTTTCTGATCTGCATGGCTTCAGGCACTGTACGGTAACTCCTCCACTATTAGGAGCATCATGATTTGTAAGGATTGGAGGCAGGAGAAGTATAATCTCCCTCCTCTTGAGGGATGAGCAATAGCAGCAGAGGTGAGCATTAGGTAATTAGATAATTTCTCATTTAAGAAACAGCTAGGAAGGTCGGCATGGCTGATCACACCATAATCTCAATACTTACAAGCCCAAGGCAGGAGGATTTTTGTGAGATCAAGACCAGCCTGGACTACACACCAAGTTCAAAGAGGTCATTCTAGGTTATAGAATGCGACCCCATCTCAAAGCCTAAAGGGCCATCAGTAGGGCCCCTGCATATTGTCCTCTATGTGTGCACTGTGGCATTCATGTGCGCACATGCATATGTGCACATACATGTGCACATACTGTATACATGTGAACAATAATAGCTATACTTTTTTTTAAAAAATTTTAAAGTAATATCTATAAGCTAAAAAAAAAAAAAAGCTGATGATAACCTTGGCTCTGCCTCATTCTCTGGCCTCCACCTAGTCTTGTTCCCTGCTTTATGGAAGTCTCCGATCTGGGCCTGAGCATGCATTTCCAGAATCTAGACACTACTTATTTGGTCCCATTGGTTCAAGTGAATTGAAGCTCATTTAATTCAAGGTGGGGAGTTGAGACTTTTCAATCTATCTCTCTTAGCCTGTGGGTAAGATGGTATTCTGTCCACCATTCTGGCCAATCAGTGACAGGTGACCTCTCCCCTATGGAGACAGAGAACTCAGGACTGTGGTGCCCATCCTCTGGGCTGACTTAGCCTTTTCTTACCAGCTAGTCATTATAAGAGCATCCATTTATAGCATGTGGGCAGATTTTATATGTTATCTCACAAAGTAATATTTAACCACTGAGAAGAGGAAGTCATAGTATGTCTATCTTGCAGATGGGGTGGGGGGAGTCCAACAGGTGGTCTAACTTGGTTTAGATCACAGAGCTCATAAGTAGAAGAACTTGGATTTGATCTGTCATCTCTAGACTAGGGAACAGAGGAACATAGCATTATCTCATGTAGAGCCTGCTCCATCCCAGTGCAAAGGCCATACTGGCGTAGGAGTGATGGTTTAGCCACAGTTGCTGACTTGTGCCTGAAGGGAGGAGTCCCATGTCCCTTCATGTCCAAAGCAGGAAGAGGATGATGATGGATTTGCAAAGGGGACACTTACGCCTGGCGAGAACTCTTCTCAAGATGGTCTGCAGCTCAAAGGCAGAGATCTCCGCATCCTGTGGACATATGACCAGAACATCATTATGGGCTTCCTGTGGGAGCTGGGTGAACCACATCCTAAGCGTAGCATCTTAGCAATGCAATCTTGACTACACTGTTAACAACCTAAGTGATGTTGGTGCCTATACTTTGTAATGCTCTGGCTTGTGTTTAGCATACTATCATAATGTAGGGCACATACTAGGTCTAGTCAGTCACCCTTTCTCTGTGGCAGCCTAGTGCTCCCTAACCATCCCTCCTACTGGTAGGCTTTCTCTACCCTCTACAACTCAGACTTTGGGCTTCCTGAAACTGCTTAAGATCAGCCATTTCCTGGGCCACCTTGTCCTGGCCTCTGTGGGAGAGGGTGCACCTAGTCCTGCAGTGATTGGATGTGTAGGGAGCAGGGGGATTCCTAGGGGAAGTGGGGTCCGTCTTCTCAGAGGAGAAGGGGAAGGGGGAATGGGAGGAGGATCTGTGTGAGGGGTACTGGGAAAGAGGGGGGCTAAGTGAATAAATAAATAAATAAATAAATAAATAAATGGAAAGGAAGGAAAGAAGGAAAGAGAGAAAGAAAGAAAAGATCAGTCATTTCCAAGATGGCTCATCTCTCTGGGATCACTTGCCAGGGCTCCTCAGACATGGTCCAGCTAACTCTGTTCACTTAGATGTGTTTGTGTAATTTACATAACCTGGATAAGGCCCAGGGTGTGTGTATGTGTGCGTGTGTGTGTGTGTGTGTGTGTGTGTGTGTGTGTGTGTTTCGGGCAGTGCGGATAGTAAGTTTCTGAGACCCCTTCCCTTGAGAAATTGAGGGGAGGGAGACAGGTGGTGCCTCAGCGTGAATAGCATCTGGCTTAGCACTGTCTGCTTCATGGTTACACTGGAGAGCTACAGAGTGGAGACGGACACTTCACTTCTGGAGTTGCTGGGAAGAAGGGGATGACTGGCCCTGTCTTGCATGGGACTGTAGGGTTAGGGAACCATTTCAAGAAAAGGACAAGTAATGCTTTGGTGTAAACTGCTTATGTTCTGGAGGAGTGGGACCCTTCTATCTCAGGTATGTTTATGGAGGTCAAGACTAGGAGTCAAGTTTCACGTCTCCACTGCCATGGGACAGAGAGGACACAAAACAACCGTAAAGTGAGCCAAGAATCTTATGGAAAGAAGAGCAGAGCCGGGGCTGACCCAGAAGCCAGCAGAGGGCTTGAGAAGATTTGAACAAGGGGTGCCGAGCTAAGGTTCTGAGTGATGGTGACAATTCTTCAGCTTTTGCTTGGTTTGCTTTCTTCCCCCTTAAATGGAAGTCTCCAGGAAAATATTTCTCCTTTGTGTCAGTAGGACCTTGGTGACACCTACCTCCCCAGCCAGCTGAGCAAACAGCCTTCTGAATCCATCGTCAATGTCCTCTTCATTGACTTCGATCTAGAAGGTGAGACACAGAAGTAGTTGACAGCAAGGTCTCCACCCCCTTCCATGGTTCCCCCTCAAACCCCCCAGTTTCCAGTCTTCCTGTCTCTCAGGCCAGCAGTATGAAGAATTAATTGTTTTGTTTTGAGACAAGGTCTTATATAACCACAGGCTGGTCCCTAACTCTTTATGTACTTGAGAATGGCCTTGAATTCCTGATCCTTCTCCCAAGTGCTGGATGGGATTACAGGTATGTGTCACCACACGTGTCTTTTAAGATTTGTTTCCTTCTCAAGACAGGATCTCAGGTAGTCCAGGGTGGCCTTGAACTCACTGTAGAGCCAAAGATGCTTTGAACTCTTCAACTTTCAGCCTCTCCTTCTTCCGTGCTGAGATTGCCAGTGTGCATCACCACACCCAGCAAGGTGTTTTGTTTTGTTTTGTTTAGTTAAAGTCCATGAGAGGGAGTGGAAACCACCTGGCAGGAGGTTACCCTTTAACTTGTAATCCCAAGTATCTTTAATATTTAACTTAAATGACCTTCTACAGTCTACTCCAACAGAAACCAAGTGGAATGCTGTGGAACAGTTAAGTCAATTACAAACCATCTGGTGTCCCACTGGGGACATATGACAAGCACCAGACTTCAGCAACTATGAGCCAATCAAAGGATTACCTCATGGCCTCAGAGAGAGGAAGCAAGAGCCCTTCCTTTCTCTAGCCTGTGGTACTTTCACTCAGCTTTGCTAAGACTGGGCCTTGGGTGAAATTCCTGTATTACATCCCTAAAAACCCTTCGGGATTTACCACTGAACCATTCTTAAAACTCTCAGACACTTGAGAAATTTCATCCTTTGAGTCCATTTTATAAATGATAAGAGTGAGGTTGAGCAAGGGGAGTGACCAGAACCCAGCCTGTTGAGTGCAGCTTTGGTGATCTGTCCTTCCCCACCGCCCACCCCCACCCCCAGCCTCACCTCCAAACCCCCTGCACACGGATAAAGTGGGCTTTAATGAGCAAGAGACTGACTGGCTGTAGTCTGGCTTTCTAACTGTCTTCATTCACACAGCCCAAGGGGTGCCTAGGCCCCCACAGTGGTTTTTGCTGTCACATTCTGTGTGTCCACCAAATGCACAGAGTTAGAGAGTTAAGGAGGAAATACCTCTTCAATGTTGGCCTCGATTTCATCATCAACAGCTCTGGAAACAGAAGGATATTTTGTTACTAGCGGACTGGGGAGGGTGAACCAGATGTACTGCAGAGGTCGCTCTATGAGATGGAATAGCAGGGTTTACGACCAGCGTGCTGCGGCAGAGGGAGTCTCTGTACACAGCCCCTTGGCAACAGTAGCCAGGGTAGAGATACTTCATTGGTTTGGGGTCTTTATCAAACGTCTTCCCATGCAGTATAGAGCAAGGGCTCTGAGGCTCACTTAGCTTCTGGCTGGAGAGTTTCTGGACATCTGTTTCTTTGCTTTGCTTGTTTTTTGTTTTTTTTGTTTTATTGTTTTTTTTTTAAAGTGGTGGGGCCTCCCAGTGCTGAGCAAGCACCTACCACTGAGCTATACCCCTAGTCTCAAAGGACAACTTTGAATTTCCATCTAAAACATTCTTTGCCATGAGAAAACGATCATATTTGCTTGTACGAACCTCTGACTCTGGCCCACATTAGGCTGGAGCAGGCCATATGGAACCTGATAGCAGAGCAAAGTTAGCTTACCCTCACACAGCCCCTTACATAAGCTGGGTCCTTCGGTGAGGAGACTTCAGCCTAGGAGGGCTTTCCTTGGGAGCCTGCAATCTTAAACCAGGTTACTAAGAGTTCCACCTGCAGGCCTGAATTGTCACAGGAAGGGTAAAGGGACTTCTAAGTGCTGCTAGCTGGGATCTGCAGTAGATTGGCTATCCTAGGTCAGGGTATCCTAGCAGCTCTGAGTGGCAGAGAGCTCACCCTGGGGACTAACCCTTCCCTGGGAGAAGGGCAAAATATGGTTTGACCAAGAGCAGAGCTTTCACAATCTCTGCATCTCATCAGTAGAGATGAAGCTGGACACACTGGGATTCCCCAGTGAAGTGACTCAGGAGGCCCTTTCCCTGAAGCAAGCTTCAATCAAACAGGAGGACTTGTCATGGCAGGGAGCCACCGCCATGCTCTAATGGCATTTACTGGTTCACAGCTGTTGGGAATTAAAGCTCTTTCTCTATCATGTATTTTCTTGAAGCAAAGGTTCCCCTGGTCTCTCTCCCAACACCTCTTCCCTTTCACAGGAGGTGATGGGTAGGGACTGGCCTGTACCCACCCCATAAGACACAATCTATGGGACCTTTGGGTATTTGGCAAAGGTTGTCCCAACTATGGTCCCCTAGAACACCATTGTTCCTGTCCTCATTCTGTCCCTGGTCCCCCATTAGGGTGGGGGTCCCCACAGCCTTTCAGTGATCCTCCTTTGGCTTACACTGTCCAGGGATGGTTCTGTCTGCTAGCTAAATGACTGACACGGTGACAGGATGGCAGACACTCCTGTGAGCTTAGGCCACAGGGACAACTGTGGGAACTTGTCATATCTGCCTAAAGGGCTTCACCAGAGACTTCTTGACTAAAACTGGGAAGATTTCAAACATCGACACTGTCAATTATACACGATCTAGGAAAGCAAGGGTGTGGGCTCAGAGAGAGTGTACATGGGCCATTAAGATGATATTACTGGGGGCTGGTGAGATGGCTCAGTGGTTAAGAGTGCCGACTGCTCTTCTGAAGGTAGTGAGTTCAAATCCCAGCAACCACATGATGGCTCACAACCATCCATAATGAGATCTGATGCCCTCTTCTGGTGTGTCTGAAGACAGCTACAGTGTACTCACATACATAAAATGAATAAATCTTTAAAAAAAAAAGATATTACTGTGAAACTGGACTGCAAGCCACTCACATCCCCAGCCGCCCTGTCCCAACTTAACATGTTTTGAGTGGCTTTTCCTTGTGTAGAACCTTCAAAGCTCTCCAGCCCTACACTGACCTGTCAAGAAGATCAGAGAAAAAGAAAGGTGACGGGCAGACCAGGGCTGGGAACAGGGAGAGGTGGCAGAACCTACTGGTAGTCAGCCTTCTTCTCCGAGAAGACTCGGATGCAGAAATCGCCATCCTTGTGGGGCTCGAAGGTGGAGGGGACAAGGACATACTCTCCCGGGGGCAGCTTGAAGCGGTTGAGGACCTCTCGGAGGTTGATGAAGGTGTCTGACCGCTCCCTGGCTCTGGTTGTGAGGAAGAAGTTCTTGCCGAGGTGGACGTTGGTCTGTCCTGTTAGCTGATGGTTAAACAAAGCAGTGAGGAAGGGGCTCCCACGAAAGTCACGTTCACTCCCAGAGGGACAATGGGGGCGATGCCTGGATCATTTTAGATGGGAATTGAAATTTCCACCCCAAGCATCACAGGACTGGTAAGGAGCTCAGGCATGACCAGGAGTGACGGGAACTCCCCTTTCCCATCCACCTCGCTCTATGTGACAATCAGGGTGCCCGAGGCCCCTCCCTCATAAAGGATCCAGGTCAGTTCTGTGTTGTGTTTCACACGCTGACAAAAGGAAAGACAAGGCAGAGAAAGGAGCCCAGCTGTCAAACTAGATGTAACCCAAGGCTGGGCCCACAACTCAATAAAGCTCAACTCTCTATCTGAATGCCTATGGATGGACCTGGGCACCTGGTATGACCATTTAATAAATAGCCTTTTGAGTCACCTGGCTGCTATGCATTTCATTACTGTTAACTGTGGCCTTCTGTACCCTGTTCATGCTCACAGTGCCCAGGGGGGTGATGGCTGATTACTTACATTGGAAAAGAAAGCAAAGCTCAGAGAGAATATGTCATGCGTAGAAGGTCACATAGCCTGGGAGTTGCTTCTGCTTCCCTCCCGCCTCCCTGCTTGTTCTCAGGGCTACTCTAGGGTCATGGGAAAACAGTGAGCACTAATGAACTCTCTGGATACTTATCCCTGAGCTTAGTCCAGTTGGCCCTAGAGTTGGAGTCACCTCCACGGGGCCTCTGCGGGGTCACGGGCTCATCCCTCAGCCACCAGCCCCCTTCGAAGCTCCCACTACTCCCTGAGTTCAGGCTGGCTAAGCTTCAATCTTGTTGGCAGCTGGAGGCCTGGGGTTGGGGACTGACATATGTCAGACGTACCTCCTCTGGGACCTGAAAAATAAAGGAGGCCTGGTTCAGATTTGGGGAGCAGATGTGAACACGTTAGCACTGTGACCGACTCTTCACCGAGTGTTTTCTAGGTAGCTCAGGCGCTATTAACTAGGCCATCACTGCAACTCAAAGTACGTTAGAAGGAAAACCTCTTAGGAGGTGGTGATGAAGGTGGTGGATGGGTCCTTACCACCATTCATGCATATGGTGACTTGTTTTTGGTCACCAGCTGGCTGTGTGGAAGCCCTCACCCACCTCTCACTCAGAGAAAGTAGGGCTGAGTGAAGGTAGAGAAAGCCAGGCACATCCAGTCTGTATGGATCTCCTCCACTAAGCCACTTTCCCTCATTGGCCATGTCAAATGGGACCGATAACTGCCAACATCCTGCCCAACTCTGAAAGCCCATGACTGGACTTCCAAGTGCATGCATGAGCAGACACAATTCACTGTGCATTTCTGAGCTATCTATTCCGCCCAAGTCCTCAGCTTCCATTTCAGAGCCTGAGCATCCAGGGACTATGTATACTTTGCAACTGGTGGCTTTTGTCCAACCCCATTTCTCAGGTTGGTGGGTGGGGCTCAGATTAGCAGCCAGTCAGAAGCAGATACGTTACCAGTGACGAGCACAGGAGCTGGACCTTCTCCCTGACACCTGGTCTGGTTTCCCAGGGTTCTAGGAGTGTGCTTGGCTTTTGTGAACAGAGGCCTGGCTTGGTAATGTTTGCCATTTCCCAAAGTCATGGTCAGGCTACCACGTGACCTTGCTAAACACGGGGCTGAAGGAATGATGGACGGCGAGCTTGCAGAACCAGGAGGAGTCCGGCGAATTGCCAGATTTCACTCACTAAACAAAAAGGCACCTATGCAGCCACCCTGAGGTCTTCCATGCTCCGCTCATCTGCCAAGCAAGGCCATGTTTTCTGCCGCTGAGCCCTTACATAGAGTTAGGTCTCCTGGCTCTAGCCCTTAGCTTGAAGAAGAGAGATGGCCTTGACAAGGCTGCCCCTCTGGCGCAGTTGAGCAGGCGGGGCTTTTCTTTGGCTTTGAATGACAGAGGGCCCCTTGAGCAGTAAAGGATCTATGAGAGCAGAGATGCAGCCAGCAGGTCCTGGAGGGAGCACAATGACCCTTCTTTATCCTGTTGTGGGCTCTTCCCCATCTAGGCCAAAGACTTGGCTGGTCTCTGACCATTAGGACCTGTTGGCTTAGCTCAGCCCTCACAGTACTTCTTGGTGTGCTCTAGAATATTCTGTTCTAGCTTAAGTCTTTTCTCTTCTTTTGAGTTTTCTGGGCCAACCAGAATTCCAGGACTAGGGGGATGTGAACAGGAACACAGAGGTCTTTTCCAAGCACAGAACTGCCAAGGAAGGGCCAGGAGGCCCCTGGGGACACAAACAGCTATACAGACCTTGGGTCAGCTACCGCTAAGTCTGGCTGTGCTGTCATCTTTATTTTGGCTTAAGTTCCCTGTCCTCTGTCTTATTCCAAGTCTTGCCACTGGGGTCTGTGTGGCTACAGCTGGGAGAAGGGAAGGCAAGGGAAGGGAAAACAGAGCTCCACCCATCCTCTGCCCATACCTCATAGATGCCAAAGCCAATGGTGTGCATGTCTTCGCCCATCTTCCTCTGCCGCCGCCGATGCTTCTGGATGAGACCCACCAGGAAGGTACAGCCTCTCTCCCCATCCTCATCATCTTCATCTTCTTCCTCCAGCTTGATTAGGTACTGAGGGTTCATCCAGAAGGTATCTGTGGAACAAGGTCAGAGGAACCCAGATCTGAATAAATGTCCAGGAGCTGAGAACTGGAGTGGGTCTGGCCTCATGGCTGGAGGCGGTTGGTCAAGGATGAGAAAAAAGGACCTGGTGGGAAGCACAGTAGAGGGCCAAAGGCAACCCCTTCGATGGAGTGGCTGCTGACAGAGGTGGGCTACGAGGCGGATCCGCCTGCAGCTATCATGAGGAGATGGCTTCCTCCAGTTCTCTCCTCTGACACAAGGGTTCTTACAGCTTAAGCTGGCCTCAAACTTGCTTATGCCTCTGAGGATGAGCTTGAATTTCTGACCCTCTTGACTCTACCTTCTCAGTGCAGGGATTGCAAGGACTAGGGATTAAACGAGGGCTTCAGGCATGCTAAGTAATCACTCCCACCAGAGTAGCATTCTTGGTCTCCTTCTGAAGTCTTCACAAAAGCTTGTCACCCAAGTCATAGCAACGGGAGGGCCACTGGGCTCCTGGCACAGTGTGAATCTCAGAAGGACCTAAATCAGGAATTGCTCGGGGGTTTTTTTGCCCTTAGGCTGGCTTGGTGCTCCCCCAGGACACCTTCGCATTCTGTGCCTGTCTTTTGACCCCCTACCCCTTAGCGAATGCAGAGACCAGAAAGCATCTGTGTCTCTTGCTTACCCTCATGGTATCTCTACAACCCATACTTCCAAAGCCCATCTGCAGGAAGACACTGAGTTCCCCCTGTCTGAGTGCCTCCCATCCCTCACACGATGACCTCTGGGGTAGAATTAGAAGCCGGGTCTCAGTGTTGGCAGCCATGTTACAACTGCTTCTTTAATCTCAGTTGTATTGACACACATTCATTTGTGTACAAAGCTCTAGGCTACCTCAGTGGCACCGGGTAAATACTGTTGAGGCAGAGCGTCCCCAAGGCCAAGAGCATTCACTCTGAGGTCCTTGAGAGAGTGTCTGTGAACCCCCCCTCTAATGGGTACAGGATGTTGTGGGTGGCAGAAGGGCTTCTCAGTGGTGGCCTCTAGAACTGCCACTTGGTGACTACATGCTGGGACTGGAGGAACTGGCTGGCTTGTCTACTTGCCCTGTTGGTCTGGTACACGACCTAGAGCCTATGTTCCTCATCTGCAACAGAGAGTCAAAATATGGCCATGGCCTGCCTCCAGAGTAAGAGTGACTTCATAACCATACTGCTGGGTTCAAACCCCAGAAAGCTCTGTGGCCTTGGGCCAGCCACTTCTCATGTCCCAGTCCTATCATCCTCAAGTTGGAAATGAAAATAGGTGACTTCGTTGAGAGGGTTAACACACAGATGAAGCTCTCTGGGACCCTATGTACACTCTACCCTATGACTGGCAGTGTCATCGAGATCAGACAGTGTCTGGGAGGACAAAGAGTAGGAGAGGACAACAGAAGAGATCAGCAAAGGGATCAACAGAGCAGAGCAGAGGAGAAGTCTTCTCCTGACATGAGCTGGGCTCAGCAACATATCTCTCTCTCTCTCTCTCTCTCTCTCTCTCTCTCTCTCTCTCTCTCTCTCTTCCTTTCAGTCTTTTTGAGACAGAGTCTCTGTGTAGCCCTGGCTGTCCTAGAACTCACTCTGTACATCACAATGGCCTCCACCTCCGAGATTTGCCTGTTTCTGCCTCCCCGAGTGCAGGGATTAAAGGCGTGGAGCCACCAACACCCAGCTATAAACATTTTATAAATGAACTTGACACACAAGAGGGTGGCAGACTGCCATGAGAGGCTGGTGTGTCCCAGGATGCAGAGCATGAGGGCCAGGGGTAGTTCATTATGAACCAGGACTTAGCACTGCCTCCATAAGCCAGATGCAGGTCACAGCCACCAGGGAATGTGGGGTCCAAAGGTATCAGCAAATGAATTTGGGAAGTAGTTAAGGCTGAGAAAATGGAAAAGATGTTGAGACATAGGCTGGTGGTGAAGGAAAAGAATGAAGGCCTGTGTGAGTGGGAGCCAGCTCCCCTGGGCTTCCAAGCTGATGTGGCATATCTATCCAGGTAGGATGCCATGGGACCCCAGCCACACATGGTCATGATCCTTACTTGGGTAATTCCTGCAGCCCCCTGCGGTGGAGCCTCGCCTCCAGTTCCCGTCCATCTTGGTGAGTTTCCACTTCTTGTAGGAGTCACAGGTGAGGGTGTCCGGGGTCAGGTTGCAGATCTCCAGGCGAGAATAGTGCCTCAGGAAGTCACTGAAGGACATCCTAGCAAAGCAGAGACAGGGTGTCCTGAGTTACAGAAGACACAGGGTCAGCCTTAAACTTCTATGTGGTCAGGTGAAGGACTGACTAAAACCCACTGGTGGGCACTATGGCCAGACTTAGAGGACCCCAAATCTAGTTCTGTAGCAGCCACTTTCTAACGGGTGATTTGGGGCAAATTGATGAGTTCTCTTTGCATTTCAGAGTTCTCAGATGTGAAATGAAAGTCATGAATAAATATGGACCAAGACAACATAAAGGCTCTAGGAGTAAACATTAACCACTGTAGGTGTTCTGTGTGCACACACAAGGGATCCTCTCTGCTCACTAACAAACTGGTTTCTCTCTTTTTAAGCTTTATTTTATTAATAATATGTGTGTTTGCCTTAGTGAGTTTTTTTTTGTTTTGTTTTTTGTTTTGTTTTGTTTTGTTTTTGGTTTTTTGAGACAGGGCTTCTCTGTGTAGCCCTGGCTGTCCTGGAACTCACTGTGTAGACCAGGCTGGCCTCGAACTCAGAAATCCGCCTGCCTCTGCCTCCCGAGTGCTGGGATTAAAGGCATGCGCCACCACTGCCCAGCTTTAGTGAATTTTTGTGGCCTGTGTACATGCAGGAGCCTGAGGAAGCCAGATTCCCTGGAATTAGTTACAGGCAATCGTGAGCTACCATGTGGGCTGGGGACTGAAGTCAGGTTTGCATGAACAGAGAGCATTCTTAACCACTGAGCCATCTCTTCCTTGGAGTTGGTTTCTCTTTAGAGACTGATGGGAGGAAAGGTCCCATCTTTTTCTGACTTTTCTCTTGGGGTCTGAACATTTCTGAAGGAATTCCTCTCAGCCCTTGTGAAATTGCCTGGAGTGTCAACCCCACCATTGAGATGGACAAATTGAAGAGATTTAAAAGTTGTTTAGGATCATATAGAGATTTTTTTTTCCTTTGTTGGAAACAGGCTCTTTCCGGATAGCCGAGGCTATGTAGCTTAGTCTCCAGTTTGAGAGCCATCTTCCTCAATTTCTAGAGATCTAAGATTTCATAGGTGCACCACCTGCTTGGGACTTAGATGCATAAAGAGCAGCAAAGTGAGGGTGCCCGACCACCGGCCCTCGATGTGTTGAATGCATTTCTGACGGATGCTCTGGTTAGTGACTTCCCTGGAGCCTCTGCTACCTTACCAGAATTCTCCATCCTCCTGCCGTTCCGTTAGATTTGCCCTTACTTCTGGGCTGACCGTGTTCCAGCTGGGGCAGCTGGAAAGCAAAGCAAGAAGAGAGGCCTTAGGAATGAGTTTGAGGTAATACCATTTCTCTCCACAGTCTCCAAAGGCTGAGACACGGACTCACCCACTTTTACTACCTACCCAGGGCCCATGGAGAAACACAAAGCATAATCTAAAGAGCACAGAACCTTGTACGGGGAGCTAGAGGAGAGGTCATGCTCTCCTGGAACATGGTGGATGGAAGAGTAGGAAATGAGCAAGGCCACCATGAAGGAGCATTGCCTGTGTCAGGGAAGGTGCTCCTGGCAGCTCTTTTAGGGGCAACTGGAAATCCACCAAGGACCACCCCCAGAACAACCTGGAAGGAAGTCAACCCATAGGCGTCCTCCGCTGAGGCCAGGGCTGCCTGGACCGAGCAGGAAAGGGATGGAGGGAAGGGAAGTGCATCTGGGCAAGAGTGGGGGGACCCAGCAGAGAGGCTCAATAGAGCATCTGCCCCAGAGGGTTGAGGCTTAACAGCTACCAGAAAGCCCTGGGGATCAACAGGCTCATCTCTGCTCTTGGCACACAGTTCATGACCTTGATTTATTAAGATGACTGTGCGTGCCTTCTCTCTCTTTTTTTATGTTTACACTTATTTATTTTGTGTATGCTTGTGTGTGCACACGCAGTGTGTGTGTGTGCTTGCTTGAATATTCTAGCAGGGTGATGGTATGCTCTGCCATAGTGCCTTTGTGATAGTCAGAGGATAACTTGTGGTTAGCTGGTTCTTTCATTTCTCCATGTGGGTCCCAGGGATCAAAAACTCATGGCATCAGGCTCGGTACCAAGCACCTTTGTCTGCTAAGCCATCTCACTAGCCCATGGGGTACATGTTCCCCAGAGGGCCCAGTAGTAGAGTGACAGTGAGCTGGAGAAGGACAGATGGACAACAGACCGGACCTTGAGGTAGGAAAGAATGTGCCCTGCTGAAGGCCTGGGCCAGGCCAGGGCTCCCTAGTGCTGAGAGTGGTAACCTGTTTGCAAAACCCTTTAATGAGCCACAGGCCTGGGTCCACGGTGTGAGAAGTGACCTCAGAACCTCATTTCTTAGCACCGCCCACAGTGACCCCTCTCAGTTTCAGCCAGCCCTCGTGGTAGGCTGCGTGCTCCCTGGCCTTCCTCCTCTGCCCTCCCTGTAGGATACGCCCTCCCAGGCCCACCCACCCTGTTTCCTTCTCACTTGTCATTCCACTTTCCAGTCCACTCCACTTGTCCCCAGGGATTCCTGATGCGGATCAACTTCTGCAGGCTTCCTGCGCTTTCAACCTGAAGGATCCCAATAAAAGAAAGGGAAGGGCTGAGGGCTGTGCAGGCTTGGAACCTCCTCACCCCTTCAGACAAGTAAGTGAAGAAGGATCATGTAAGCTGGAAAGAGCTTGACCCTCAGATCACTGCTGGCCAGCTTTGGAAAATCCTAATTAAACCCCAAGCACCTAAGAGGTCTCTCCCCAAGTTCCAGGGTAGCCAGTGAGACTCCTCTCAATCAAACCAAACAAAGCAAATACTACCACCTCCCCCCAAACAAAGAAAATGAGAAAGCTCCCAGGAACTGACTCTCAAGACTGGGCCCTTTAATCGTTGTCAGCAGCAGAAGGCACAAGCAGCCTGGCTTGCTCACCCCGGTGTCTGCGGTTGGGGTTAGAGGTAAACCTCGGTTAACTAACTATAATAGGTTGTATTTTTATCACAGGCTCTCAGAGATGCGCTCTCAGTTGCTTAAAGGTGTTGGATGAAAGGAAGATGCAGTTTGAGTGTTTGCTGTTTTGACAAGGTTTCATTGGGTTACTCAGGCTGCCCTTGAACACACGGACTCAAATGGCCCTTCTGTCTAGGCTCCGAAGTAGCTGAGGCGACAGGCCCACCATACGTGTAGCTTACCGGTAAATGGGTCGGGAAAAAAAAAACCAGCCACTTATATAGAGACAGCATAGGTGGCAAAACTTAGCCAAGTTAAAATACACATTTACAAAAAAAATAACTTTTTAAAAAACCCTTGCACTTGAGAAACAGAGGCTAGGATCTCAGGTGTGAGCCACCATGTCCCACGAACAGTTATTTGAAGAGTATAAAATAGGAAGTGTTGGGTTGGGGTTTTGTTTTTAAAAGCTGATCCAAAGAGCAACAGAAGGACGCCTGCAACCATCGCTGTGACCAGCAGGGGACAGCACGAGCCAGGCAGCTGCCGGCCTGGAGGCCCCACCCCGGACAGCCGCGTGCTAGCAGGGGCCGTACCTCCTCGGCTCCGGTGACGGAGTACGCATGTCCTTTCACCAACTTCTGGTATGTAACGGCCTCAGAATCCGCAGCGCTGGTGATCTGCAAACACAAGGACGGTAGGCGGTGGCTGCTCCAGCCCGGATACAAACGACCCAGAAGGACCAAACGACCCAGAAGGACGCACAAGGCACCCGGGCCCAGCCGGGGGAACTCTGCACATCCTTCCTGCCACCTGAAGGAGCAACTTTCAATTGCTGATCACCAGGGAGCAAGTTGGTGCAAGTCTCCCACACCCCAAGTCATCTTTTGGATGGGGAGAGCGTGTAGGGATTCACTTCCGAGACACGGGTCTGTGGGAGGCCTAATGACAGACACCCAACGGGTAACTGTAGCAAGATGCTCTGATTCCGCACCCCGCCCCACCCAGCTCAGTTGCACATGATGGCGGTTTTTTATTTCTACCCCTCTTCAGAATCTACGTATTGGGTTGCCAACTCCTAAAGCCCCTCCTTAGCCATCCTTTGGGCACAGCTTGGGACAGGCTCACTTTCCGTGTCCCTGGTGAGGTTTGCCTGCAAAACTATTTTGAAAAAACAGTTTCTTCTGGTACTCCCTAGAGGCTTCCCCAGGACCCAGGAGCACTGGGACAGAGTGAGAAGAAGCTGCAGGGCTGCTCAAACAGCCTTGTACATGGGGGACAAGGTGTCGAGAACAGCTGAAAGGGAATGGGGGACTTTCTGTAACCTGCGTTCTGTGAGTGGGCTGGGGATGAAGGTCTGGAGGCACTGTTAGTATATCAAATGCGCCCCCTAGAGAGCTATTGCCTAGTGGTGACCCTGGGCTTCAGGAGCTGAGAGACAAGGTGGGCAAGGGATGGGATGCACTGATGTGTTAAAGAGCTGCAAGTCTCCCTCAAGGCTCCCCCTGAGGGACTCTGTCAAGGCTCCCCCTGAGGGACGGCAGACTGGAGTGCTTGCCAAGGGAGATGGAGACTTACATCGATAGAGCAGCCAAGCAGAGAACCTTTCTCCAAAGCCTTCTGGATGATCTTGAACAAGTTGGGAGGAGGCTTCCTCAGCTCATACCACTCGGCAATGCCTCCTGTGAAGTCTTCAAAGCCCTCAGTGGTGGCACCTCCTGAGAGTGCTTCATAGCACCCATTGATCCTGAAGGAGGGAATTCATGCTGCCACTCACTGCTCTGGATGATTCTGCAGTGAGCCTTCATCCCTGAAAATGCCACCCCACTCCAATTCAGATGCCCTTCGTGGGAGCTCATGGGGTCCTCTGTTTTCATCTTCCTTGTCTTTGTGTCCAACTCGGGGTGCCCAGGGAGGTAAGGCACTATCTCTGTAGTTACTTTTCCCCTGTGGCTATGACATGTTTTAGAATTTGTACCGAATCCTGGAGCTGGAAGGACTTAGTGATGCTCTGACCCAGCCTCTAGTGCTGACTCTAGCCTTGAGACAAGAGGTTGGCTAGAGACACTTCAGTAATGAACCCAGTTTCCTGAGAAGCACACAGCAAGTTCCTGTGGTCATGCCCTGAGCCCTATGCCCCAACTTCTCTTGGTTAAGAACATGAAGCCTCCCCCCTGACCCCCGTTTCTAGCCTGGGACAGTAAGAATCCTAAACCCACTAGCTCCCATCCTAATGCAAGTGAGCCCACCAGCACCAGCACCAGCACCTGAGGCCCCTGCTGGAGAGGACTGACATCCTAGGTAGACCCAAGCTGGGTGAGACACAGCTAGGATTAGAACCAGGAAACCATTCTTAGCAGCCACATGATTTATTCTGGGTGAGTTTCTACAATTTCCCTACCTCTGCAATGGGTAGTTTTGCCCATTGGCAGAAGCTTTTGGTCTTTTGAGTTAAGAGGCAATAGAGCCTACTAAAAGAGCAGAGTTCACTTGCTCAAAACCAGCAATGACTGTCCTGTACCAGTACATCATGTGAACAGCCGCCATGCCTACATTACCTTCTTGAATTAAGAGCCCAATGTGGGCCAAAGTCATCCTTTTATAGAACAGAATGTCTACTCAGAACGGTCCTCAAAATAGCTTCTGCTCTTTTGGAGTCCAGGGCAGCAAGGGCAAGATGGGATGCTGGGATAGGGTGTGGTAACTTACTTGGCATAAGCTTTCTCCAGAAGGGCACTCCAGAATTCGCTCCCCTCAGCTGAATGTACAAAGAGCAGCTCCCCGTCCTTCGTGGGCAGCCTGTCGTCCACCACCACCTCCACCCATTCGCCATACTGCCAGAACTGCAGGGCAAGGGGGACAAGAGAGTGGCACTGGGACTCTGAGCCTTGGTCTCATCTGGCCCTCCCTGGCCCAGCCCCTTGCTATAGGTTCCCATGATGCTCTTCAGTGTCCCATGCTAAGTGTCCCCCTCACCAAGAAAGAAGCCAGTGGAGCGCATCTGTGTCTCCAAAGCCACTTGCACTTCTTTGAAAAATATCCTCTCTTATTTGCTATTGTAAAAGGAAGCTTTTTAATCTTTTATCTCAAATCTCAAATAAACTTAAAAAACACAAAACCCTAGGGGATTGCTTCCTGAACACATTACTTCCTGTATACCAAGATCTATCTCCATGGACCACCCCCACCCCCAACTCCCAGCCATTCTGATGGGACTCCACATCATGGGCAAGTTGGGAAAATCTTGTTTCTCTCTTCCAGCATCCTTTGCAGAACAGAACTGATCTCTGGAGCTTTCAAACTACCAGGGACTGGAGAGCCGAGGAGCAAGCCAAGCCGGAGGAAGCTGCTGAGCCCCTGACCCAGGGCGAGGAGGTGCCTCAGCCAACTATGAAATTACCTGGAAGTAGAAGATGCCTGCATAGTTCTCCTGGAAGCTCTGATCTAGAGGCACAACCCGAGCCAGGATTTCTTCATTCAAGGTGAGGGAGGCGATGGCAGCCAGCAGCCAGCAGTCCCCTGAGAACAAAAAGCCAAGAGTTCTGGTCAGGTCTTAGCTCCCAGAGGATATGAAGTCTTGTTCCTGCAGCTGGGTGCTTGGAACCCAACGTGACCCTGGAGTAGATGGGGTGGTGTTTCTGACAGTCCTCAACTACGGGATAGGTCACCTGATCTGGTGGATATTTTGATGGACCCGCTAAAGGAGAAATGCCACGTTGGGTGGATGACTGGATACAAGAGAGGTTCATTCCCTGAGAAACTCAGAACTCTGTGGCAGCTGAACTGTGTCCTTGGAGCCCAGCTCTGTGCCTAATACACAGGAATTATGCCTATCTATGGATGAACTGAACTTGACAGGGCAACAAAGGCCTCAATAAAAAGAGGTTTCGAGGGGAGTTTGAATGAGAGAAGACAATGCAGCAATAGATGGGGAGAGACTGGACACTGCACATCTCTTATGAGGATTCAGAGACAAGGAAGGAGATGCCGAGGTGGGGGCGGGGGTCTGGGGGGAGGAGGAGGAGAGCAGTGTGATCACAGGAGTGTGCAACAGTACAGACAGAACAGCCATGAGCTGGTATGCATGAGCTTGGGCTATGAGGTTTCCCGGGGTAGAGGCAGAGCTCACTTCTGGGGTGTGGACAACAAAGGGACTGGGCGGGGACAGGGACAACCAGATGAGGCTCTCTGATCCTCAGGCCCAGTCTTTGTGAAGGAGGATGTATGTCTAAAGCAAGCAGTCCCCATGGGTGCCCATTGCAGGAGCTTCTTGTAGGAAGCACAATGGTCAATCCTGCAGTTAAAAATAACCTGGGTCAGCACCAGCTCAAAACAGTTTGCAGACAGGGACATTGTTGAGCACCAAAACAAAACAAAAAACAAAACCAACAACAAAGGGTAACTGGGAGGAGAATGAAGGTGATTGCTGCAGTAAAAGTTTCCATGGCAACCACAGGGACTAGCTTGGTTAATTAGAATACTTGCCCCCCCCCCCCTTATGGAGTTCTGAATTCTGGTGGCTACTGGGCAAATCCTGATGGGACCTGAGCTAGCTGGTCCTTCTGACAGGACGGCGCTCAGCTCCTCTTGTTGTGCTGTGACAAAGGGTGGCAGCGGACGGTGAGTGAACACACAGCCTCCCTAACTAGTCAGCAGGTAACCAAAAGAAAGCGAATCTGCTGCTTCTGAAATTGGGTGGGTGGCAGAGCACTGCAGACTTCATAGTTTCTCACCATAACCATTTGCTGTTCTCCTAGTGATACCTGGGCTTCCTGGGACTCTGTCTCCAAGGTTCAGTAGCGATGGTTCTGTCCCCAATTCCAGACGACTGGAACACTGGGACATTGCCTGACTTCTGGAACAAAGTGTAATGACCCTCAGTCTGTAAGGATGTGTGTAGACTGAAGGGCTGACATCATCCTGCCTCCATGAAACTCTGCCAATACTGCTGAAGAAGAGCCAAGAGATGTGAAAGCTAGGTCCCCGAATCGAGCCGTTCCTAAAGCCAGATCTGGCTTGAAGTATTTCCCTCACATAAACTGACCATTTCCCGTTCCCTAACCCAGAGCACTGAGTTACTGCTAAGGGAAGGTAGACAAGAACCATTGCTTGTTCAGGCCTCCTGCACGCAGCCTCACTGCTCTAGGAGATCCAAATTCTTGTCACTATCCCTCACAACAGCTCCAGGAGGGCATGCAGACCAGTCACTGTCAAAGAGTAACAGGCTTAGCAAGCCTTTGTGTCCACTGCACACACTCAAACAGCCGCAGGCCCAAGTTTTAGAGGTAGGGCTTTATTGGCTGTCAGACTTCCGAAGGACCCAACCTTTCGGGTCCTTGTGGACACACTATACAGTCCAAATTGGAGACTCTGACACACGGAGGCTAGGGAGCCAGAGACATTTGGTAGTGATCCTTTCTAGCCCCAGATTGGTAAGGATGGGTACCTATCTGGGAGTGCTTTTCCCTCCTAACTCCACATGGTACCTTGGATAGACCTGTGGACGCAGTGATCAGAAAGACCTGCCAGTTTCCTGAGATATGCTGCTCACCCATCCAAGCCATTCAAACTCCCCGTAACTGAAGGTCTAGCTCACCAGGCACCAGCTGCTCCTGGGGTGATAGGAGCCCCCCTTCCTTTAACCCATCTCTCCCCTCCTTTAGGCCTCTTTAGGGGCCTGGCAATGGTTGTGATTCTAGATTACTTCAAATTTACTACCTTTTCTAGGACTCTTGCAAACTGCTTAGATTTGAGTCTCTCCATGGCATCTGGAGGACACAAGCCTGGGGTGTGAAAATGGACCCACTGTGCAGAGTCAGACCTGGGCTGGAGCTCAAACAGATTCTGTGAAAGGTCCCATCAAATCTTGAGCATCCGCTTAGGGGATGCCTGGTACTGTGTGAGCCATCGGTGACCACCCCAACGTCCTCCCTCTTCCTGATTCCCTCAGCCCCAGCGATCAGTGCTTTTACATCAGCGTGTACATGGAAGCACAAGCCAGGTCTTTACAATCTCAGAGGTCACTGCATGCAATTCAGGGAACAATGCCTGAGTGCACAAAAGACTGGCCTTAGAAAGTGACATTATTTGTATTTCTATATTTGTAGCTCCTATTTGGTCAGCACACCTGTCTCACATTACCGCTAACACCCCGGGGTGCTCTGGCCAAGTCCTAGAAATCAGTGGCCACACTTTGTGGCTTCTGGTGTTCTCCCTTCATGTCCCAGATGCACATCTCCATCTTAGACATGTAAGAATTAGGCCTTGCCTCAAGCTGCCTTTAGAGAAGATTGCTCTCCTCACCACTTGCTGTCCAGCTTCTTCTGAAAGGGTCACGATGCTAGAGGGGTCCCCTGGGCGATGAGACAGTGACCCTAAGATAGGCTTAACTCCTGCATCCTGAAATGGGCACAGCCCAGATGCCTCCACTTCTAGTCTGTGTTCCTCCTACCAGCAGGAATTTAAAAACGAACAGGCGTCTAGCGCTTGTACGATACTTGAACACTGACAAAGAATAGTCTGCTCTTGTCTAGGGCTGCTCATAACGCTCAGGCTGTCCCTACATCACTCTTTTCTCCAAAGGTCAGGAGGTCATGGGGTAGACATTTGGCAGGTCTCACACACACAGTCTCTGAGTCCAAACCCTGGGACATTTCTTGTTTTGTTTTCTTGTCACACAGTCTCACTATGGAGCTCTGGCTGGTTTGGAACTCGATATGTAGACCAGGCTGGTCTTGAACTCACAGAGCTCTGCCTGCCTTTGCCTCTCTAGTGCTGTAATAAAAGGTATTTGCTATCATACCCAGACAAATCCTGGCTTTTGTTTCAGAATAATACCAGGATAGTAATTTCTTTTCATCAAGAGTATCCAGTTCCCCTTAGGAACACTCAACTGTAAATTCGAATTCAACCCTTTGGAAGAATACAATAACAATCAACAGTTTTCAATAGTTCACTTTCTCTAACAAGGCTAGCCTCCTGATATTTGTAATCCTTTCAAATAGCAACTAAGCATCCAAATATATTCAAATATATGAGCCCGCAGGGGTCATTCATATGCAAACTGCCACATTTATGAAATATTAAAGCCTAGAATCTCTTCAGTGCAAGGTCATTCACCAAGGCAACGTGAAAGCTTAGCATTACACAGCCAAGACAACACGACAAAGCCAAGGCAGGAAGCAACGATTGATGCGCACTGATTTATGCGCACTTTGGATTGGTCGGTATGTAGAAACAAGATCTCACTGTGTAGCATAGGCTAGCCAAAAACTCTCCTGCCCAGGACTCCCATGAGCTGGGGCCCCAGTTGTGCCCCCACACACTCTGCTCCAGCCAGGGACATCCTATACTTACATGCTCAATTTTTCTCACTCTCCAGCCCAGTCAGGAAGCCTGAGAGGCAGGAGAATATCTTGGGTTTTGATAAAATGGAAACACTCGAAATCCCATTTCATATTTGATTCCTTGATGTTCTCCCTCATGCCAATCGGAGTATTTTAAGATAAGTCGGGAAGCTCCATTACCCATTATATATATATATATATTGATTCATACACAATGTATCAGCACCGATCTCTACACAGTGATTGTGCAGCTGACACACTCAAAGGCTTGCCATGTGCCAGGCCTGTGTAAACATTTGCATACATCTTCACAGTACCTCGTCCATTCATGGTCACTAAACCTACCTCATGGTTGACACCAGTTTCCCTGGGTGCAGTCCCGGCCACCGATCATTCACCACAGGTGTCTGTTAATTTAAACTCTTCCTTGCACACCCTTCACACCCTGCTTTGCAGATAGGTTGATGCCTCTTCCAGATTCACCCAACTGAGAGCAGGGTTGGGAGACTCAGCTCTTCAAGAGGTGACCCGAGAGACGTCTCTACAGAGTGCTCACTCCACCTGTCTGCCCCATAGGCATGGGACAGTTTCTCCCCAGGACACCTGCGATACAATGGTATCAACCGTGACCTCCTCCCCCAGCCCCACCCATCCTTGATTTACCCTTACCAAGGTCAGAATCCACCATTTTATGGAAACACTTCCCTTCTGGATAATTCCTGGGCAGGTACCCTAGCTTGACAAGTCCCAGAGGTTCCCTCTCAGCAGAACCTGCTTGGGGCAGTTACAACCTGGGCTGGCAATAAGTCAGCCGGCTAGTATGGGACGGTCTGTTAAGTGGATTCACTCAACTACCACAAAGGGATTCATCTAATCTGTTTCAGCTCCAGCAAAACAGCTTTAAAGGGTGCCTTTAGGGTCCAGGGGCCGAGGCCCTGGAATGCAGCCCCGTGGGTGCTGCTAGAGAAAAAAAATGGTTAGAGGTTCTAACCAGCACCTGCAAGAGACTCAAGACTTGGACGCTATGTTCCCCACCCGCACGCTTTTGGCTCTGCTTGCCAGTCATAACAGGACGACACTGGAGGGAGGGAGGGCGAGACAGCCACTCCAGACCTTGGCCCACTCTGGGGGAAAGGACTGTCTGTGCCATACCTTGAATTACTCAAACTCCTGTCTTCCTCTTCTGGTAGTCATCACTGTGTCACACAGGTACAAAGCTTCTTTGTGCATCATCTGTGGACTATTTTTGGGTCCCCAAATTACCCAATTTACCTCAACCAGAAACGCTTGTCTCGGGAGCCTGAGCGCTGGACTGGGGTGAGCTGAGGTTAGGAGCCTGGTCAATCCCCTCTGTTTACCTCCGTGTTTAGTTTGTAGTCTCCAACCTGTTCTCTGCTTAGAAGCCCCCTAACCACTAGACCCAGGGTCTATGGCCGCTGGTATGCTTTAGCCAGTGGGGGACCTGGAGACCAAAGGCCAGGGCATGTTCTCCCTGGTTCCTCTGATGGTGGCTCTCTCTTGGTGGCACTGTACAAGTCCCACTCCAGGTTCTAAAATTCTGTCAATTGCCTCCAACCTGCAAAATGAGATCCAGAGAAGAGCCCTGGACTGCTGTTGACTTGACCTAATAAAGTTGCACAGGAGACTGCCCGTGGGGGCTGAGACAATTGCCTACCCTATATTTTTTCAAAGTAGTCCCTATTCCCAGCTACAAAGATTATCATAAAAATGTCTTTTCCTCTTAAATTGGCCTATAAACAACGTGATCCCAATAAAAACAGCAAAAGAGTTTTAAAACTTGGAATCTAGTCGACACCTAAGTTGATGGGGATATTAAACACGAGGCCCAGCCAGAGAGCAATTATCTAAAAGAGGCCCAGAGTCATGGAGCAGCCTGTAATTCCAGCACGTTGGAACTTAGGTAGGAAGGGTTCCCCAGGCCTTGGACTCATGCCTAGCACAAGCTCCATGTCATGCTGCCTCCCTCCCAAATCACCCTAAACAACAGCGCTAAGTGACAAAGTGACCGTGAATTAAAATGTCTAAAACCATGAGCCAAAGAACGGACTGTGGGATGGTCCTGCAGGCGGAGGCTGTCGCCCCTAAGATCCGCCGTTTGAGCCCCAGAACTCATACGGTGGAAGGAGAGAAGTGACTCCTGCAAACTGTCCTCTGACCTCCACGAGTGTGGTGGTCACACAAAAAAGAATGATAAGTGGTTTGATAGTCATATATAAGCAATCATATTACCCGGCCTAAATTTGCATTTATACATACTAAGTATACATTCATAACTGCAGTAAACTATCCACTTACACAATTTGTCCTCTTATTTGTGTATTTGGATATTTTATATTATGGTGGTGGTTACCATAGCATGTGAATCCATGAAAATTCTAGAAAAGTGGGGGAATTCTATTACAATCTTAGAGTGGAAATTATTAGCTATCTAATTGTACTTTAGAAGCCATGAAATTTTAAAACCATAAGTTAAAAATGTTTAAATCTAAAATAATAAATTTTACATGGTAAAAGCCACTAAGTAAAATCAAAGTAAAATAATGAGAATATCAAAAACATGAAAAAATAAATGTTGCTCAGACCTAGACCAAGGTCACATTTTTTTTCAGGATATAAAGAGCAAAAGGCCAAGCTTACTAGAAAAATAAAGGCACAGTTAATAGAAGAAGGGGAAACGGATATGTGTGAGTTCGTGCATGTGCATACACTAGAGCAGGAGGTTGTCTGTGCCTGGATGTGTGTGTGCCTGTGCCTAGGTGTGTGCGTGTTCATGTGTGTGCATATACACGCGAGCAGAAGGCTCTGCCTGTGTGTATGTGTGTGCATGTGTGAGTGTGTGTGTGTACTGTGTGCATACAAAGAGAGCAGGAGTGTTCATGTGTGTGTGTTCTTGTGTGTGTGTGTTATGTGCATACATTAGAGCAGGAGGCTGTGCATGTGTGTACAGTTCAGCTTCAGGTGCCGTCTACTCTGCTTTTCGAGACAGGCTTTCTCACTGGACTACTTAGGCTAGGCTGGCTGGCCAGGGAGCCAGAGACCCTCAGCGCCCTCAGCACAGGCCTATCTGCTACAGTGAGTGCCCTTGACAGTACTTAGGGCTTTTCTCTCTGGGTTGGGGCTCCCTCTTCCTTCTGGGCATCTCTCTTTCTCTATTAAGACAGGGTCTCAGTCTATAAGTCTGTAGCTCAGGCTGACCTAGAACTCACTAATAGTCTAGACTGGTCTCAAAGTTACAGCAATCCTCCTGCCTCAGCCTCCCAAGTGCAGAGATTACAGGTGTCTATAATTTGGCTCTGGACTGTATTTTCTTTATAGCTGCTTGCTTTTCTTTAAAGGCTATGTTTTGTACTGTCTATATTTACTCTGCTATCTGTGTACCCAGGGAATAAGGTACATGTGTGTATAAATTCTGCCTTGGCCGCTGTACAACTGTGACAAACCATCTCTAGTCTGCCTTTCTTGCCCAGGAAGCCTCATACTGGCTCTGTCCAGCACTCGGGACGAGAGCAGGGACAAGGGTCAGAGACGGGTCACTGTGGCACTTATCACTCATGAGAGTCCTCAAGGCTGTGCCTCCCCAGGGTGGGAACTGGCAGCTGCTGAACATGTCCATGGTTAGTCCAGAGGTTACTGAGCCACGTGTGACCACTGTCCACAGAATGCCAATCTGTTACCCAGACTGCCTCACATCAGTCAAACATCATCCCAGAAGACACTAAAACTGCAGATTGAGCTGCAGGGGCCTCCTGTGCCCTCTCTGTCACCTACTCCCACCGGACTTTGTTTCTGTGATAAAACAGAGAGAGTGTAACGATCCAAATCGAGAGACCAGACAGGCTACACATACCTACAGAGAGGGAAGCTTTGAATTATAGAACTCTGAGGTAAAATGGCTGACAAGGCGGGTTCTGGAGTCTAGAGCTAGCATTGAAAGGACATTACTGTGGCCAGGGGAGTGGCCGAGGGAGTGGCCGGGGAGTGGCCGGGGGAGTGGCCGAGGCTCTCACAGCCAACCTGGCCCCTTCATCGTTTGCTTGGGGACACACTGAGAAATCCTGCCTTCCTCTGGTACAGTCCGCCAGGGTTCCCATCCAGGGTGCCTCTTCCCTGAGACCTGGCCTACCCGGTTCTATTTCTAGTTTTTCACTCCTCTGGCATGTTCCACACACCCGTTTGTCTTCTAGCACCAGAAGACACCACAAACCTCAACACCACCTCCCAAACTCCTCAGACTCTAGGTTTACTCTCTCGGCCCCCTGTAGCTTCTGCTCACTTTGTTCCTTTCCTGTGGCCTTTCCTTCCCTGGGTGTGACCCACCCTTCTTACATTGTCCTAGGCACCACTCTGTCCCGTCGGCTAAATAGGCAAACAAAATGGACATGACACTTGCCCACTGAGCGCATGGCCCCGGGAGCCTTGGACACTAAGGCTAGAGGGGCAGCAGTCACTTTGGGCAGGGGCACTGGCCCAGCCTGCCTACCAGAGGCTGTGGATACACACACTGTGGTTAGAAACCTAGGTCTGGTCCTGCTGCTGCTGCTGCTTAACTTCTGGGTGAACTTTGCTGCCTTTCTTTTCATCCTGTGCAAGCTGTAGTCACCTTTGGCAGTTTTGTTCTGGAAGGTCTGAAGCTGGCAGAAGGGCTTGGGAAGGAGGGGGAGGGATTGTCACTGAGGTGGGAGGGAGGGGAGAGGGGACAGTGCTATGCTGTAGCTCTGTCTCAGGATTCTAGCAGAGCCATTGGAAGTGCTTCCAAAGTTGCAGAAAGTGAGTGCCTTTAATCCCAGCACTTGGGAGGCAGAGGGAGACTGATTTCTGAGTTCGAGGCCAGCCTGGTTTACAGAGTGAGTTCCAGGACAGCCATGGCTACAGAGAAACCCTATCTAGAAAAACCAAAAAAAAAAAAAAAAAAGTTGCAGAAAGTGCTGCTGTCCAAACACATGAACGCATCACGGAGGTCAAGGTCAGCACTGAGATCAAGGTCAACACAGAGGTTAAGGTCAGCACTGAGGTCAAGGTCAATATATGGAGGTCAAAGCCAGCACTGAGGTCAAAGTCATATTTGCACAATTGCTTAAGAGCCAAGAGTGGCCCCTAAGAGAAAACCCCAAGCCCTGCTTTACCAGACCAAATTTTCAGGGGGAACCTAGTTTCTCTTTATGCCATCTAGAGCTGGACCGTGGACCTGAGAATCACAGGCCCTTGGGGGGGGGCTCTTTTCTGCTTGGTGCCATGACAGAGCACAAGGCTGCAAGGCTCTCAGGAGCCAGCCTCTTCCTCTTCCTGAGTCCATGGTTATCGGTTTCTTCCCTGAGGGGTTCTCCCAGAGACTCCTGCACAGACCATCGTCTACTTGATTTATTTCTTCCTCAACTACTCAGTGATATTCTCCCTAAGCCTGGAGTACCTGAGAAGGCCTTTAATCCATGGGCCCTTGGGGTCTCTACAAATTCAGACTTCTCCCCATTTTAATTTGCTTGGCCAAAGCCAGTTAAAGCCAGAGTCTGGGCTTTTCCGCACCTTGGACTCATCCTTGGAGACTCACTTAGCCTTCCTGGATGAAAAAGCTGTTTCCAGTTGCTCTGGCCCCTGTGAGCACCCCTAGACCCCCACGGCCTTCCCTCCACACCCAAGCCTTAGGCAGGTCCCTGTTGGCACCCCAGACCCTGCCTTAGGAAGGACAGGCCTTATGAATGGCTCCTTTAATCTTCAGGACTCTCTTCTGAAAAGATAAATTCATTCAGGACTATGTCAGTAAATTTCCAGAGCTGTGCTCATGGTCTCTGCACCGTGTGGCAGCCTCGTGCCCAGGCCAGGGTGCCCTGTAGCACTGCAGGGAGTGTCTGTGGCTGGGGTACTCATATTTGCAGCTGTTTGTAGATTCCTAGGGGAAGATGAAATGTTTGTTGGGTGTTTTCTCTCATTTCATTCAGCCGTCAACATCTTTCCTTCCCAAACAGGAAAGCGAAGCAGAGTGGAAAAGCACCCAGGGGACATGGTGGGACCTGCATAGCTTTACCACATCAGAAGGTAATAGCCTGTGGATAAACTCTGGCCATGGACTGCGTCAGCTTAGCCCTGCCATCAGTGAGTTACAAGCCCAGAGAAGGATGATACCCTTTGTTCAGAAACTTCAAACCCTGGCCAAGGTGATGCTTACACTGGAGGAAGGGAGACAGGACACAGCCCAGCCAGCTCCATCACTCCTGAAAGCCCTCCTTGTGTCTCGAAAGTTTTGATGGTTACTTTTCTCCTTTGTGCTTAACTTTCTGTGGTTCTTCTGCCATCATCCCTGTGCATTCAGGTAGGAGGGCACTATCACCCTTCAATCTAGCCTTAGGCTATGCCAAGGCACTTGGGCAGCTAGCTCACCGCTAGGAAGAACAGCCATGGAGATTTGATCCCGATGATGGTGAATGCTGGCCTGGGCAGGGAAGAGTGGGGTGGTGGGTGGGCTTAGCAGAGGGGCAGCTGGGACTGATTGAGGAGGGTGGGGGAGAGGGAAGGGCCTAAGGAGTGGAGCTCAGGGTAGAAAGGTCAGTAGGTTCAGAGTCTGCACTGCCCACTCCATCCTGAGGGGTGTCTGAGGGGGATTGAGGCTGAAGTTCCTTCTTAATGCTTCACTTTCTGATACCGCCTGCCCAGCCTGTCAGCCTCTCCAGGCACATCAAAGCCATTTGCCTTTTAGCTGCACTAGCTGACTGAGTCTCTATGGGTTTGAGAAAACAAAATAAAGATGCTATTGTCAGGATGTCCAGGACATCCAGTCACTCTGCAGGTCACAGGGCACCCTGGTCTGGAGATGCATTACCACATACTTCCAACGAGTGCTTTAGAACGGACCCAGAGCTGGGAAACGGAGGAAATAGATAGGCCTGACAGAAACTCAGAGAAGTCATCCCCACCTCCTCTCCTGACGCTCCTCCCAGTGCTGGTGGGAAGCCTGATACTCCTCTCCCACATGCTCAAATATCCCAAGAACGCTGAACCAGCCTGCAAGTCACCACGGCTACAATGCTGCTGTAAGCTTAATCTTGCCTCAGTGAAGCTGCCACAAGGCTGGGGTGTGTGTGTGTGTGTGTGTGTGTGTGTGTGTGTGTGTGTGTGCATGTGTGTGGAGCTCTATAGATCACTGCTACCCATCTGGGGATCCTCCTCGATGGCCACTCCAGCATTGTGTGGCCCTCTGTGGTCTTGTGCCCGAGACCCTGTGATGCTTTATCTTTATTCCTTTGCTAGATGTTCAAACTGGAGCATTTCCATCCTCCCCATACTGGGAACATCTCAACCCACCTGAGGGATTACTCCTGGCAAGTCCCCGGTAGAGGCTCAGAATGCTGCTGACTGTGCAAGAACACCCCCCCTCCCTCGACTACCCCTACTGAAGGGCTCTCTAGAAGGCCTAAGCATTGCAGGCAGGTCTTGCCCACCCTGCTTCCCTCTCCCTGGCTAGACAGTTGGATTACACCCCTAAAGCTAGCCCCCAAGGTCTATTCCCTTATTTAGCCACTGACTCATTCCCGAGACTAAACATCAAGGTCCAACAATCATTTGGTGACACAGGCTAATCTGTCCAATCAGGACTTTTCAGTTCATTCTAGCACGGACTACCCCTTTTTCTCCTTGAAAATCCACTCCTGCAAAAACCACCTGCTGCTTCTTGCTGTACCCCTGGTCCCTCCATGGTGGTAAATCTCCTTTGTGCTGAGAATTTGGTGTCTGGGTGTGTCCTGTGCTGTACAGACACTGAAGTGACTCCCAAACCCTTCACCAACCAAGAATTCTCTGCCCCAAATGTCAAGAATGGCACCCAGGAGAAAGCCTGCTTCCAGTCCTGCTGGCTTTGTGGCTCATTCCTGTGCTGGCCCCCTTCCTCCCCTCACTGGTCCACAGCTGGATGGATAATAAGGAACGTGGAGACAGCTCCTAGCTCCATGCCTCCTTCAGCGTCACCTCACTCTTCATCCCACCTGGCACCTTGTGGGGGAAGGGACAAGTCGAGCTCCTGTCCTAGGCAGCCCAGAGAAGGACCCCAGTTCTCAGAGAGCTGAAGGTCTTGACTTTAAAAGGAATGACCCTAATGACAATCTAGGGTGCCCCTGGAGCTAGCTATGTGGTTTTCTCTAGAGGAAACACCCAGCCCAGAGCCAAGCCTGTGACAGGGTGATGGACGATAAGTCACTCTGGGCCTGGCCTCCTCTTACTCATTCCACAGCCTGGCAGCAAGCCAGAAAAGGCTTCCCTGAATGGGAGTTCCCAACTATGCTCAATCTTATCCTTTCCATCTGGCTTGGGGAGGGCAAAGCTGGCACTGTAGTGCAACACCTCCTCGACAACATAAGGTTGTCAGTCTCTGGTGCTGCGAGAAAGACCCCAATTCATTCTGCCTTTCTCTCTTCTACTGTGGGGACTCAGACTCCCTGAAAGAGGCAGCGGGTGAGGAGGAGGCTGCAGGGGCTCACACCCCTTCCCCAGCTCCCTGCTTCCCACACCCACAAAGAGGAGAGAGGGGAGGTTCTTGTTGTCCGCCAAGGTTCCTGCTCTCCAGCAGCCATCATTCCTCCCCTCCTGCAGGACCCAGAGGGATGCAAAGGAACTGAGTGGAAGCAGCTAGAGCAGGAATAACACCAGAACAACGAAGGTTGGCTTGACAAGACTTGGTAGGGGGAGGGGCTCTCTCTGATCTCCAGAGGGATAGAAGAACCCCCAGAGGCCCTGGGTCTCAAGAGCAACTTAGAGTCAGAAGTCTCAAGATGTCCTGTTGTGCGGGGAAAGGAAAAAGGACTCAAATGTCCTCATAGTTCCCATTTCACAGATGGGAAAACTGATGACTAACATTCCCAGGATGTTGGAGGCAAGCACAGAAGCCCAGGCTGTATGGTGCAGGAGCCCAGGCTCTGTGGTACTAATGTCCTTTGGCTCTGGAGAGGAAACAGCAGGAAGTTGTGACCATCACAACTCCAATGATTGAAGCAGAGGAATCTGGAACTTTCCCCAGTACTACACCCCTGTCACATCTCTCTCTCACAACACCATGGTCACCACTCTAGGTGCTAAGGCTGGTCCTATCCAGCCATGGAAGCCGGGTAGGGTGATGGAACTTCATCTGAGCAAACTCCCCTCTGACACTCTGTCTCCAAAAGATCTTTTTAAACCTTCCCTGTGCCTCAGCCTCTTGCACGCTGTAAGTCATTCCATTTCATCTTCAGGACTGTTATACCCATTTTAGGGAAGAGCACTATTGATGCTCAAAGTGACAGAGCTAAGGAGCTAGCCTCTAATCACCGGGCACCAAAGCCCTACCCTCTGCTGCACTATCTGATGCCATGCATTTAGTGGGATTTAAATAAAACCTCCAAGTTCAGTTCCTCCACCCGTCATGACGGTGTACACCTACAATCCCAGTACGTGGGAAACTGAGGCAGGAAGAGCTCCCTGAATTCAGGGATTGTGCTATGGAGTGAGACCTCACTTCAGAGTTCAGTTCCTCAGTTGCACACCTCACACTTTGAGTGTCACTTAAGAGGCATGGTTGGTGGTTAGCATATTGGGTAGCGTAGCTGGACATTTACATCATTGCTAAGCATTCTGTGGGGACAGAGCTGGTTTATGCTTCATTACACACCTGCCTTCTAGGCCACCTTGTCCTGGGACTCCACCATCCACACAGCATTGTGGCAAGGACCCCACTGGACCTCACAGGACATGCAGTCCTTTCTGCTGGAGTCCTGGAGAGCTTTCCCAGAATGCTGTTGGGAACTGAGGCTGAGCAAGGCTCCACTGACTTATGACTCTGCTCTTAAGCACAGTTGAGCTGGCAAATTTTAAAGTCACAGAATGTTGCAAGTGTGGGTCTTAGGAAAATCTGACCCAACCCTTTCTTCTCTGTCATGGTGACTGGGTCGATCAATACAGGGGTGTGGCATGGCTCCTAGTCACAGACAGCTGGTGGCAAAGTCCAGGGAGTACCCAGACAAACCAAAGATCCTAATCCATAGACCTAGAACCCTGTCACCCTGCTACCTGCTGGGCATGCCACAGCTTCAGAGGAGAGTCCCTGAGGAGCTGGAAGCCTTGCTGTCTGATGGCCAAGACTGGGCCAGCCAGGACAAGACAGGGCCTCGGGGCAAAACGGCAGTTTAGCCCTACACCAGAGACCCGTTTCTGCTGCCTTAGCTGCAGCAGGAAAAACAACTGGGAGGCTGACAGCAGCTGTGCAAGTGTTTGCAGCAGAAAGGAAGCTGCGGAAGCCATGACTCATAGATGCCAAAGTGCTCTGGGAGGGGCCTCTATGGGGCAGGGCAGGATGAGAGGATGAGAGATAGGGGCTGGGGGTGGGGCTGGTAGAAGGACCAGGAAAAGAGAGAGATGGGTTCACTTTCTTCATTAAACCTGTCCACACCAGTTTTCTGGTCATTGTCTGTTTTGTTTGTTTGTTTGTTTGTTGTTTTGTTTTTTAACTACAAGCTGCTGCTTCTTCTTCTGCTTCTGCTTCTGCTTCTTTTGCTTCTTCTTCTTCTGCTTCTGCTTCTTTTGCTTCTTCTTCTTCTTCTTCTTCTTCTTCTTCTTCTTCTTCTTCTTCATCTTCTTCTACTTCTTCTCCTCCTCCTCCTCTTCTTCCTTCCTCCTTCTCCTCTTCTTCCTTCCTCCTCCTCTTCTTCTCATCTTCCTCCTCCTTCTCTTCTTCTTTTCCTTTTCTTTCTCCTCCTCCTTTTTCTCCTCCTTCTTCCTACTATCATCATCATCACCACCACCACCATCATCATCATCATCATCAAATTTTATGTTCTTGCGATAAGTAACGTCTTGCAACACAGATCAGGTTAGCCTGGTAGCAATCCTCCTGTCTCAGCCTCCTGAGTGCTGGGATTACAGGCATGCACCACTGCTCTCGACATCTCTATATATAACGTTAAAAGAGATGTCTGCAAATCCTAAGAGAAGAGCATCATGGAAAATTCTTGGCTGGTGTTCTTTGAAACTGTCACGTTTAACAAGAACAAGACAGGACTGAGAAACTGTCACAGTGAAGGGGTGCCCTGGGGGCCATGACAGCAATGCAATGTGGCATTTTGGAGAGACCCTGAGATGCAAAAGGTCACTGGGTAAACCTGAGGAGTCTCCATGAAGCAAGGACCTTACGCGAGAGCACTGTATTGGTTCATCTATGGTAGCAAACACACACACTCATGTATGATGGTCAGCAGACTGGAAACTAGTTCTGACTCTATGTAACAGTTCCTTGACTGTTCTGTAAATCTAAAATTATTCTAAAAGCCCAAAGCTTAATTTATTACAATGAAATAAATAAATAAATAAATAATAAAAATGCCTATTACAAAGAGACAACAAAAGCTCACAAAAGATGGGTGGCCCAAAATCATAAAGACTACTCAGTAGTGGAGGGGGTAAGATCAGAAACTCCACCATCAGGGGCACAGTCCCCACAGAGCTGCCCCTCCTTGCTGCATTTATGATGAGGGAAACACCAAGAGGTTGTACAGAAGGGCACCCTGTGGCCAAACACCTTCTGGTAGGTGTTCTGGGAGCCAAATGAAGGTGGAGGCGAAGTGGCCCACTTCAAGGGCCCAGAGCACAGGCCTGCTCTGTGTCAGCAGTGTATACCTTATGCTCCTGCCTGGCCCTCAGAGGCCTGCTGGGCACAGGATCCATCCCCATCAGCAGTTACAGAGTGCAGAGTAGCTGGCCTCTCGGCCCACCTAGCTGAGGCTCAGCCTTTCCTTTCCAGCCTTCCTTGCAGAAAGGAAGATTTTTTTCTGAGTCTATGCCTTGCCCAACCACATTCTGCAATGCAAGTGGCTCATGGTGGGAGCACCTCTGTACCTCTGTGTGTGCCCACGCACTTGCATGCACACATGCATGGACATGGGTACGGGCATGGGCACACACACACATACACACACACACACACACACACACACACACACACACACACACACGGGGAGGGGGGAGTGGGCATTTGAGGAAGGGCTGGAAGCCAAGCCTTCCAGGAATGCAGGTGAGAGACTGAGCAAAGCACTTGAGGGTGGCACGGTAAAGGGTATGGGAAGGTGTGGACAGATGCAGGAACGTGTGCAAGTCCAAGGAGGCCATTTGCCCAGACTCACTAGGTCAGTGAATGCATTCAGGTAGGAGAGAGCAAATGGAGAAAATGAACCCTCGCTCGGCTCAGCACTGAGGATTCAGACCTCATCAGATTATAAAAGAAGCTCAGGACTTGGCATCGGATCAGGATCCTCACAATGTCTAGGGCACAGCCTTACATGGACCCACCTGCCTCTGCGAGTCGTTTTTTCATATCTGCATAGCATGCGTAAAATTATCTACTTGGGATTTGGGATGCCACAGTGCAACCAAAGCAAACAAAACCCAATGCCATCTGAGTCACGCATTGTCTCTCAGGTGATACCTCTTGCTCACCTACTGGACCAAGGAATGGGAAGCAGCTGGCTGTGGACAGGCTTGATTTTATTGAGTGACTGGTTGCTGCCACAGGGATTGAACGTAGGACCTCATTCATGCATGCTGCTCAAACACTGTGCCACTATCCCACCCTACAGCAAGAATAGCAGAAGAGGGCTGAGTGCCGCATATCAGTGGCTTCTGATTTACCTTCCTTCCCTCTGCAGTTTGGGAAAACTAAGGTACCCAGGTATGCCTGGGCCAAGGTCTCCCAACTACTGACATTACTGAAACCTGTGTCTTTGCCACAGCCCTGTTCTGTTGCTTCTCAGCCTTTTGGGATTTGGGGACGTTCTTACCAGCCCTTCTGAGTCTGTGTGTCTGCCACAGTCCCTCCATTGCCTCTGAGCCTTGAGGGACTTGGCAATGGTACCACCCCTTCAGGATCTCATGCCCAGATGTCAAAGTAAGAGTGAGAGTTCAGTAAGCCACATTTCACTTCCCAGAATCTTCCAGAATAAGAAGCCAAAGGAAAATAAAATGGCTCATCTGGTACTTCCAGAAACCTGAAACATTAGACCAATTACCAAGAAACTTTAGGAAGGGTTACATTTCAATTTCCCATTTGGTTCTGGACATATATCAAACAATTTCTCCCAGGAGTTTAATCCTTGTGGCCCCTCCCAAACTGCCTGGTGGAAGCAAACCAGGTCTTAACTCAGGTACTTGTTACGTGTGGCTCAGCCCTCAGGATGTGGGCCGACTTTTGAAGTAGCTGTATAGTCTTCGTTAGCACTAATCTAACTGCTGTATTTCCCTAGATCCTTCAAATGCTCCCAGGTTGGTCAAAATCTCAACTTCCAAACCTGGCAATCCATTTCCTCTAACCAGTGACTTGTCCCCATAGGACACCATCTTAGGCACCAGAGGATGCCTGGTCTGCTCTCTTTCCTGGGAAGAGAGGGCAGAGAGGAGAGGTTTGTTTTCTGCAGGTGAGAAAACTCTATGGAATTTTAGGAATCCTCACTCAGCAAATTTGTGTTCCAACAGGCCTGGGTCCTGTTCTCTCTAGAGGTTGCCCTGTCCTGAGAGTTTGCACAGGCTATCACATCCCCCACAGGGTGGTATTTTTGCAGGCCTTTTTCTAGGGAGGCCATCTTGGCACTTAACACACTAGTGCTGGGGTCAGACAAACGTGTCTGTATTCCAGGCTTCTTCTCAGACTATGGTATAGCAATGCTCATCTGTAAAATGAGCTTGATCAGGAGAATTGTTGAGTGTGGGCAAGCATGGTTTAGTGACTGGCTTACTAAATAGTGGCTGCCATCTGTATGAGATCAGAACTCCCACTTCCTGTGAAGTGGGCACAGGAAGGTGGTAAATTCTAGAGAATCAGTTTTGTTATAGTGGACTTGTTTGGGAAGCCCTCTGAGGCAGATAGCAGGTTTTTGGTTTATCAGAGCAAGTAATCTACCCCAAATAATTATAGGCTCATGTTTATTGTGTAGAAGAAAAAATGAAGGTGGATTCTCATAGCTGAGACCCACCAGAAGCCTAGGGAGTTTCAGAAGCTGGGGACCTAGAGTCCTAATTCTCAGACAAGGCCCTCCCAATCCTGATTGATGCTTGGTTTAGTTTGAATTACATGATCATTACAATTAGGCGATTGGACACAATCCACATTGCTTTCCCTGGTGAGCTCCTGCAGGGAGCTGCCTGCAAGGTGGAGCTGGCCCTGGTGCTTTCCACTTCCTCTCCGCAGTGAAAGGATTCCCCTTCCTTCATACTGACTCACTGCCTCCTCTCTGACTTGTCTTGGACCTCACAGACCTTCCGCCTTAGCATTGTGACTGGCTAGGGGGCATCCCTAGGAGACAAGAAATCCAGGGAGCTTCTGGAAATGGAAGTCACCACACAGCTTGGAGAGAGAAGCCCCAGAAGTTGCCCTTGACACAGCAGAGCTTGCTCCAGACCTCACTACTTACCCAGGGCTCCTTGGCAGATGTCTGTTCGAGTGGCTCCTCCAATAATGAACTGGGGGTCATCGCAGATCTCCTGGAAACAACACACAGAGCATGGTCAGCACAGCGCAGGAGCCTCAGTTCCCAGTGGGTGCTTCAAGCCCCTCCTCCTGCTGCTCAGCTCTGAGGAATGTATCATAGTCAGACCTCCATGCTAGGAGGAGGCCCATATGACCCGGCTCGATGGCCCTTGTGTGTGGTGGGGGAAGGCTTCCAGGAAGTCATCAGACCCCACCCAGTTAAAATTCCCTGCAGCCTGCTCCATCATACTGTTTACTAGGGCCAGGGAATGCATCCAGCATCCTCTGCCAGGTTTTGGGACCTTCCACACTAAGTCCCCCCTGCCCACCATTCTGTCAGCTTCTCTTCTGGGTATGCAAGCAAATGGTTGGGTTTGCACGGCATTCTTCCTTTGCCTGCATTTTCAAAATGCGTTCACATTTCAATATCCTCCCCTCTCCTCCAGGATGAAGCCTCTCCTCATTTATCTCACCATTCCCTTCGAGTTTGGTCCTAGAGTTTTTGAGAACCTAAATCTGGTGACACTCACGGGTCCTCCTCCATCTAATACACGTGCTTCTTGGGGACAGGGGCTGAAACCAGCCCTTCTGCATTCTCCCAGGACTTGGAGAATGCATGCACTCTGCACCTGCTGCACAGACACCCCATGGAGCCTTATCTCTCGTAGCCCTTTGGGGACTCAAGATGAAATCAGCTCCTATTATACGTGGAGAACACCTCAGGAGGTAAAGTGATTGCTCAAAGCTTCACGGTCCCCCCCCCCCCCCCCCCCCCGCAGTAGAGACAACTGGGATTAGAACTCATTGGTGTCATGTGCTAATGCCTTTATGCTTCTAAGGAGGCTGCTCACCACAGCCAAGGAGGAAGGGCTAGCCCTCCCGCAGGCTCCTGGATGTGTTTCCGGATTCTGAAGAGCTCCACCCAAAAGCCACAAAGGAGGTCAGGGCCCAAATCTAAGCAGGTTTGTAGGAGTGTCACATCTGCATAGCGTGGCTTTGATTCCTGGCACTACTCTGTCTACCAAGAGTCTCCTTGCCCGGGTGAAAGTTGGGTCTATCCTGGCAGCCTCCAGCAGCCACCAGCTCACAGAGCATGCGCACTTCCTGCTTTCCCCATCAGTCTGCCTGGTGGATGCAGGGGCAATGAGAAAGCACTTCTGTCCGGGCAGGGAAGCCAACTTTTCTTAAGGCCTGCCAGGCAAGCACTTAACCCCGGGGATGGAACAGACTGGACTCGGTTCCAGGAGCCTCTGTCACACTGATCATCCAGGGGCCAAGCTCTTACCTCAGAGGGGGCTACCATTATACTTCAGAGACTGCCTCAGGGTCTCCAGAGAAGTCCAAGTTCAGACTTCACAACCCAGAGATACTTTAGAAAACTGAGCCCCAGTCACAGCCCGTGGAGCCTGGAATTAAACTTGATGTAGCCATAGAAAAAAGGTGGGTGAGCTTGAGCCTTGGATTCTGATAAGAAAGAATCTCAGTCCTGTCATTTATTTCTTAAGTCCTAGGATGCTGGTGGATTACTTGACATCCTGAAGCTTGTTCTGCATCTGTACAATGGGTTTGAAGAAGACAAACGCACCACCCACAGAGGACTGCTCTCAGGGTCAGGTGAATGGCCTTGGCAAGTACTCTATCATGACAGCTGAGAGGACCTGATGTGCCAGCCTCAGATGGTGCTGGACCACTCGTTACTGTGGCCTGGCACAGCCACTGTCCTCACTGTGGCTGTGGTAATGGTCTATCTCATCTCTTTGCAGTGGAGAACTCTCTTTCCAGTGCTATGACATTCTCTCAGGAAGAGTTATCAGCTCCCAAGCCACCAACATGGCTAACCAGCTCCCTTGTCTGCCATGCTTCCTCTGGATTGTTTCATTCTTTCTCTGGGAGTCACCTTTAACCCCTTCCTCTCTCATGACTCAGCCTCTAGCAAACTCAAGTTGTTCACAGCTGAACAGTCTCTTAAATCAAGCCACAGGTGTTTGTGCGTGCTCTCTCTCTCTCTCTCTCTCCCCCTCCCTCCCTCCCTCTCTCCCTCTCTTCCCCCACCCTCCCTCCCTCCACCACCTCTTTCTCTCTCCCTCTTCACTTTTCTCTTCCTTCACACATCTTTCTTTCTTTCTTTCTTTCTTTCTTTCTTTTTTTGGTTTTTTGAGACAGGGTTTCTCTGTATAGCCCTGGCTGTCCTGGAACTCACTCTGTAGACCAGGCTGGCCTCGAACTCAGAAATGGGATTAAAGGCGTGCGCCACCACTGCCTGGCATACATCCTTTTTAAATGAGTGAAATGCCCAGTTCCCTAAACAATTCTCCTCCTCCAGGGTCTGCAGCCTGTCCGGTCCCTAACCCACCATCCATTGACATTGCTCTATTTCAGTCTCCAGTAACCAGCTAGTAAATCCAGTAGGTCCATTTTGTTGTTGTTGTTGTTGTGTTTTACTCCTGTTGCCTGGCCCCACCAGAGTATGACAGGACAGGTCAGGACAGTTAGCCCAGCCATGGCTTCAGTCCAGATTTGTTCTCAGCAAGTTTGACATTCCCAAGCCTTGGTTTCTCCAACTGTCCGATAATGTGTGATGCACAGCCCGCCTGCCCTAGGCAGTGTCCCTGAAGTGGCTCTGGAGCTGTTTTTCTACTCACAAGGCCCACAGGCACTATCACCTGTGGAAGGACATTTCTGCCCTCTGTGGGCTTCAGAGACAGAAACTAAGCATACCGTGCCTAGAATATAATAGGAGTTCAATAACTGCTCCTTGCCTGAATGGAAGGTTTGTGGACTCAGATGTGTGTGGGTGGTGAGCGAGCCTCAGCTTTGAGTTCTTGCTTTGACTTACCCTCAATGATGTGCTGTAACCTGGAATTGTAAGCCAAGGCAATTCTTTCTTCCCTTCAGTTGCTTTTTGTTAGGGTGTCTTATAACCACAGAAATGATAAAATAAGTTATAAAACAGTATGCAAATGTGAGGAACATGTTTTCCTGTATGTGAATCGTCTCCCCAGCCAGGATGTCATCTGAGGTTCACAATGACTGTTCATTCATTCATTCATTCATTCATTCTCCAAATAGTCAGCAGCTTGTTGTTCATGGATGTCTCAAGCCTGGGCTAGAGTAAGCACTCTCTACATGCTGCTGAATAAATGAATGAATGAATGAATGAACGAGTGAATAAAAACTGAGAAGGGACACTACTCTGGCCAGACGCTGAGAGAACCTGGCAAATAACACATAGCAGCTCAGCAAGAAAACATGTGACTGCATTGGTTCTGGTGACAACTCTAGGACAGAAATGAGCATAGGGCAGAGAGCAGCAAGGTGGGGAAGGACTCTCTGAGGAGGAGGAGGAGACTGTGAAAGAATGTAAATGAGCCAGACTTGGGGGAAGAACATGCCTGGGAGATGAGAAGGGGAAGAGAGATGAGCCAGGTGTCTCCAGGAAACTGAAGCAGCCATGGTAGCTGCACCAAGCTAGGCAAGAGAGAAAACAGAGAGGTCTCATTGTTTTATTTTTATCTTATGCATTTAATTTGGAGACACAGTCTTACTTTGTAACTCAGGTTGGCCTCAAACTTACTAAGCAGCCAAAGCTACAAAGTGTCTTGAGGGCTAGGATCAAGGGTGTGTACCACCACGCCCAGCTGGGGTGAGGAAGAGAGAACTAGTGACTCACCCAAGGTACCCAGGTGCTCTGGATCCTGCTCCACAGAGACTTTTCTAGTCTTCCTTTATTTATCTTTAAATTTGAGTCAAGGTCTCATGTGGTCCAGGCTGGCCTCAATTGCACTCACTGTATAGCCAAGGCCAGCCTCCATATTCTTTTTGTTGTTATTATTTATTTTGTGTGTGTGGATGCACACGCTTGCAGGACTCTGCATGTGTGCCACAGAGTGCATGTAGAGGTCAAAGAACAATTTTTTAGAGTTGGTTCTTTTTCCAGGTGGGTTCTGGGATAGAACTAAGATCATTAGTAATGGCCACCAAAGCCCTTACTCAATGAGCCCTCTTTGTGGCCCCATGCTTTGAATCTCTGAGCCTCCTGTCTCTACCTCCTGAGTGCTGGAATGACTGGCATACATTACCATGCACCTGATTTTATGTGGTGCTTAGGACAGAACCCAGGGCTCCATGCACGCTAAGTAAAGACTTACCAACTGAGCTACACCCCAGCTCGTCTAGGGTACTTTCAGGTTAGATTCAGAATAACTAAAGCGTCCTGGGAGAACTAAAATTATGGGAAGTAGTGTATGAATGTCCATTGTCCAAACAGGAATCTAGAAGTTTAGATTTCCTCTCGGTTCCGTGGAAAAGTCAAGTGAGGGTCCCATGGGATGAGGACCAGCAGGGCTTCCACTGGAGACTGAAACCACAAGGGAACGGGAAGGGCTTAAGGACTGAGACCCTCAGGGTTGGGGCAAGAGCATCTAAAAGTTCAGCAGAGGTTACCAGGTGAGGACTCTAGCCAGCAAAATAACGAGTAACAGGATCTTTGGAGCCCTTCGATGCTTTTACTCACTCTGGTAATATTGGGAGAGGGATCCACTAACTGCACTTTGAGAAATAGACAAGGTCCGAGCTGGATAAATGTAACTACCACAGGTATTTAAGACCACCTACGTCAGCCAGCGCTAGTCTGTGCCCGCCCCTTGCCCCCTCCCCACCCCCAGCAGTCCCTAGTCTTCTACCCTACTCCGATATCCCCACCCCCACCCCTACAGCCGACCCATGTCTCCTCCCTTTATCTCACCACTAAAGTCCAATAAAAGTTTCACCCAGCGGCCCTGTGTCCCTGCCACTTTGTGAAGCAGAAGGCAGCCTCCAGGGCGTGTCCACTAATGGGATTTGGGGTCCTGTCCTGAGAAGCGCTCTGGGTGCAGCTTGGGCAGGTCCTCTGGGTGGGCCTCAGCCTGCATCGGTCCCCTTAGCAGCAATCGCGGAGCACTACCAAGCCAGGACTACCGAGCCCGGGAGCCTAGGGCTCGTAGCCTCCCACTGCAGCTCCTCTCGGAACCCCGAGTGCCCCTCCAGGCCATCCCGGCCCTGCCCGTTACCCCTCGCGCTTCCTACCGTGGGCCGCTTCCATTCGATGCCCCGAGTTTTGCTGGAGTAGGGCCCCAACTCCTTGAAGCCCAGGGACGACGGCAGGGCGGGGAAGGAAGGATCCTGGAAGAGCGCCCCGGCCTCCAGGCACTCATTCCGCAGCGTCTCGTAGTCCTGGTTGAGGTACTTGATGGCTCTCTCGTGCGACCCCAACCCCTCGGCCGCCTCGCGGTCCTTGGCCAGCTTCATCGCGATGCCCGCCATGGTAGCGACCTAGATGGCGCACAGCACGGAGAGAGGGGTCGCGGAGAGGAGGGGCGCAGCACTGGGCTGGGCGCGCGGCCGGGCCCGGGGCGCTGCAGCGGACTGCGGGAGCCGCTGCTGCCGGGATGATTCACCGGCGGAAAGCGCCTGGGCCGCGCGCGGGGTGTGGCCTCCGCCTCTCCAGGCCTGCTCGGCGTCGGGCTCCGGACGCGGCCAGCCGGCGACCTGCACAACGCCAGCACGACCGTGGAGGACTGCGGGGCCGATGCTGCCACCTTCGGACGGCTCCCGGGATGGCGGGGCCCGGTGGCGGGGAGGGGGGCGGGGATAGATGGGGGGACAATCGGAAGTTGGGGTGTGAAAGTTGAGACTCAAACCCCAGCCCGTGAGGAGGAAGACTGGGCGAAACTCAGCAATGACTGTCCGGAAACTTCGGATGAGTCAGGAGGGGATGGGGGAGTGAGTGCGACGACTAAGCCAGTTGCCACTCACTGGACTCAGGATGGCAGAGCTCTGCAAGCTCTGGGCACACGTGCTACCGCCCCCAAAAATCTGTGAGAAATGGCTACTGGTGTGTCCATCTTACAGATGAGAAACTGAGCCCCCTAGAAGCTTAAATGTGTAACTCATATGAATTAAAGCTAGTCACGGGCAACACAGGGATTTTAAGGTCCCAGACACCCTGCAGTTATTGAACAGTTATTTGTGCATAAGTAGGGCGTAAAATTTGACCCCCCCCCCAAAAAAAATCTGTGTTAAATCTAAATTTCAAGAAAAGAGAGGAAATGTGTGGTTTTAGTAAGTGTAGCCCTCAAATGTCCCCCAAGGCAAACCCATGCTAGAATCATAATGTGATGCTTATCTAAAACTGATTTACCTGGGAAGACTTATCGAGTCGCTGCTGGAGAGCATTTAGAACAGAGCCCCTGTGGTGGCGGTCCCACCACTCTGTCAGGGAGAGTTCCCGAGTTGCAGCTCACACATAGAACAGGTCTGGAATGACTACTGGGCGGGCTTAGTATCTGCTTGTGCTATGAATGGTCACGGGTTTTCAACTGGAAGCAACCCACACCCACCAGTGTGGCCCAAGAGGCTTTTGACCCTAACTGTAGACTTTCTCCATATTGTCCCAACTGGGTCAAAAGAGGCTCCTGGCCTCTACTGGGTGGAAGCAGGGTGCTGCTAAGGTAGGGTGGAGGGCATCGCTCTACAGAGAGAACAACAAGAACAGTGCAGTCTGAAATGTCTCTGCGCCAGGCTGAGAAACCCTGGTTTGGACCTCATCTTGGTTCAGCATTGATGGTTTCTGAGATAGTTTGTAACTCTGGAAGTTGCAGGAAACTGTAGCAACTTGAAATATCGATGTGATATGCAAACGACTCTGTTCCTGGAAGAATCGAAGTGTCTGTCTCCCTGAGGCAAAGCCAGGGCTTGCCTGTTTGTACTGCCACCCCACTATTCTCTCCTGTGTATGACAGATATCTGCCTGGTGTCTTCTTCCCCCCTTCCCCACCATGAATCCTGAGCCCAGAAGAAATCAGGGTGGGGCTAAAGGAAATCAGACGGTGGGGAAAAAAAGAACAACTTCCAGGAAAGGGCTGTGAAGCTTAGAAACCATCACCCTACAAACAAATGCTTGGTGTTGAGCATGGTAGCCCATGTCTTAAATCCCAACACCTGGGAGGCAGAGACAGGCAGATCTCCATGAATTCAAGACCATTGAGTTCCAGGTTAGCTAGGGCTACACAACAAGACCCTGTCTAAAAAACAAAAGCACAAACAAGCAAAACATGAGGTGTCTGGTGACTCCACCTGTATTTGTTAAATAAAATCTTTTAAAATGTGTTCACTTTGTATCAATACGACAGCCATACCTGTAGCTTTAAGAAGGATTCATCCCTACATTAGCCTTGTTTCTGTGTCTATTCTTGTCTTTAACTGCTGTCCACTGTTGCCCAGAGCTGACCCCACTGCTTTACTGGCTCAAACTTCCCTTGGATTTCTTCTTTCTTTACTGGTTCCCCAGCTCTCCTTCCCCCCAGACTGGCGCCCTCACAAATGAAACAGACGGCTTCCAGCCCACCTTCACCAGCTTCTGGGAAGGGATCAACGATAGCCAGCACATTCCCCTGTTTGGCTAGTCATTTCCCAGTGTTTCTCCAGCTTCTCTTCGAGATTCTCCCTGACTCTGTTTGTCACTCCTCTGCCACAGGAAACCGAGCCTCCTCTCTTTTATTCTTCTGTTTGAATCTGAGATGCTTGCAGAGTCCTGAGAGGGGCCATTCTGACCAGGATCATGGTCTTTCTTTGGAAAGACAATCTCTCCCTACCTAAATTTGACTTGATTTGATATCCTCTGTCTTCAAGCTTTAACTCCCAGCACATTGCCTGGTAGGCACACTGCTTGTCACCAGGGTCTGTCTTGTCTTGTGTGACTGAAAGAATTGACTACCACAGTAGTCCTTGGTAGTTCAGGGGTTTCCTGTGCAATGGTTTCAGATGCTTCACAGCCCTTTCCTAGAAGCTTTCATTTTCCCACTATCTGATTTCCATTGACCCCACCCTGGTTTCTTCTGGGCTCAGGGCTCTTGCGGGAAAGTTTGTCCCAAACCTGGTGTAGCAGGAAGTTTGGTTCCCTGCTGGAGGAAGTTCCTTCTCCCAGGCAGCTGGAGGCCAGGCCCCCCTCCCCAGTCCTTCTAGCTACAAATACATGGGCAGGCTACACCGGTCTCTGCCATCTAGTCAGAAACTTGCAAGAGTGAAGCTTTTCCAGGCTGAGGCAGAAGAATGTCTTTTCTCACCCAGGGCTTCTTCTTTCGGTTTAGCGACACACTTCACAGTGCATTCAGGATAGCAGCTGCCCTAACCAACTGTGTACATAGAACCCTGCTCCCCAAAGGCCCCAGACCGCCTAGAGTTACTGCAATAGATTTGCAGACACACAGAGTAATGACTGACCTCACTATTTGGACAAGGACCAGTTTGTAACCTGAGTCAACACTGTTCTTTATGCTTCTCAAAGCTTCCCTCACCATGTTTTCTCAGGGGAGCTAGCCATGTCTTTTCTTTCTGTGGCCACATGACCCCTGTCAGGGAACCATAGAGACGTACACAGATCCCCTCTTTCCAAATGAGTCATCCAGCCCAGAAGGATAGTGGTGAATCAGAAACAGCTGGCATATCTGGAATATGAGAGAGAGAGAGAGAGAGAGAGAGAGAGAGAGAGAGAGAGAGCAGTTTTTTTGTTGCACTTACAAACTTCACGGCAGGAAATCCTTGCTCCCTGTTTTAGGAGGACTGCGGCAGCAGCTGACAAGTGGTGGAGTAAGCCTTACCCTGAACCCTAGACCACAGCAGGGCCTCCCTTTCTGGCTTCAGACAGCAAAGGAAGAGGCAGGTAGAACATGAGGCAAACTTATGCTTTCCTCTTCTCCGTGTTTCAGGTCTGTGGTAGGACTCCAAAGCGGATCACAGACAAGATGAATTCCACCATGTTACTGAAATCCACTTGGACGTGTAGTTCACTGGCAGATGACTTGTCTAGTGTACACAAGCCCGAGTTGCGTCCCTGTATCATCAAAATGCAGAAGATAAAAACAAAGGACCCGGTTTTGTGTGCCAAGTTTGTTTGAGCATTAATGTCCCCCATAGGCTCAGCTTGGTCACCAGCTGGCTGCACTATTTTGAGAAATAGTAGAAACTTTAGTGTGCAGGGCTTAGTGAAAGGAAGAAGTCACTGAAATGTGATCTTTGAAGGGTATACATGGCCTTCAGGTTCTTCCTCTGTGATTGCTTCCTGTCTACAATGAAGCGAACAGCTTTCTCCTCTACAGGCTCCTGCCTCCATGATGTTCAGGCTTACCTCAGAACTAAACCAGGGGAAACAGCTGAACACAGACTGAGCTCTCTGGACAACTGAGCCCACACAAGTCATTCCTGCCTTTAAAATATTCTCCCAGATGCTTGTATCACAGCTGTGGAAAGCTGAGTAACAAGTAGTGTGACTTCATTTCCCTGGAGAGATTATATTTATTGGGATTTATTCTTTCCTCAAGATGGCACTGTGCCATGAAGCAGAGAGGGCTTTGGGAGGGTGTCTGAGAACTGAAGTGGAGATCAGACAGGTTCTCTTCACTGTTACAAACTGTGAAATGGCTGGGACTAGAAGGGGAGAGGAAACAGTTTGAACAAGGCTCCAGATGCCCAGATGCTTTCTGAGCCTTCGCCTGTGTCGCCAGCCTGCACACAGGGCCACAAATAAAGCCACCTTAGGCACCAAATGCCCTCTCTCAGAGGGGCGCTCATAGGAGCTTCTCCTAATGGCAGATTTGCTAAGGATAAATGACATCTTCACTTGTGGGATGCCTTGCCATTTTCAAAGTGCCAGCCCCCCCACCCCCATCTTATGTCCTTCCTATACCTGATCATTTTATCAACTTGACACCAACGAGAGATACCTGGGGGATTTGTTTGTAAATCCATGCAAGTTGACAATGGAAGTTGAGCGCTACACTGGGCTTGCTCAGTTATGATCTGGGGGCATTTGCAGTTACAGGAGCATGAGTCTACCTGGCTTCTTCACCCAATTCCATTCCTCTTCTCAGTCAAAGGATGAATAGGCCCATCACCAAGAAGAGATACTGAAAACACTGAATAGCTTCTATGGCATTGGATGCTAAGCTAGTGGAGAGGAAGTTGATACTGGTCCTGAAGCAGGAAGTCTGTCAGCCATTAATCATTCAGTGGATGTTGAGGGAGCGTAATGGGGGTTGCAGATAAGGGGCCGAGGGACCAAGACCCTGGTAAAATAAAGGGACTGGAAGGGGCTGGGAAAGCCAACCACCAAACTAGTGAATCATCTTTCTGCCCTTCTGACAAAACATCTAGGACAGTTATCTAAAAGGAGAAAGTTTATCTTGGCTCCTGGTTTCATAGGCTCTGTTCTGTGGTCACCTGGGCCTGTGGGTTTGAGCTGATGGTGGCATACTATGTCATAGCAGGGTTATGTGGCAGGGCTGTCTATTTACTTCCTGGTCTCCAGGAAGCAGAGGGAGGTAGGAGTGGCTGGGCTCGCAACAGCCCCTTCAGGTGTAGATTCCCATGACCGAGTGTGCTGGCTTCTTTTCTGTCGATGTGATAAATTACCATGACCATGGCAACTAACAGGCAGAGTTTATCTGGGCTTATGGATTCAGAAGGATTAGGGTCCATCTCCTTAGGAGGCCTGACAGCAAGAGGCAGCAGGAGCAGGAAGCTGAGAGATTACATCTTCAACTGCAAACATGAAGCAGAAAGTGCAAATTGGAAGTGAGTTTCTAGACTCAAAGTTTACTCCCTCTCCCCAGAGACAAACTACCCCTAGAAAAGCCTCCTAAACCTCCTTCAATGGTGCCATCAACTGGGGATCAAGTGTTCACATGTGTGAGCCTATAGGGTGTTTTGAATAGGAATACCCCCCATAGGCTCATATATTTAGGTGCTTGATTGTTAGAGAGTGGACTCCTTGAGAGGGTTTAGCAGGTGTGGCCTTGTTGGAGGAAGTGTGTCACCGGGGTGGGCTTTGAGGTTTCAGATGCTCAAGCCAGGTCCACTGTCCCTTTCTTCCTGCTGCTTGCCAGGCCAGATGTAGAACTCTCAGCTACCTCTCCAGTACCATGTCTCTGTGAGTGTGTGCTGCCATGCTTCCCACCATGATGATAATGGGCTAAATCTCTGAGTGTAAGCAAGCCTCAACTCAATGCCTTTTTTTAAAATGAGTTGCCATGGTTACAGTGTCCCTTCACAACAATACTACATAGACTTATTCAGGGATGTTTCCCAATCAAACAATCACACCAAATTTCCTCCCACTGGGCCCCATCTCCTAACAGTTCCAATGTCTTCTAAAAGTACTGTAGGCTGGCACCTAGCCTCTACCCTATAGGCATTTAAAATCCAGAGGCTGGAGAGACGGCTCAGGTTGAGAGTACTTACTGCTTTTGCAGAGGGCCTGGGCTTGGTTCCCAGACCCCATGTGATGATCTGCAACCATCCACAACTCCAGTTCCAGGGATACAATGCCCTCTTCTGCAGGTACCAAGCATGCATGTAGAGCATATGCATACACATAGGCAAAATACTCACACACATAAAATAAAATGAACAAGTCTTAAAAAAAAACCCAAACCCCAGCAATCACCTAATATGCTAGGCCCTACATTGCCTCTGCTTCCTGCTCTATTTGCTTTATGGCATTGAGATGGTTCATACACCTCCTCTGTTTTCTGCTGTGGTCTCCCAGGGGTTAGATATATTTCCTTGTTATTATTGATCTGCCTCAGTGACATAGCATAATTGCTGAGGTCTCATTTATTGTAAGGCTTTGCTTTCAAACACCTCTCTGGTCTTGGCTCCTCATCAGCAGGTCCTTTGGCATCCATCCATCTGCTTGGGGATGACTCAGTGAGCACACTAAGAATTTGACTGTGGATCTGAGCTAATGTCTTTATCTTCTTAGACCTTAGTGACTCTCAGGTGGGTGAAGGCTTACAGATACAGATCAGGTTGATGATGCAATGTGGAGGAGACTTTGAGTTAACTCTGCACAGACATGGCTCTGGTTGGGCCATACTTACCCAGGATGCTTCACAATGTGAGAGCTGCATCACAGAAACCAGGGTTGGATGGAACGTTAGAGGTGCTCTAGTTCAGCAGACTCAGCAGTTTGCAACTTGATTCTGTAAAGCAGCCCAAGTCTCATGAGATGTCAGTGGGCAGTCTCTTCATGTAAGTGGATCTGTAATTTTGTTCACGGCCAAGTGATTTTGGTAAAAGTTTCATATTCAATTTGCCTCTTGATGATCCATAATGTTGTTTATATATTAAGGACTGTGATAATTCCTATAGCAAAGAATTATATTTAACTTCATGTGCCGATTTGTATCCTTTCCAATGGCACAATGTTCCTTTCTAAAAAAGAAAAGAAAAGGTAGAGGTTGTGGTTGTCAGTTGTCAACTTGATACACCCAGGGGGTTGAAGAATTGCTTCCATCAGAATGGATCAGAGTGGGTGTGTCATGTTCTTGATTGCTAATTGATATAGGAGGCCCAGCCCAGTGTGAGCAGTTGTCACCCCTAGGCAAGTGGCCTGGGTTGTTTGAGAAAGGTAACTGAGAAAGCCAGAGGAAGCAAGCTAGTAAGACACTGCTCAGAAAACTGAACAAGAAAAGATGCAAGAGGCTTTGGGGGTACCAATTGTGAGATATAGAGACAGGAGGTAGGGAGCCTAAAGAATATCTTACAAGAACAAGGAAGAGAGAGAAGAAAATACCACAGGGCAAAAAGACACAATGTAGCTCTGAAGAAACTCAGAAGGAGACTCCAGAACAATGACGGCTTGGTGGTGGAGACCTGCCTGGGTTGCAGTGGCCAGTCCAGAACCTCTTTGTGCTGTCACTGGTGGAGCCCGGTGGGGAGTCCATGTCTCCTCAAAGGCAGGGCACATATTCATTCCTTAGATCATCCCCGTAGCCCAGGGAGCCATGCCTTGCCATTGTTACCTCTTGCAATTGAGAAAATGGCGGCGTCTAGAGATTCATTTGCTTCCTTAGGACCATGCAGCCAGGGAATTGTGACTGCGGATTGTGAAGGCGAGCTGCAGCTGGAAACTCTGACCCTGGATGTAGGACCGGCATTTACATCAGTCCGAGGGAGAAGCTAACACCCTGAACTCACTGTCAGCACACAGCGGACGACTGCAGGGCTGGGTGTCACTGTCAATTCTGTGGCTTCCAGACACTCTGACCCTTCCCCTGTCCCTCTCAGCAGACCCTTCTCTTTTCTCTCGGAGTTTTCCTTCTTCTGTCCTGAATACACTGCCTTAAGCACCCCACCTCCGAAAGCCCCCCTCCTCTTTCCCTGTGCTTGTGTCTTGTGTAGGATATTTTGCCTTTTTTTGTCTCAAAACCTTCCTGGCTCATGTATTTAACTTGCCACCAGGGGTCACTAAGATTTGGGGTAAAATAACCCGGATGCTTCCGCTGGTAGAGACTTCCACCCTTCCTGCCCCCTCCCTCTGTTCTTTCTCCTCCTCCCACTTTCTCCTTCCTTTTTCTTTTATACACCCAAGGAGAGGGTTTTTCTATGGACTTGGAGTTGTCCGTTCACTAGAACTTTAGCTTGGACTCTCAGGCACGGCTGAAGGAGGTTCAGTGGTGCCTCTTCACCCTCCCATAGGATCTGAAGTTCCTTGCACCCAGCCCTTCTGGAGAGGGAGCCTATGGGCTGTAGAGCTGCTCATCTGGGGCTGTTTGAGGCTCTGCCCATCAGCACCTAAGAGAGAAGAGGAAAACCCTGCCTGGGGCCAAAAAAGGGCATAATCTGAGAGGAACCTCAGAGCTGAGGCTGGGACTGAGTCATGCTCAGCTCTGTGTCTCCACAGCTTCTGAGTCAGAGCACAGGTTCCTTAATATTCACAAGAGAGGTTCTGAGGGGGCTGGAGGGCAGGGCCTTCCCGCTCATCCAGTCCACTGTCTGTGGATGAGCAGCGAAGGTGACGACGGTCCAGCCCTTTCAGGACTTGGTGTCAGCTGGGGATGGGGCTTCCAGACTACCCCACCACCACACACACACACACACACACACACACACACACACACAGCCGAGACAGCTCCTTGGGCCTCTGCTCCTTGGACTGTGCCTGGTCTGAATAGACTTTGGGTGTGGTTGAGGCCCAGTCCTGAGCAGGTTCTGCAGGGAGGTCTCAGCCTCTTGACTCATGCTCAAAAGGGAGTGCCTAAAGCAGACTTGGCACGAATTGAAATGCAAATCACACCAGAATCTGGAGCTTTCTCTTTTGCCTCCTGAGATGTGAGCTCATAAACCAGAAGGCACTTGTGGCTGAGTGAAGCCGGTCTTTTAGCGTTGTAAAATTTAATTCTGTTCAATGTTTTATTGTTTTTATTTATGTGTGGGGGAGGGCTGCATGTGCCTTCACAGGGACCCGAGGACGGGGAGTGTCTCCCTGTACCACGTTTTGCCTTGTTTGTCTTTTTATGAACCTGGAGCTCACATGTGTCAGCTAGCCAGCCATTCCCCAAACCCTAGCTATTCTTCTGTCTCCACCCACTTCAGTGCTGCAGTTACAGGTGTGTGCAGGACCACTTCCAGGTTTTAGATGGGCGTTGGAGTCCGAACTGCAGTGCCCATGCTTGCACAGGAATCCTGCACCATTAAGCACTTAATACCCAGCCACCTCTCCAGCCCTATTAGCTCTTTATAAGTCCCCTGGTGCCACAAATATCTGCCGGACAGTCCACTAGTCTGTGGGTTCTCTGCTCTCTCTTTTTTCTTTTGTTGGAATTAACTTTGTATTAATATGCATTAGTTGTACAAAACAGTTGATTTCATTGAGCCATTCTCACATATTCACATAGAGGACTTTGATAACAGTATTCCCCCACCCCACCCCCATCGCTGTTTCTCTTGTGTCTTTTCCTCCCAGTTTCCCCCCCTTTGTCCCTTATTCCCCTATTTAGGTTCCTCCTGATAACAACAACAACAACAACAACAACAACAACAACAACAACAATAATATCTGGTTCTGAAGCTGAGTGTAGTGGCACCTGTCTATAATCCTGGCACTCCAGAGGAGAAACAGATTAGAGAAAATGTATGTTTGTGTATGTGTGTGTGTGTGTGAGAGAGAGAGAGAGAGAGAGGCTTGTTTTGCCCAACATGATGTTCTCTAGCTTCACTATTTACCTGAAAACAGGGCAACTTCAACTTCACTCTTTGTGGCTGGGTAATACTCCACGGTGTAAAGGTAGCACATTTTCTTTGTTCATTCATCCACTGAGGGACTGACTCTGGGCTGCCTCCCCGACCTGGCTGCTGCGAAGGGTGCATCAACAAGCATGGTGTGTAGGTCTCTACTGTAAGCTGACTTATATCCCTGGCTTGATTTAGATAGATCTAATAGTTCTATTATTTTTGAGGGACCTCAACACTGATTCTAATAGTGGATGTACTAATTTATATTCCTTCAGCGGCCTGTCATATCTTCTCTTGATGATAGTCACTCAACACAGTGAGATGGAATCTATGTAAATTCCCTGGTGGTTCAGGATGCCAATGTGTTTTCTATGTTTATTGGGCTTTTTACTTCATCTTTGGGGACTGTCTATTCATTTAATTTGTCCATTTATTGATTGGAGTTTGTATTTTATTTTTTGGTGTTCCTTATAGATTCTGGATATGAATTCTCTATCAGATGTATAGCTGACAACCCTCTCCTATCCTGTAGGCTTTCTTCACTAAGCTAATTGGTTCCTTTGCTGTGCAGAAACCTTTTAAGTTGATTCAACCCCATTCGACAATTCTTGCTATTTCTTCCTAAGTGAGTAGAGTCCTTTTCAGAAAATCTTTGCTTGCACCTGAATCTTCAAGCATCCCTTGCCCCATGGTTTCAGACTTTTTTTATATTTTACATTAAGGTATTTGGTCTATTTTAAATTTATTTTTGTGCAGTGTGAGAGCTAGTTTTGTTACTCTACAGTGGCTATCCAGTTTTCCCATCTGTGGAGGGGCTGTCTTTTCTCCAACTTACATTCTTGCTACAATTGTCAAAGATTAAGTGATTCTAGATCCCAATAGTTGACTGTCGGGATTAACCATTCTAGCATCCTTTCATGATAAGAGTCTTGATGGAGCAGAAAGGACATAGTGTGACATAATAAAGGCCATATGCACAGCGAACTCATAGCCAATGTCATGTCAAAGGAAAACAACTTATAAAATCAGAATGAGACAAAGTTTCCATTCTCTGCTCTTATACCATCTTAACTAGAGTGGTAAGACAAGAGAAAACGGTGAGAGATACAAATTGAAAAGGAAGAAGACAAAGTATCAGTTTATAGACAACAGAATACTTAAAAATATTATTTACACTTACCATAGAAACACATTTCTGTGTGTGCCTGTAAGGGTGTTTCCAGAAAGGTTTAACTGAGTACAGAAGACCCACCTTGAAGACAGATGGCACTATCCCATTGGTTTGTGTCCTAGGATGAATAAAGATGAGAAAGTGGGCCGAATACCAGTATTCATCTCCCATTGCTTCTTGCTTTCAGATCAGCTGTGATGCTTCATGATCTTGTTGCCATGTTTTTCCAGTTGTGATGGACTGTATCCTTGAACTCTGAACCCAGACAAACCCTTTCTTCTTTAAGTTGCTTTTATCAGGGATTTGATCTCAACCACAGAAGTAACCGGTACAGATGCTGAACTTTATCATAGTCCTTTTCTGCATAGATTGGGATGGTCATGTAATTTCTGCCCTTAAATGTGTTTATGTGCTTTATTACATGTATTGATTTGTGTTGAATCATTCCTGCATCCTTGGGATGAAACCACCTTGGTCACAGTGCATGATCATATCTGAATTGCTATTAAATCCAAGTATTTTCTTGAAGATTTTTGTATTCTTGTTCAACAAAGGAATTGGCCTGTAGTTTTCTTTTGTGTTATATCTTTATCTGATTTTGTTTCAGGGTAATGCTGAGTTTGGTACTGTCCCTTCCTGTTCTGTTTTATGGAATAGTCTGAGGAGTATTGCTATTAGTTCTTCTTTAAGAGCTTGGCAGAATTCTTCAGAGAATCCGTTCAGTCTTGGGATTTTATTTCTTAGTAAACTCAGACTTGTTGCTTGCTATGGATCTGTTTAAACTGTTCACAGTGTCTTGGCTTCATTTTGGTATGTCATAGATGCCCAGAAATTGGTTCATTTCTTCTAGATTTCTCAGTTCATTTAGAAACTTATATGTAAGTTTCTAAAATCTTCCCTAATGCTCTTCTGAATTTCCCTGGAGTCTGTTGCACTATTCCTCCCTTGTCTAATTTTATTAATTTGTGTCTTCTCTATTTCTTTTGGTTGGATTTGTTAACTACCTGGCAATCACGTTTAGGTTGTCAAAACCACAACTATTTATTTGCTATTGTGGTTTCTAGTTCATTAATTTTTGTTTTACTTTTGATTGTTTCTTGTTGTCTACTGCTTTTGGGCTTGGCTTGTCATTGTTTTTCTAAAATCTAGAGCTGCCGCATTAAGTTGTGATTTCTCTGATTTTCTTAATATAAGCACTGACAACTATAAATTGCCCTCTTGGATTTGTCCTAGTTATATCCCTGAAGTTCTGACAAGTTGTGTTTCATTTTGATTTGCTTGTGGGAATTTAAAACAATTTCATGTTAATAGTTTTTTTAACTATATTGTCCATTCCAGAGTGTATTCCTCAGTCTCCAAGGACTTACAACTTTACTGTGGTTTCTTATGCTATTTATTTCTAGTTTTATACAAGAAATTATAAGGTTATTTTAATTTGTGAAAATGTATATTGTGTCCTTGAATGCCATCTACTTCAGAAAAGGTTCCATGTGCTGAGAAGAATGTGCATTCCATATGTTTGATGGGATAGCGTGTAGATGTCATTCAAGCCTGCCTCATTTATGGCATAGATTGGGTGACCTATCCGTACATGAAAATGGAGTAAATAATCAGGACCCATTTCATGTTTTATATTATTAAAGTGAAGCTTGAATTGTGTTGGAGATTCTAGCACTCTGGGATATCTGTCAGGAAGAGCAGCAGAGAGGGAATGGAACCAGCCCAAGAGAGAAGCGTGTTGTAGTCAACAAAGCTGGAAGGGGAGATCCACAGAGCCATTTGACATCAGACATGGAGTTATAAGATTTGACGTTTTCCTTGCTGGGTTTCAGGCTTACTTTGGTCAGTATTTCCTTTCTATGCCCTTATGTCTCCCTTTTAGAATGGTAATGTACAATCTGTGGCACTGTATGTTGGAAGTACATAATTTGATTTTGATTTTACGTTAGGTGACAGTTTAGAACCTTTGGAGTTTTAAATTATGTTGAGACTGTGAAAGACTGTGGAGACTTCTGAAGTTGAAGTAAAATAGAGCCAGGGACTGGAATATGGTTCCTTGAATGAGAATGGACCCTATAAGGTTCATGGTTCATTTATTTGAATACTTGTTCCCGTTGTTGCACTCTTTGTGAAGGATTTGGAGGTGTGGCCTTGTTGGAGGAGGTTGTCACTCAGGGTGGTTTCAAAAGCCCTTGTCATTACTGGTTAGCTCTCTCTCTGCCTCCTACTTTTGAAGAAGGATGTAAACGCTTGGCTGCTGCTTCAGCCCTGTGCCTGTCTGCTGCCATGCTTCCTGCTATGATGGTCACGGACTCTAACCCTTGGAACTGTAAGCCTCAATAAACTGTTTCTTCTATAAATTGCCTTGGGTATGGTATCTCTTCACAATAATGGAAAAATAGCTAAGAATAAATATAAGAAAGGGAACACAATACCAAAACCCCAATAAGATAAATTCAAAATACTTTTAAAAGTATACATAATTAAATGCACAAAGAGGGAATTACAAACGGCATATTGCATGGTGTGCAGAGTTGAACCTGTGATGAGCCTGTCTGGTGTTTGTCAGAGCTATCTTAATATCAGTAGCTCTGTTCTTTGTACCCATGGAGCTTCTACTGGATAGCGGGCCCCCCTCCCCCCGGCTTTGTAATCGTGGACCAAACAGGTTCTTCCACTTTTCCAGGACACCCCAGTTCGTACCCTCTGGTGTAGGTGATGCTCTAGCTGAGTGTGTTTCCCAAGTGCAATGAAAGTAAAGGAAGTAACTGCATGGGAGGATCTGTCTTCACATTTTCAAAGCTCTCTAAGCATTTATTACCCCGCAGGAGACATGCAGCCATAGATACCAAGCATTCTGCTGGTGCTTCAGAGTTATCTGACATCAGAAGTGAACCTTACAGCATATAGCTGGCTCCAGAGGCTGGTCTGCTCTGCTGATCTCTTGCTTGGGGCTATCAAGCTTTGGAACTATTCTCAGTCAGTGATGTGTGCTCTCAGCCTCCAAGGGAGGAGCTGCCTTCCCTATGCACTTGAGTGCCTGAGTCAAGCCACTTGCTGCTTGCACTTTTTAGTTTCTGATCATCTGACCTTCCCACTCTCCACCACTATCTCTCAGGGCTTCCTTCTCACTCAGGGACTGTGGCAGTTTGAGCTAGGGCCTTAAAAGACTTGTGACTGTTTCCTGTTCACGCCTCAAGGGTATTCATCCTTAAACTCCATAAATCTTTCAGATAAGATGGCACCCAGCCACGGTCCTCTGAACCAGGGCCACTCCCTCAACTGCAATGGCTGACCCTTTTAACAAGAGAAACCACTGCTTCAGCAAGACCCACAATGGGCCTTCGGCTTGTAGGGCTGTGGACTGGTCTATGGGTAGGATCACCAAGTGGGTAGCACTATCAGTGTGGCCTAAAATGGTCTTTTCATCCAGGCCCCTTCTGCTTCACTCTTCACCTCAGCCATAGAGCTGGAACAGTGTTCAGCTTGGCTTTCTTCTTTTCAGCACTCCATCTTCCATTTCTCTTTATCTTTTGTCAGGAGCCATCAGAGGAGAAGCTAATAACTAGCAGGTGATCTTCCTGAGATGAGTCCTCATTGGTTTTAAAAAAAAAAAAAAAAAAAAAAAATCAACAACAGATTTGCTCAGATAGGCAAGGCCCAGGGGAAATTCATTTTAGGAAAGATTCCTGCTATTAATATGCTTTTCCCGTTATTATTAAATATATAACTATCACTAGGTGTTAGCCCACCCTTTTGAGCAGATCTCTGCAGACCTACGAAGATGTACTATCTTGAAGTGATGCTATATAGACAAGTAGATAACAATTCTATAGAATTCCTGATTTGATTCAAATAATTTTAGGAAGGAAGTTTTTAGAGATATTTAATTGCTAGAAAGATGTACTAAAGTTAGAATCAAGAATAGAACGGGCCCACTCCTCAGAATAGTAAGTAAAGTCTGCATAATAAGGAATACAATGAGCTTTCATAATCACATTAAAGAGAGAAATAGACTTGGGACAATTTTGTGTTCAAGGAAAAACATTTAGGTCTAAGAATAAAGTCACAGGTGTGCATCATGATAAGGCAAGTCCATAAGAAACTGTTGCTTTAAACTTTTAATGAGTATATTATAATGAAACACTGCTTTGAACTTAATATCAACATCCTTCTGTAACTCCCATTTTACATAACATTTTATCTCTGAGGTAATTTTCTAAAGAACTTTTGTCTAAGTAGGTATATAAAGACCAGAGAAAAGAGATAAAGTTGTTGGTTGAATGATTTGACTTGGGGAGCTTTGCCCTATCCATCCATCCATCCATCCATCCATCCATCCATCCATCCAAACGTGTATATCTGTTTGTCTATATGTTTGTGTCGGTATATGTGTATGTATATAAGCATGCATAAATGCTTGAGGAGTTGATTGTGACAAATGGTCAGCCCAGCCAGAGTGTGGGTGTATGAATGTTTGTATGTATATGTGTCTGTGCATTTGCCTGCATACAGCTTAATTATTTCGTTTCCTTCCTCTCTGGTTCACAAACAGTTAACCAGTTTCTTTAGTTTATTTGGCTGACTCACCTGAGAAAGGAGCACCAGCAGTAAATCTTTATCCCCTGCTGTTTTAGGATGAGGTGCTAAACAGTTTCTGCCCCAGAAGAACTCAGAAGGAAGGTCAGCTACCTCAGCTAAGTGACTTAGACTTAAGGCAGGTAAATGCTTTATTATTTAGCAGCAACACAAGTCTTACCCCTCCCCCATGCTCTTCCTGTACTTTGCCTCAAGAAGAACCAAACAAGAAAGAAGAACCACCCGGACTGCCCCAGCAATCTCTCCCGATGTCCTATCAGTCCTTTCTTGGATTTCCAAAGCCTTTCCTCCCTCTGTCTTTCTTTGGGATAAAGTCTATTTTAATTTATTCCTATCCGGACACTTCTCTTTTGCCAGGCCACACAGAGGTAGGTTCTAGACTGCCAACATACCTGGAAATCTTTTTTTTTCTCGAATGGTTTAATACAGACATTGAGAATTAGTTTTAAACTTTTTTTTTTCCTGTATCCAAAGTTATTGTATATTGTGTTTTCATTTCCATTTGATTCTAGGGAATTTTAGAATTTCCCCGTTGATTTCTTCAATGGCTCATTGGTAAAAGTGTGTGCTTGTTCTCATATTGCTGTTTACTTTTTCTAGTTACTCCTGCCATTGGTTTCTAGCTTTATCATATTATGATATGCTAGGATATGAGTCCGTATCGTTCTTGGGGATTTCTGTGTCTTGGCAGAGTGCCTAGCACTTGGAAGGTGCTTTATAAAGGTCTGTTGAATGGGAGATAGAGACACAGAGCTTCCCCAAGGCAAAGATTGTTGGCATCTTTGATATTAGAGCCACTGATTTTGGCTGGGTAGGGGTGCTGTTGGCCTTATGTCCTACATTTAAAATGGGGCATGATGTATCCCTCTTTACAAGATGTCATGGTTTGAATATGCTTGGGCCAGGGCGTGGCACTATTTGGAGGTGTGGCCTAGTTGGAGTAGGTGTGTCACTGTGGGTGTGAGCTTTAAGACCCTCATCCTAGCTGCCTGGAAGTGAATATTCTGCTAGCAGCCTTCAGATGAAGATGTAGAACTCTCAGCTCCTCCCGTACCATGCCTGCCTGGACGCTGCCATGCCTTGATGATAATGGACGGAACCTCTGAACCTGTAAGCCAGCCCCAATTAAATGTTGTCCTTATGAGAGTTGCCTTGGTCATGAAGTCTGTTCACAGCAGTAAAACCCTAAGACACAAGAGAACCCTTTACCCCTTAAGGTGAAGTGCTTCTCTACAGGAGAATAGCCTCGGGTCTGAGACCCTGCAAGCATTTCCTGTTGTCTCCTTTTCTTACTTTCCGTAGCTCAGCTCATCCTTAAACCGAGTTTGAGGATCCGGGCTGAAGAAATCTTTGGGGGAGTCCAATCATGGAAGCCAGGGAGAGTCTGGCATCTCTCTTGGCCTCTTGAGAACAGTGTGTGGGTGTGATGGGGTTGGTGGTGGTAATGTGGGATGGGAGTTTTGAAGAAAACATGATTCGGTGGTATACTTAAGTATGATAAGGCAGACAGTACTGAACCATCATAATAGATAACAGGACCTTGGCAACGGGGTTTGGGAGCAAGGACACTAGTGAGCAATCGAGAAGTTACAGTCAAGGGGCAGGTCTGGGTCAGTAGGTGGAAGCCGCATGGTATGGGGATTGGACTAACCCAGTTATTTATAACTCAGTTACTCGAGTCATCACTGAGACTAAGTCCCTGGGAGCAACCCTTGGGAGGATGAGTTTGTTTTGCTTGTGGTTTGAGAGGGCACAGTAGTCTATCATTGTGGGAAGGCATGGCAGAGACTGTGGCTGGCATGCCTTGGATCTGTGCACACGAGCATGCAGAGACAGGTGAGGCCAGTGCTCAGTGGCCTTTCTCCTTTTTCCTTTTTCGTTCGTCTCAAGCTTTAGCTAGCAAGATAGTGTCGCCTACAGTAGGGTGGATGCTCCATCGTTTAAACCCCCTAGAGGCGCTTTTGTGAGGCACACCTGAGGATATGCCTCATTGTCATCACATCCACCTAACGGCATTTTTAATGAAGCCAGGTCAGGTGATCAGACATCACCCAGAGGATAGTGGGTGTCGGGAACCCCATTAGACATTAATGCCGTCTTAGGGTTTCTATTCCTGCACAAACATCATGACCGAGATGCAAGTTGGGGAGGAAAGGGTTTATTCAGCTTACACCTCCATGCTGCTGTTCATCACCAAAGGAAGTCAGTACTCAAGCAGGTCAGGAAGCAGGAGCTGATGCAGAGGCCATGGAGGGATGCTGCTTACTGGCTTGCTTCTCCTGGCTTGCTCTGCTGGCTTTCTTATAGAACCCAAGACTACCAGCCCACAGATGGTACCACCCACAAGGGGCCCTCCCCCCTTGATCACTAATTGAGAAAATGCCTTACAGTTGGATCTCATGGAGGCATTTTCTCAACTGAAACTCCTTTCTATGTGATAACTTCAGCTTGTGTCAAGTTGACACACAAAATTAGCCAGTACAAATGCCAAACAGAATGTGGGTGGAGGGATTCTTTATTTTTTCATTCATTCATTCATTCATTTGCTCATTAGTGTGTGTGTGTGTGTAGCTCACAGGACAATCTGAAGGAGTCTGTTCTCTTTTACCCTGTTGTTCTAAGACAGTGGTTCTCAACCTATGGGTCACAACCCCTTTCGGGGGGGTCTGAAGACCGTTTTACAGAGGTTGCATATCATATATCTTGTACATCATTTACATTATAATTCGTAACAGTAGCAAAATTAGAGTTATGAAGAGCAATGAAAATAATCTTATGGTTGGGTTCACGGGAACCCGAGGAGCTAACCGTATTAAAGGGTGGGAACCGCTGTTCCAGGGATGGAGCTGGGGTTATCAGGCATGGCAACAAGCACCTTAGGGTCTGGCTGGCCTGAGGATGGGCGTATTAAGGTGTCTTAATAGAGTTCCTTGTTAAAAGTAGAGTTTATGAGATGTGCTCAGAAGCTTCAGGAGCCTGACCAAACTTTGGTCACGCAAAGAATCTTTGTGTAGACGCTGGTGGAGGCCAGAGGTGAACCTTGCAGGTACACAGAGGCCAGAGGGTGTCCGGTTAATAAGAGCAGTAGGTGTGGTGACCTTTGGCAGTGTATGGAAGGGAAGGAGCCTGCATGATGGGTGTGGTAGGAGAGGGATCACAATAGACCGGTCAGGGGCATGCCAAAGGCAATCAAGATGCATGCTGGGAGCAAAGCTCTGGTCAGGAGTGATCTACACCCCCGCCCAGCTGAGCCCCTTTCCCCGCAGACCTGGGAAGGACTTGGGTTTCTCGATAAAGATGGACACTCTGCAGCTCCCTCCTCCCCTTCTGCTCACTCACAATGGCACCCAACACTCTCATCCCTTCCGTCATACTGACAGCCGTCAGGAGAGAACATCTCTCTTTACTCTTGTGTGGAGCTCGGATGATTTCTTTGAGTTCAGAAAACTGTAACGCTCCCTGAGATTTCCTGAACAAATATGACTTGTCTTTATATTCAAACCACACAGGCACCAGTCAGTGGCGGATGATGTCACAACCGGTCAGAAAGCGAGGGCAAGATGGCGGCTGCGAAGGCCTCTTTGATGTTTCATTGGCTCCACCGTGTGGCAAAATACAGTAACGTTATTTCAAGAGAAAAAAAAACCCATTTAATTCAGCAATGCAAAAAGGAAATCTCTACCTAAAAAGCCTTTGTAGCACAAGCAATTAAAATTAGCAAAATATACTGGTGTATTTATTCAGATCCAGATTTCAAAGCCCTCTGGAGTCTGATACTAACTCGTTCACAATATGCATGTGATATCTGTCTCTATTATTCATGTACTTACCAATTATCTGTCATAGCAGATCTAAGTATGTATGTATGTATGTATGAATGTATGTGTGTAGGTATGTATGTGTATGTGTGTATGTATGTATGTGTGTGTGTATGTGTATGTATCTATAATCAATTTATCATCTATGTATCTATCTATAATTTTCCTATTATCTGTTTATAATCTATTTTTATCATCTATCTATCTATCATCTATCTATCTTTCTATTATCTACCTATAATCTATCTGTCTACCTCTACTTTATGGCATGCACACAAGGAATCTGCCTCTAAGAACCCTTTGTTTTGTTTGTCCTTGCTGGCTGGGGTTTGGTGACTGTAGTAGGCTGAGTAACAGCTTCCTAAGGATGACCACACCCTAATCTCCCGAACCTGCACTGTTGTATTGCAAGGTAAAAGGGACTTTGAAGAAGTGATGTCAAAGATCTTGAGATGGGGTGAGACTCCCTGACTCTTCAGGTGGACCTAGCATCCTTACAAAGTCCTTATGAGGAAGCCAGAAAGTTGAATGGGAGGTGACATGACAACAGAAGCCAGGAAAGGAAGAGAAATGAGTCCGACCATACACCAAAGTATGCAGTCAATTTCTAAACGCCAAGGATGGCAAGTACACGAACATCTCCTGCATGCAGGGGAACTCTAAATGTAATCCAGTGAGATTGACTGGGACCCTTCAGCTCTCAAGGCACTCCTAGGTGCTATTGGCCACCTCTGGTGCTTACAGTGCTCCGCCCCCTTTACCACTTATGTTTATGGCTTCTTTCCAGCTGGGGTTCTGGGCTCCAGGCCTCTGCTATGTTTCTCGGGTGGATCTTCTCCGAGAGGATTTCTCTGAATGGATTTTAAAGGTGATGATCAGACCGGAAGCAGCCTGCAAGCGACTCTCCTGTGGGAAGCAAAACTTGTTCTGGAATGTGCTGAGAGCGGTTTGTGGGTGAAACCTCTTTCATCGGGACCACTGCTTTGCTCTGGAATCTGCTGGGACTGGCTCGCTTGGCTCAGAAGACAACAACAGGGATGAAAAAATACTTTGGGGACAGTTTCAAATGTTATGTTCTTTTCTAGCTTGTGGTCATGTGGACCATGTCGGCCTCTCTGGGCAGAGCAGATGTCAACGACCTCTGAGGCTGGGGATGGAGTAAAGACAATCATGACAACTCCCTTATCAAAGGATTCCCATTTCTATTTCTGGATATGATATTCAGGAGTCAGCTTTCAGAGCCTTAACGGTACTAGGAATGTGGCCTCCTCTGTGGTGGTGTGGTCAGGTGTTCTGTTTTGAACTGCCATCATGAAGGTAAATTCCTGGGACTTTTGGCTGTGCTTAGAGGGATTATATCCATTTGCTGCATCTGTTTTTACATCAAGCTCTACCCCTCTTACTGGGATAAGAAATCTCCTGTTAGGTTGAAGTCCTTTCTAGCATGCTCCATGTGTCTCAGCACAGTCCCCTTCCCTCCCAACTCTCTTTGAGAATATTTTTTTTTTCTTCATGAGAACATGCCGGGTCACCTGTGACTCTCTGCTGAAATTCTGGTTCCCATTTTTCTTGGTCCTTAAACTTCATCAGAAGTCTTAGACTCACATCACCATAGGCAGGCAGATCCTGGAATTTAGAGTGTCAGGGACCAGACGACACAAGATCTTTCTCCACTGGTATTAGTGGGTGAGGGTGCCTGTGCTGTGTCTTGGGGCCATTCCCCTCTCTTTCATAGGCTGCTGGACCCTGTGTGCCACTATGGACTATTTGCCACTATGACCCTTTCTATCTAGTGACCAAAGAGGAGGACAGTGGAATCACTTGTTCCCTGATTAGGAATTGTGGATGCTGCTTCTGGGTGTTTTAGACTCATCCTGGGCTCTGGTAGAGGCTGACTCAGTCTTTTTGCAGGTTTTCTTGGAGGATGTTTCTCTTGACAAATGCTGTGGTTTGCATGTGACATGAGTGACTTCCATGTGGTTTGCATGTGACATGAGTGACTTCCAGGCAGAAAGCCCTGCCTTGTAATCCCTGCTGCAAGACATTAAGAAACTGAGCCGAGACCTTCATCCCCTGTGGTGTTTAGAGGTAAGACCACAGAAACAGTTGGGATGACGTGAGAGGACTAGGGATGACACCATGATTGAATCCAGTGGCTTTAAAAGGAGAGAGGAGGTGCGTGTGCAACACACACACACACACACACACACACACACTTGAGCTTTCAAGAGAAGCCATACAATGTGGGTCCTCCAGGCCTTACACTTTCAGAACTGTGAACCCAAACAGGCCTTCTCCCCATAAAGTTAGCCTCAGGTATTTTTAATAGTAATGAAACTAGACTTGTATAATATAATTCAAACTTATGGAAAAATAGTACCAAGCCCCCACCAATTGCTCATTTTTTGTAAGTTTCTTCCTTTTTTTTTTTTTTTTTTTTGAGACAGGATTTCTTTGTGTAGCCCTGGCGTCCTGGAACTCATTCTATAGACCAGGCTGGCCTCAAACTCAGAAATCCACTTGCCTTGGGATTATCCACTTTAATCCCAAGTGCTGGGATTAAAGGCATGCATCACCACTGCCAGGCTCTTCCTTTGTTCTACTGTGTAGATCCATCTACTGCATCTCTACTGTCTGTTTATTTACTTACTATTATATGCGTATCATATACATATATCATTGTTATCTGCACATGCATGCATTTGTGTGTCCTTGTCTCTACACCTGAGAATCGGTTGCAGACATTAGGTAGTTGTTCCCTAAAGTAGTTGAAGGTGTATTACAGATAGTATATTTAACACTGATACATTGCTATCATCTAGCCCATAGTTTATATTTTAATTTCATTGGTTACTTTTATATCTGTAGTAATTCCCCGGTAAACACCTCAACACAGGCACATGGACTGCCTGATATCACCCCAGTCTCTAAGCCCCAGTGATTTCAATGCTTATATTGTTTCTTGTGACCCTGGCTTTTTTTTTTTTTTTTTTTTGAGAACACGACATCTTCAGTTGGGTTTCTCTGCTCTTCAAACAAAATTGAGATATGATTTTTTTTTTTTTGAAATAACATTCCAGGAGCAGTGTGTCCGTTGTAGGACATTACTTGAAGGAGGCATGCAACATTGATTTGTTTAATTTCTGGTGATGCTAATTTTGATCACCTAGGCAGGGCAGGGACTGTCATTTCCTCTGTTACTAAGTTACTTCCCCCTTTGTAATCAATCAGTATTGGTTGGGAAGTACATTAGCACCACATGCTTTTCTTCATCAAACTTTCCCCTACCAGCCTTTGTTACAAGGTCCTGAGACCTTAGCACAACTGACTCCATGATGGATACACCATTCAGGCTGTGAAACTCAGCGTGTAGACAGCGCCACCTGCCAAAACAAAGACAAAGGCAGAATCTATCCAAGTCCATAGTTATGGGAAGTCTCTAAATGTACTAACCTTGCTTTTTACCTTCTGAAGTTCTGCTTCTGGCTAACTGTTCTTGTTGACTGAAGTATGTCAACCCAGGACATGATTTTTGTGCTTAAAAGCTCATCCCGAGAAAGGCTCAGGGCTACACTAGGATCCTGAGTACCCAGTGTAGTCACCAACCGGCTAATACACTTTCTATCTTTTAAACCTATGTCCATGTATTCTTCTCTCATAAAGACCAGTGTGGTGGTTTGAATGCTTGGCCCAGGAAGTGGCACTATTAGGAGGTGTCGCCTTGTTAGTGGAAGTGTGTCACTATAGGGGTGGGCTGTGAGACCTTTCTCCTAGCTGCCTGAGAATGCTGAGTCTTCTGTTTGCCTTTGGAACAAGATGTAAAACTCTCAGCACCTCCAGTGCCATGCCTACCTGGACGCTGCCATGCTCCCTCCATGCTGATAATGGATTGAACCTCAGAAACCGCAAGCCAGCCTCAAGTAAATGTTGTCCTTTATAAAAGTTGCCTTGGTTATGATGTCTCTTCACAGCAATAGAAAACCTAACCAAGACAGCCAACAACAGCCTTCATCATGGTTATGTTTGTTATGAATTAGTGTTTTAAAGTTTTAATGCTGTCCTCTTCCTTTGCTGGTTGGCCTTTCATAGTTATAAAGAGCTTTCCCTCTTGGACATTTATGTAGATAAGGAGACATCTTTACTCATGGCTTAAAGTATATTACCATTATTATTTATTTTGATGCTCACCTTAACCCTGAGTTTGCCAGGGTTTGCCCTTTCTTTCTTTCTTTCTTTCTTTTCTTTTGTTTTTTGTGTTTTGTTTTCGAGACAGGGTTTCTCTGTGTGTAGCCCTGGCTATTCTGGAACTTACTCTGTAGACCAGGCTGGCCTCGAACTCAGAAATCTGCCTGCCTCAGCCTCCCGAGTGCTGGGATTAAAGGTGTGCCCGGCAGGGTTTGCCCTTTCAAGCCACCTCCTCTGCCCTCTGTCATGTCCTCATCCATCACAGTGAACAAAAATACATTCTAGCTTCTTCTTACACATGGTCTGTTGCCTGCTCTTGAATGAACTGTTTCTTGAGGAGCTACCGTCTCTTTCATGGAGAATCCTAGATCTGAGCACTTTTACACTTTAACAGGTAGATTTTTTTTTTAAACCAGCACAGATGCAAATAGTTTCTACAGGTTAAACACAAAAATAATGAAAACCGAAACAAAGCCCCGCCCCGAAAAAAAAATTTAGGAATTCCCAGATCTTCCTAGTTTTCTTGCTCTTTGTGGGGTCAACCAGTTTGTGCCTCTTTGAGTCAGCTTTATCATCTGGATGGTTCTTTCATTCATTAAGCAAAACATAAAAAGTTAGGTACATAAGAGAAATCTTCATTGTGGTGGGGTCTCCTTCTCTACCCTCGTGTGCTGCGGGGCTGGCCTTAAGCTGCCGTGGGGTCAGGAAGTGATCCCACTGTGCATTTCGGCTGAGGTGGATACCGCGGCAGGGACCCCTCACCTCCTCCACAATGAGAGAGGCTGCTGCTGCAGCTCCCTCGACTCCAGCTGTCCTCGGAACAATGGGCTAAAGAGGACCAGCACACAAGCAGGAGAAGGCTCCTTGCGAGGCCAGTGAAAAGATGGAGAAGCAACTGCAGAAGGATAACAGGTCTACTCCGCCACGCACCGCCTGCTGCTGGGTGCTGGAGAGTCTGACAAAGCACGATTGTGAAGCAGTTGCAGATCTAGCTTGTTAATGGGTTTCAACAGAGATGGCGAGAAGGCCACCAAAGTACAGGGCATCAACAGAAGGAGGCCTTTGAAACCCCCGTGGCCTTCATGGGCAACCTTGTGCCCACCGCGGAGCTGGCTAACCTGAACCAGTTCTGAGTTGACAACGTTCTGAACAGGATGACCCGTGCAGAACGTTGACTTTTCTGCATGTCAAAGCTCTGTGGGAGGATGAGGATGTGTGTGCCTGCTATGAGCTCCAATGAGCCCTTCTGGACAAGGTCAATGTGATCAAGCAGGCTGACTATGTGCTAAGCAACCAGGACCTGCTTTGCTGCGGCATCCGGACCTCTGGAATCTTTGAAACCAAGTTCCAGGTGGTCAAAGTCAACTCACTCGCGTTCAAAGTGGATGGCCTCACTGTGAATGCTGTATGTGAATCCACTGCTTCAGAGGTGTGACACCCATCATCTTTGTGGTGGCCAGAGGCAGTTACAACATGGTCATAAGGGAGGGCAACCACCCCATTCACCTGTAGGAACCTCTGAACCTCTTCAAGAGTGTCTCAGGAGCCTACACACCATCTCTGTGATCCTCTTCCCCAGCGAGTAAGACCTGATTCTGAGAAAGTCCTTGCTGAGAAATCAAAGACTAAGGACTACTTTCCTGAGTTCAGCCACTCCACTCCTGAGGATGCAGCTCCTGAACCTCGAGAGGACCTACGTGCTGCCTGGGTTAGCTCCTTCATCCAGGATGAGTTTCTCATAATCAGCACTACTAGTGGAGAAGGGTACCACTACTGCTACCCCCAAGTTACCTGCGCCCTGGACACTGAGAACTTTCTCTGCATCTTCAAAGATGTCCACGACATCATCCAGTGCACACATCTCGGCCAATACGAGCTGCTTTACAAAGGGAACATCCACATTTAATTCAGCCTTAAGCATAATTAATTAAGTGTGAAATGTAATTGTACAACCAGTTGATCACCCACCACGATACAATCTTTTTTCTCCCCCCGCAGTGATTCTGATCCCTGCTTTTCCTTCAGCTTGCTTAGATGTTCCAAATTTAGTAAGCTTAAGGCAGCCTACGGAAGAAAAAGAAATAGGCCACAAAAATGTCCTCTCACTTTTGGTAAATAAAATAAAAGCAGCAATGAACAGTAATAAAGAAGTAAATGGAATAAATAAAAAAAATCAAAATAGAATAGATTTTGTGTTATGCAGCATTTAAAAAATCAAAATCAAAATTAAATGTGAGCAAAAAAAATTAGGTACATAAATCCATGCTCATTTATGCTTGTCAGAGTGAACAAATAAAATACCATTTAACCATAAAAAAATTACACTTTGCTACCTGAGTTAAAATCGGTCTGTAATTCAAAATGAACACCTCATGGATTATTTTCACATTTCTTTCAATCTCTTTAGTTCCCTTCTCTAACAATAAACATGCTTTCTATCCCTCTTGATTTTGTTATTTATTTAATTCAAGAATACATAAAAAATAGTTTTAGTGTTACTAACCATATGATTATGAAAATAAAAGAAATATTTAGTGGTATTCAATACTTGTTCATAGTGTGTGGGGGGGCACTGGGGATCACACCCAGGGGTTTGTCCATTCTG
>JADRCH010000805.1:1402369-1413212 GCA_019843965.1 Rhynchomys soricoides
ACACCCAGGGGCTTGTCCATTCTGTGGCCAAAGTGTGTGTGTGTGTGGGGGGGGCACTGGGCATCACACCCAGGGGCTAGTCCATTCTGTGGCCAAAGTGGCCAAAGTCTCTTTGGTTGATTTTTTTCCTCTCTCCCCTATCTGACAGTTTCTTTCTTCCATCCATGCGCTGACCAGGTCAGACCTTGTTTAGCTTCTGAGATACTGTGAAGATTGGACCAATTCTGGGTGGTATGTCCCTAGATGTACCTTCTAAGTGGAACTATATTTGGGGAACACTGTCTTGATTTATTCTGCTATTGTTAGCTAGAAGATTCTTAACCATGGGGTTATTTTCACAGACAAGGCCCTTAAAAAAAAAGAGTAAATTGTGTTTCCATCAGTTCTGAAGAGTCATGCAACAGATTTACTGGCAATTCATGAGTGTCTGATCTTCATTGCTTTCCTAAAGACACCTTAGTGGTTATGCCCTGTAGAAAATGACTGGATTGGCACACTTTAATTAACTTCTCTTTCTTCTCTTTAGAATTCTGAGAAATCGATGCTTCTCTAGAGGAGCCCAGATAATAAGCTACAATCCCAGTTCTCTAGAGCTGAGCCATCCAGAGTCAGTTTTAAGCGGGAGGTTGCATGATGTCTTCAACATTGTGTTATAAAAATTACACACACACACACACACACACACACACACATATATATATATATATATATATATATATATATATATATAAATTGCTATCAAAGACTTTCTGGAAAAACTCTGCAGACATAAAAAGGCTGTTGCTTTGTGTTTGGTGGAGGGGGGGGCAGTGGCACTTGGAAGAGATTTAAGGCAATGAAACCACCCCACAGATGCAGCAATGGTGAACACATGTTGGTATGCATTTGAACAAGCCCACAGAATGCACAGAACCAACAATGAACCCTAACTGAAACTGTGCCCGACAGCGATATATACCATGTAACCCTGTAGCCCAAGACACTAACGAACAGCAACTGTATCAGAGTGTGAGAGAGTGTGTGGGAACTCCATTTTTTTTCTTTAACTTTTCTGCAAATCTAAAATGGATCTGGAGTCTACAAATTTAAAGTATTACCAGCAGACTGTGTACAGCGATTCTTTGGTATAGGTTACAGAAATCTCCTCAAACTAAGAACAAAGCAAACATAAATATAGGATAGGATAGGGCCCTGCTGAGTGATGACTTGAGTCTAAGAGTGTGCTAAACATTTGGAGATCAATGCCGGACTACGATGGTGCAGAACCTACACAGAGGGCTCATTAGGGATATTAAGCAGTAATTAGCCGGGCTGGGAAAACACACGGTGGATCTAGCATGTGAAAGCAGTTTGCAAAATCACCCCTGTGATGAGGAAGAACTGGGTAGATCTTTGGTGGGGCTGCCGAGCTTCAGAATAGGAAGCCCAAAGCCAAGCCCCGCGAGCATGAGTTGTCATCCCCCCCCCAGCCCTTTTTTCTCTACAGTAGACCGAATCCTGCATATACAAGATTCACTGCATTGCATTCATATACATTGCTATGTATACACAAGCAATCCCAATGGCCAGCAAGGAGAAACTGAGTCAAAATGTAGCCCCCCAGAGTAGAACAGTGGCTACCAGGGACTGGACAGAGAGACAAGTAACTGTTTTGTTGTTGTTATTGTTGGTTTTGTTTTTGTTTTGTTTTTCTGTTTTCCCCATAAGCTTAGAGTTTCATTCTGGGAAGATTAGAAATGGATGGATAGACAGTGGTGGTGCACTTCAGTGTGGATACACCGAGTGCTACCTGATGTGTTTATAAAAATTATATATATATATATATATATATATATATATATATATATATATAGAGAGAGAGAGAGAGAGAGAGAGAGTTATGGGTGTGTAGGGTGAGGTGTGGGGGAAGGGGATGCCTCAGCGGACCCATGCCGAGGCATCCCTTCCCCCTGAGGGACCAGCCGCACACAAAGGTATAGTATAGAAATAGAGTTTATTTAGGGAATGGGGAGGGGAGCTAAGAGGGTAGTAGAGGCAGAGAAAGGCAGAGGGAGGGAGAGAGTAGAGAAGTAGAGGCAGGCCGTGATCACGTGGGGAGGGGGGGAATGGAGAGAGGTAAGAGATAAGAGATGCAAGAGAGAGAAGAGGAGCAAGAGATAAGAGAGAGGAGGGGCAAGCAGCCCCTTTTATAGTGGGCCAGGCCCACCTGGCTATTGCCAGGCAACTGTGGGGAGGAACATACCTGGCTGTTGCCAGGTAACTGTGGAGTGGAGTTTAGACAGAATGCTAACACCACGGGCTCTAGCTTTGTTTCTGTTGCATTGATATAGTAGCTGGACAGAATCAATTTGGAAAGAGAAGGTGTTCATTTAGTTCACAGTTTCAGGTTATACCGCCATTCTGGAAGCCAAGGGGAGAACGTGAAGTCAAGAACAGAGAGGAAAATGAATGCATCACATGCTTGTTGTGATCAGCATCCCTTCCTCTGCATTTATAAAGTCTAGAGCTGTCCACAGTGGAGCGGTTCTTCCCACTTCAGTTAACATGAGACCGAATCCCTCACAGGCATGCCTACAAGCCAGCTTGATCTGTACCATCCCTCATCGAGACTCTCCTCCCGGGGGATTCTGGTTGTGTCAGATTGACAATACTGACCCTCACACCACCAAACTGTTCACTTGATAATAAGATAGAAAACTATATGTCATATACCCTTCAGTAACATGAAAACTCAGAAACTAAATGTGGTGTGCAGGTTCCAGAATGGTGTGAAGAACTGTGGGTACAATAAAGTTAAACCCCAGGACAGAAAAGCAGAGGTATATAGCGTCGCTCTCTAAATGTCTTTTGCTACAGGCCTTGAACGACAATGTTAATTATACTGTTTAGGCCATCTGTGTCTTTGCCTTTTTATTCTGTTCATTTTATCAGTTACTAAAAGTATTACATTACAATCTCACACTTAGATGTTGTATCTTGCCTCTTTTAACCTGCAAAATTTTGCTTCACGCATTCTGAGGCTGCGTTGAGTATACAGAATTAAGCTAGTTAGTACATCTTCCCAATGAACACACCATCACCCGTGGAGTTACCTCTGGCAATCCTTCGCTTTCAAGGCGGTCTCTCCGGCATTAGCTCAGCTTTCCCCATTTTCTCTTAGTATCTTACACATCTTCCCTGATCTTGCATCTTAACCTTTAAGCTACACCACTTAGTCGTTTTGAGCTAGTCTGAGAATGAGTGAATCGATTGACTTTTAGTTCTGGGCCAGAACCTAGGGCCTTATTGGTTAATTTTTATTGTCAGTTTGACAGAAACTAGAGAAGAGAAGAGGGAACTCAAGTGAGAATTGACTCAATCAGATTGGCCTGCAGCAATGAATGTGTGAGAGATTAGTATTTACTTATTTATTTATTTGAGTACATGGTAGCTGTTTCCAGACACACCAGTAGAGGGCATCGGATCCCATTACAGACAGTTGAGCTAAGAACCTCTGGAAAGAGCGGTTAATACTCCTAACCACTGAGCCATCTCTCCAGCCCCCTGAGAGATTGTTTTGGTTGATACCTGAGGGCCCCACCCACTGTGGGCAGCATCTTACCAAGGCAGGTGGGTCTGGGTTGCATAAGAAGCTAGCAGAACAAGCCAGAGAACAAGCCAGCAAGTGTGTCCATCCGTGGTTCCTGCCACCTGGGTCCTGTCTTGAATTCCTTCCTGATTACCCTCAAAGTCAGTCTGTGACCTGGAACTGTAAAAGGAAGCAAAGCTGTAAACCTCCCCCCCCCCCCCCCCCCCGCAAGCTGCTTTGGGGTAGACTGCTTTATCACAGATTTATTGGCGTCTAAACCTAGTACTTTCTTTTTCATTTGCCTTACTGTCTCTACGTTCTTTCCTTTTCTCTGTGTGCTTTCTTTTTGATCAACTCTTTCAATTTATTCTATTTCACCAGTAGACTGGTTACTTAGTTATTCTGCTATTTTTGGTGGTCGCCCAGACCATAATGTCAGTCATGCAGGGGTTGAGAAATCTGTCTCAATCTCCTATTCCTCCACACTGACAGTTACCTTGGAGGTTTTGGAGAAGACACAGAGTTGCTCTCAGGTGGCTCAGGCTATCCTGTTTTAGCATGTTACAAGGCAGTGGTGTCCCGGGCACAGATGCTCAGAATGACAAGGAGGCTTGGGTGTCTCAGCCTGCTCCGTCCATCCCGAAGTTCCCTATCTTTTCCTTTAATTATGCCAGTGTCCTTGCTGACAGCTGTCTCATCCATTATGTCACAGGGGCTGAAAGTGTTGAATTCTGTCACCTGTTCCCTGCTTATCTGCAATTCTTCCATGAGGAGAAATAATAATTATCTATTTATGATTATTATTAATTAAAATTTTTATTTACATCTACACCCATCTATCTATCTATCTATCTATCTATCTATCTATCTATCTATCTATCCATCCATCCATCCATCTATCCATCCATCCATCCATCTATCTACCTACCTATTTGTCCCAAATAGCCCTGGGTGGCATAGAATTCACCATGTAGACCAGGCTGAACTTGAACTCACAGAGATCCACCTGCCTCTGCCTACCGAGTGCTGAGTTAAAGGCGTTCATTGCCATGCTTGCAATTCGCAGTTTGATTTCTTTTATGTGGATGAGTGTTTTGCTTACAGGTATGTTTCTGTACTGCGTGTGTGCTGGTGTTCACAGAAGCCAGAAGAGGGCGCTGGATTCCCCAGGACTGGAATCCCAGATAGTTATGAGCTGCTTTGTGGGTGTTGAGGATTGAACTCAGGTGCTCTGCAAGGGCCGCCCTCTCAGCTACTGAGCCATCTCTTCAACTCTCACCAATTATTTAATTACCCTAAAATGCAGTCCACAGGAAAGACAGGGCAAAGGCACAATCCTTTCCCTTTGTCAATTTTTGGTATCTCCAGTCACTTAAAAATGTGCTTAAAATATTCTTTGTAGGTGTTTTCCAAAGCACCAGTGAGACAGGAAGGGCTATTGCTGCAGAGATTGCTAAGCCAGCAGGTTTTAAGCAAGCCTGTAGGCTTGTTGGTATCAAACTGGGTCCTAGGGGGCAGCAGAGACTAGCAGTTGATGCAGTGGGAGCCCCTTGGTTTTCCTTACCTTTCACCATTTGTTAGCACTGATTTGAGCTCTCTATCTCCACTGATCTAACATGCTGTATCCCTATGATCTCTACAGAATACTCCTGGGTCCTTGCTACGTGTCTCCTGGGGGTGGTGTGTGTGTGTGTGTGTGTGTGTGTGTGTGTGTGTGTTTGTGAATCTCACAAGGACTCCCAGTGGAAACCCTGCAGTCCCCATGGGGTTCTTTAGACAAGACAGCAACTTTCAATAGTTTAAGTCTTTGGGAGCATTCAACATGTTGCAAAGTGATCCCTGACCCATTAAGTTAGTGGTTCTTAACCTGTGGGTCATGGCCTCTTTGGGTACACATATCAGATTTCCTGCATATCAGATATTTATATTATGGTTCATAACAGTAACAATATTTAGTTATAAAGTAGCAACAAAATAATGTTATTTTGGGGGGGGTCAGCCCATGAGGAACTGTATTAAAGGGTCGCAGTGTTAGGAAGGTTGAGAACCACTGTTTTAAGCAGTGCCAAGAGTATCTTTGGACCTTGGTATTAACTTCGACGAACGAGTTCAAAGTTTGATTCTTTGATGGATGGGCATTGCGATAAAGCCCCCTTCCCCATCTGTAGAACATGGCTGATAGTGTCAGGCATTACACAGGACTGATGCACAAACAGGAAATGGTACAAGGAAAGGCCCAGCTGGTTTTGCTTTCTTGAGACAGGGTCTCACTGTGTATCCTTGGCTAGCCTGGAACTTGCTATGTGTAGACTAGGCTAGCTTTAATGCATCACTGTGCATCACTATGGCCGGCCACTTTAATTTCTGTTACAATAAAAACAGCAGCAGCAGCAGCAGCAGCAGCAGCAGCAGCAGCAGCAACAGCAACAATAAAACACATCTTCAAGTAAAGCTAACAGTTAAAGGGGACATACATGCTTGTTTTCAGAATGTCAGTCAGAACCCTGAGGAGGATATGCTGGTAGTGACAGAGCTTCTCACGGCCTCCATGATGGTTGGCAAAGTAGCCTTGACCGCCTGCTCTTGTGTTGTTACCTGCCATAGAGTAAAGCAAGGCTGGCTCCTGGGAGTGCTCGAACCCTGATCCCTAGAATGTGGAAACAGAAAGGGCTCTGGAGGCTGTAGCTGAAAAGCTGCCATCCTATGCCACAGCCACCAATCGTTGGTCCTGTCAGTGACCTCTAGGGCTCATGTGGCATCGTTCCAGGAAAGATCTGGGACAATCGGGATTTCCTCTTTTGGGAATTTAGGCCGAGAAGCAAAGGAATCCTCTGTCACTTAGTAGAAAGAAAGTCAACTCCGGAGAGGCTGTGAGGGGCCAGTGCGGAGTCCTAGAGTGCTGAGACAAAGACAGTGAGTGTCTCAGGAGGCTAGCTAGGAGCAGGACTGGACTAATGGTTGGCCCATGCCCAGGCTAGCTGATAGAGGAGCAGTGGTCTCAGGAATTGCATGTCCTTCTGGGTCTCCAAAGCTGTGCTTAACCATCCAAATAACCTACCTTCAGAGTTTTGGAGGCTCAGCTCCATGCAGCCTCTGGTCCCTGACTGCCTGTTCTTAGGCCTAACTCTTCTTAATCCACTTTTTGCTCACAACCTGCTTGAGCCACATAGCAGGACGTGACTGGCCTAGAGCACACAATCAAACTGCGATAATTCAAAGATATTTCCTTAGAACATCTCGTTAAAGGGAGAGGCTAGACCCTCCCTTATGAGAGTGGACTGGGCACAGGCATTGTTTTAATAGAAGAATAAATCATAAGTAATTGTGTGTCGCTTCAAGCTCTGCCTTTTCTCGTGATCACGTGACCTGAAATATGGCAGTCCCTGTGTCATGAGGACATACAAGCTGCCCATAGAAAGTCCCATTGAGGCCACAGGTTTGTCTGTGACCCTGTGGAAACCACGAGTGTGAGCCATCCTGCTTCTAGTCCCCTCCTTTCCCCTCATGCCGTTTGTTGATTTCAACCCCCTTCCCTCCCTGTATCTCCCCAAAGCTACAGCCCCTTGACTCCCCAGGCCAGAGCCACCCCTAAATTCATTCTCCTCAGAAACTGTGGGATAACAAATGTTTGCTGTTCTAGACCATTAAGTTTGGGATAAGTGGTTGGTAGTAATAGATAAATCATACACATGTGGATTGGCCTCACATTAAATTAATGCTTTCCAACTCAAATGCCCCCAATGATGCCTTCTATAATTATATATCTCGTTCTTTCTCTTAGGCTCAGTCTCTCTCCCCCATTCCCTCCTCCCCCCCCTTTCATGCTTCCCTAATGGCCTCAATACCTATTTCCAAGGGAAAGTCAAACAGATTGGTGCTCCCAGGTTCTGTGCTCACACCTCCCTCCCCACTGGATCTGCCAGTCATACCTGTGGTCTGCTGCACTCCTGGCAGAGCCCGCCTCTTCCCCTACACTCTAGGTAGAATCTCTTCTGGCTTCTTTTAGTGTCTCCCTTCTGGAGTCCACCTCCCACACCCCCAGTCATTTTAGAAGAAAGGGTCTCTGACTGTGTGTCTAATTTGCTGCTTGTAGGTCAAATGCAAGGAGGACTCAGAGTCAACCATTGGATGAGTAATATCAGGGGCCAAAGGGGTCCTGGCCATGGTTTTATCCTGAAAATCTGCCTGGAGGGACAGTAAGCAAGAGACAGTGAATACACACATTGATTTCATTAAACCTTATTGTGAAAAGAAAAGCAGAAGCCAGAGGTGGTGGTTCACATCTGTAACTCTAGCACTTGACTGGTTGAGCCTAGAGGATTATCTACATTTCAAGATCAGCCTGAGCCATTTAGTCTGGACTAGCTCACCCTGGACGACAGAGTAAAGACTGTTTCAAAGAGCTGAATTGAGTGGTGGTGGTGGTGGTGGGGATGGTAGTGTGGTGGTGGCGGTGGTGGTAGTGGTGATGGGTGGTGGTGGTGGTGATGGTAGTGGTAGTGGTGGTGGTGATGGTAGAGGTGGTGGTGGTGGTGGTGGTGTTGGTAGTGATGGTGGTGGTGGTGGTGGTGATGGTGGTGGTGATGGTGGTGATGGTGTTGGTGGTGATGGTGTTGGTGGTGGTGATGGTGATGGTGGTGATGGTGGTGGTGGTGATGATGTTGTTGTTGTTGTTGGTGGTGGTGATGGTGGTGGTGGTGATGGTAGTGGTGGTGGTGGTGGTGATGATGTTGTTGTTGTTGGTGGTGGTGGCGGTGATGGTGGTGGTGGTGATGATGTTGTTGTTGGTGGTGGTGGTGGTGATGGTGGTGGTGGTGATGGTAGTGGTGGTGGTGGTGGTGATGATGTTGTTGTTGTTGTTGTTGGTGGTGGTGGCTATGGTAGTGGTGGTGGTGATGATGGTGATGGTGGTGGAGGTGGAATGATTTAGGTATGTCTGTGACCACTTGGCATCAGGGACTAAAGGCAAGGAAGTATGTCAGTGAGGTGCCCAGCAAGAACAACCTCCAAGTCCGTGCGTTCAGCCTGAGACTGCGTGTGGAGTCTGTGAAGGTATTGGGACCGTGAAGCACCCCAGCTCCTGTCTCTATGACCTTTTCTAAAGCCATAAGAACTCCCCGTGTGTGTCACTGCTTTCCTAGTGAGCTGTTTCTTTTCAGAGGACCCCAGATCTGGGCTTCCCCTCACACTGACCAGTTTTCTAACACAAGCTGTGCGTCTTACAGTTTATCATATTCTGTAGGCCCTGAGGTCAAGGTTCAGACCTATAAGATTGCCCACTCCACTGTCAGGCTTAAGTCCACTCCTTGACCCAAGTTCTCGGTGTGCCTGCTGGTGGACCAGCAGCACTGTGATGAAGCCAAGGCCATGGACATCCCCCACATGGACATCGAGGCCCTGAAGAAGCTCAATAAGAACAAGAAGTTGGTTGGCTTCTGAGTCTCTGATCAAGCAGATCCCACGTATCCTGGGCCCAGGCATAAACAAGGCTGGCAAGTTCCCCTCCCTGCTGACACACAATGAAAACATGGTGGCCAAAGTGGACGAGATGAAATCCACAATCAAGTTCCAGATGAAGAAGGTGCTGTGTCTGGCTGTTGCTGTAGGCCACGTGAAGATGATTGATGATGAGCTGGTCTACAGCATCCACCTGGCTGTCAATTTCTTGGTGTCCTTGCTCAAGAAAAACTGGCAAAACGTCCGGGCTTTGTACATCAAGAGCACCATGGGCAAGCCTCAGCGTCTGTATTAGGATGCTCCAATAAACCTCAGTGCTGCCATCCAAAAAAAAAAAAAAAGACTGCCCACTCTTAGATCTCATTGCTAGATTTGGGTACTCACTGTGCTCACTCCTGTTCAACTTGATCGAATCTAAGATTTTTTTTTTTTTTTTTGAGATAGGGTCTTGTTTTGCTATATAGCACAGGCTAGATTCAAACTCAAGATCCTTTTGCTTCAGTCTCCCAAGCAATAGGATTATATTACATTAAGTGTACTGCCATCCCCTGTACCATTGGTCACAGGGGAAGGTTCCCAAGACATTCATCTCATTGATTTGAATAGCTTATCCGACTTGAATCAGAGTAGGTATACTTACGAAGGCTCCAGTTTACTATAGAAGAATACAGTTCATAAGTATCCAGCTGGAAGGGATGTTGGGTGGGGGTGGGGGCAGAGAGTGTGGTATGCTAGGGAGGGGATGGAGCTTTCAAGCCCTCTGTAGATGTACCACCTCTCTGGCATGCCACATGGTCCATGGCCTGGAGACTTTCCAACCACACCATTGCACGACTAATATAACCAGGATGGAGAGTAATTCAATCCAGAACTTTCCTTCCTGGAGGATGGGGGCTAATGGAAGTTCTGGGCTCCTAGTAGCCTTCTTGATGTTTGTTTGTTTAGTTTTTTCTTTGTAACCACCCCGGATCCAGAAGCCCACCCGGAGTCACTTCATTAAAAGCAAAGAAGTTTTCCACTCAGGAAATTCCAAGGGGTTTAGGAGCTCTGTGGTAGGAACTTGCATCAAAGGCTTGTTATTGGCAGAAAGGATGCTCCTGTTATTCTTAATTGCTCGGGAAATTCCAGGGGTTTTTGGAGCTCTGTGCCGATATATATATCATATATATATCATATACACACACACACACACACACACATATATATATGTATGTATATTGAGAGAAAGAGAGATGCACACACACACAAATATACACACACGCATGCACACATACACACACATACACATGTACACAGGCACACACGCACACATGCACACACATGCACACACACATGCACACATACACACACATGCACACATACACACATACGTGCACACACATGCATGCACGCACGCACGCACACACACGCACACACATGCACACATACACTCACACACACATGCACACACACACACACGTGCACACACACACACACAGTGGAAGAGGACCCTGGCCACACCTCCTCTTCTTCTTTACCCATTTCCCATTACCCATACCCTCACAGAGATGGCAGCTTGGGAGCTAGTTTTCCCCTTCTCCAACCCTGCTGCCACTGTCCTATTTAGGTCACAACTAGTTCTTGCCCTGTTCCAGAAGCTGCGCTCTAACTATGAGAAAATGTCCTTGCCAGGTAATAGTTATCAGGATCCTTCCATCTCTATTCATTTTGCCCCTCTTCCACTGCACTGCAGTGCATCACAAACACACTTAGTGCCCAGTGCATAGTCTTCCTCACTGCATGCTGTGCTGTGTGCAGGGTCTTCCTCACTGCATGCTG
>JADRCH010000805.1:1413222-1430246 GCA_019843965.1 Rhynchomys soricoides
GTGTGCAGGGTCTTCCTCACTGCATGCTGTGCTGTGTGCAGGGTCTTCCTCTGTGGCATTGCTATTCTGCTTCCCACATCTCACACGCCTGTTTCTCACCGCCTTGACCCCAAATCCTTCCTATTAAGCCCTTTCACAACTGGAAACTTCTTCCCTGAATCCCTCCTCATACTCATGGACCTCATAGTCTGTCACTCCTCCCTTGATGTCCACCCTTCTTGCCATGGTTGGCAGGGACAGGCTGTGTTCATTTATCCATTTGTTCCTTTGCTCCTCTGTGGCCCCTGCATTCCTGGTCCTATGGTGAATGGTGCATTCCATCTCGTCCTGTTATTCAGATGCCTTGGAGACTGTAGGTCTTAGAGGTGAGAAGATAACAAGAGTTCAAATCAGAAGACTTGGCCTCGAATTTGCTACCTGAGTGATTTTGGAGGAGTCTGGCTGTGGGCTCGCTGTGAGTCTGATCAGCCATTCTATGTAAAAGCCCTGTATAGACCCAGCTTATTCCACTGAAGGGTTTAACCACCTTCTCTTAGCCAAGCTGGTTCAGCTGGACCTGCATTGGCCACCGGAGGGCAATCTTAGCCAGCCTCCCAACTGGGCTTGATTTGATCCCTTCTTGGCAGAGATGAGGCCTGAGATATAATAACCCCAAGGTTCCATAAGTGACTTTACAGACCTGCTGAGGGACATACCCCACTGCCGTCACTTGGCCAGCTTTCTCTTTGGTGTAGTTTGAGAAGGTTCTGCACATGGCCCAGTACCCTGCAGCACAATAAGCCATGTGATGTCCACAGGCAGATGGGAAGCCAGTCTTGTACTCATTACTGCAAGTCTTCCCCTACAGAACCTTTCTTCCCCTCTCCCCCCCTTCCTCTCCCCCTCCCTCCCCCTCCTTCCTTTCTCCTTCTTTCCTCTCCACAGCCCCACCCTCATTATCGTGTCATCCAGTCCGGCATCAGATTCGCTCTGTAACTCCGGCTGCTGACATTCCAGGCATGAGTCACAATACTCAACTCTATTCAGATTTTGCGTTGAGATATAATAACACACACAACACAGGCAGCGTTGTTTTTAGCCACGCATTTAAAGGGTGGTTTTTAGTTGTGCAACTGTCACCTCTTGCTAAGACCATCACTACAAAAAGAAGCCGTGTACCCAGTAGCAGTCAGTTCTCGTCTCTCATCTTCCCAGTTCCTGGCAGTCACTGTCTGTCTCTACGGCTTCGCCAGCATTGAGAGTCTCATGTAACTGGACATGATGGTTAATCTTGATGTCGCTTGACTGGATTGAGGGGTACCTAAGGGAAGAATAAAGCATTCTGGGTGTACGAAGGCGTTTTCAGAGACTGCTAACTAAGGGGGGGAAACCTGACCTGAACATAGATGCCGTCATGTTTAAGAAGGCTCGGAGGTCAGAAAATGGGAAGAACAAATGGAAGAACCTTCTAGAAGTCAGCCACTCCTGTTCTGAGACTGCCATGATGTGAGTTACTTAGCTCTGTCAGACCCTCCCTGTGAGGATGCTGTGAGGATGAAAACTTTGGAACTTGATTGTTAGATGTTTCATTACAGTGACTTGGAGAGTGACATGTCTTTGGTGATTAGCTTCATTTAATTTGCATAAAGTTTCAGTGCATACAGCAGTATTTCACTCTTGGGGGGTGGAATTTGGGGCCTTGCTCATGTCAGGAGAATGGTGTACTGCGAGCTACCCCCATCTCTTGCTTGGGTCCTCTGGGCTAGCCTTGAGCTCATGATCTTCCTGCCTTTGCCTCCCAAGTGCTGAGTTTCCAATGTAGGACATCACACCTAGGCACTGCATTCATTTTTAGGACTAAACACTATTCCCTTCTCGTTCTTGGGATGTACTACATGTTGTTGCTCACCCACTGACTGGTGTGTGCCTGTTTCTCCCCCTTGTCACGAAGGACTTTTCCTTGTCCAAGCATCCATGGACAAGGTGTGAAGGACATCTACTTTCTATTCTCTAACTGTGGAGTGCTGCTGGGAGCTACCACGAAAGTCCATGTCTGGCAGTTTGCAAAAAACTGCCAGACTATTTTCCAAAACATCTGTACTACTCTGCACTTCTGCCAGCTGTGGAAGAGAACCCCAAAATGCTCTAGACACTGAGTCCAACTCTTGCTTTCCTTAGCATCTTGAACATGGGAGCTCAGGAGAGAAATCCGCCATCTTTCACTGTTCGTTTCCCAGCATTATGGCTATGCAAGACAACAAGTTTTACAAATTTTAATTGCCTGAGAGGCATATTTGGGCCCTCGGGTGCAACCAAGGTGATCTATCTTTCTTGCTGAGAGGACGCTACTGCCAGGACGCTACTGCCTGGCTCCCTGTAGCCTAGGAGGGTTTGCCTGTGGGTGAGATTCAGGGGCTGATTTGGCTAATAGACACTTGGGCTATTTGCCAAGAGGTGCTTTTACTAAGTAGGAGCTGCCAAGCAGGTGTCTGCACAGACTCCTTGCCTCTGTAATGGATCCTGAGGCTTCCTGGCAGGGAGCTGGCTCTGGCTCTTGCAGCTGTCTTGGGCATGAGGTTGGGAAGACATCTGTCCAGATGGACAAAGACTGTGGGTACAGGTTGCTTCCTCCTTGATGCCTGGCTAGATAACAGGTAGACATGTCTGCTCGAGAGGGCTGCTGAGCCGGGGCCTCCCCGATCCATTTACCATTTTTTCCCGTGACTGGGCAAATGAGGGCTCTATTTGCAGTGGCTCAGACCTGCCTGCCTGATGAGGAAGGGCTTCTTGCTATAACATCTGGATCAGGAATGAGGCAATTTAGGAAGGGGGAGTGAGAAGGAAGGATAGATGGCTAACCCCAAAGGAGCTCCCTCGTGGGGAAGCAGAATTACCAGCTGTGCAGCTTCTGTGCTTGGAAGAGGAAGGGCTTGCTCATTTTTGTCAGTCTGAGGGGGGATGCTTTTGGGAAGGACAGGGAAGGAACAGGAAAAATCCGCTCCCATGAGGTCTTTATTAACTAACGAGTGACCCTGTATGCGGTTGCCAGGTCTGTAACATCTTGCTTCTGTCTATTTATCTACTGGAAATCTAGATATGTGGTTGTTTCTTCAGATAACAAATATTTACTGTATTTCTGGGAGCGTCCTAGGAGCCAGAGACTGAATGACAAATAAAACTGGTCCCTGTAAGTGTCCTTGTGGGACACAAGGCCTGACAGGGCAGAGAGGCTTTAATTCACTGATGGCAGGAGTCTGTGCTGGGCAAGGCATTGCCTATTCATCTGATAGTGTAAAGTGGGGAGCTAAATTTGAGGGTGGGGCTGGGGAAAACCTTTCCTGGGGCACAGGTCTGAAGGATGAGCAGATGGCAGAGAAGAGTTTTCAGTTTGGCAGGAACAACGCTTGCAAAGCCCTGAGGTGGGACAAACGCGACATCCCATAAACAGAAAGCAATGTTCCTGGGGAAGAACAGGAAGGAAAGAGAGATACGGGGACAGGTGGCAAAGTCAGCAGGGCCGGCGTGTGTGCTCGGGCTCCCACTGCCTACGCAGAAACCTCGTGCCTTTGTTAGCTTGCTGGGGATGGATAGAAAACTGTGTTCGAAACGACCACATTGTTCCCGTGACTCAGCACGAATTTCAGATAACTAGGTGATACAGTCAGGAATAAAAATACCTCCCTCCCAAATTAGGGCTGCAGAGCTTCTAGAATCTTCAGTGTTCCAGGCAACTTCATAGGATGGGATGGGGCTGGGTTTAGAGGAAGAGGGCGTCAGCCTTGTGCAGGGTAAATACTTAGCTGTGAATCCTCAATGAGCCCAACACTGAGACAGTGTTGATTCAAAAGAAAGGGGTACTGAGGGAGTAAAGGGGGCTCCCGAGGCCTGGGGTGGGGTTGGGGGGAAAGCCAAAGCTTTTAGAGCCCCCGAAGGTCTTGCTGACCTTGTATTTCTGATGAATCACGGGAAACCCTGTTTTTGTCTGTTTCATGTTTGAGAGGTAAATGTGTTTTCTGCTCACTCAGAAGCACCGGGTTCAGGGCTGAACACACAGATTACCTTCAGCATGAAGACTGGCAGGCCTCAGAGGCTGTGTGCTTCAGAGTCCAGTGTGAACCCCTGTTTCAGAATCATCTGCAGGTGAATGGTCTAAAGACTGTGATGTGGGTTCTTGAGACTTAACTCAGAACTGCTGAATCACGATTATTTTGTATTTTGTTTTATTTCGTTTTAGAGACAGGGTCTCATGCAACCCAGGCTGGATTTGAACTCCCTATTTAGCCCACAGTGACCTCAGACTCTTATCCTCTCATCTCTACCTCTGAATGTAGACTGTCCTGCTTGTGTGGCAAGCCCTCTAACCTGAGGCATCTTGCAGCCCCCAGAGCACTCTTAGAGATGGTGGTAATAATGCAGGCTACTAGGGAGACTGTGTCGTGGGTAAGTGGTTCCGAGAATTCTGGTCACACTGTATTGCTTGCCTGTGTCTTCTGTAACAAATGAACACACATATAGTGGCAGAAAAGAGCCAAAGTTGGAGATGGAGCAATGGCTCAGGGTTTGAGAGAACATTGGCTGTTCTTCCAAAGACCGTGTTGGATTCCCAACACCCACATGGAAGCTAATAACTGTAACTCCAATTCTGGGGACTCTGGCACCCTCTTCTGGTCTCCAAGGACAGATCACTTATTCAGTGCACAGGTATACATGCAGGCAAAGCACCATGCACATTAAAGATAAAAGAGGGGAGGGTTATTCTCTTTCTGTTCTGGAGATCCACAGACCTAAGTTATTTCCACTGGACTAAAACCAAGGTGTGGGCAGGGCCACTCCCTGTAGAGCTTCTGGAGAAGTCATTCCTGCCCTATCCAGCCTTTGGGGACTTCTGATAGCCTCCACTGTGGCATCTGAATAGTTTGTGGCCAGCAGGAGAAGGTGGGGCAGAGTTACCTGCACCTTGGGTACATATTTGATCCTGTTTATGACTCATGCCCCTTTGGAACAGGGCCTCCCTCAGGAGAAAAGTTTACATGCCCCACCTCCCCAGGAGCTGCCTTATAAGGCAGCATCCCCATAGGGCAGATGTCTGAGTGGACACAGAAGCCCTGCTTTCCTGTCACCCTACAGGACACACAGCCATGGCAGCTCTGGCAGCTGGAGTATCCAAGCAACGTGCAGCCGCCAAGGGTCTTGGCTCTAACCAGAATGCTGTGAAGTACCTGGGCCAGGACTTTGAGACCCTGAGAAAGCAATGCTTGAACTCAGGGGTCCTATTTAAAGACCCAGAATTCCCAGCATGTCCATCAGCTTTGGGTTACAGGGATCTTGGACCAGGCTCCCCAGAAACTCAAGGCATCACATGGAGGCGACCCACGGTAAGGCAACAGGGAAGTGACCATGGTAAGGCACAGCTGAGTGTCACACAGAGCAGAGGGTTGTCACATCTGGTCAAGAGTTGAAGTAACAATGGTGGATTCTTTTTTCGGATCTCATAGTTCTGACCCCCACCTTACTTTCAAAAATTATTTCTAAGGAAGAGCACACACAGGCTTTTGAGCAGCACAAGTTAGACCTCATGAGTGGCTCTGCTGTTGATGTGACCTTGAGTGACATCTCTCTGAGCTTCAGTTTTTCCAGCCTTAGAAAAGTGCAGCTAGAACAATTGTATTTCAGTGTGACTAGGAGAACTAGAAATAAATCTCAGGGTGTAATTGCCCTGCATGTAAGGGGCACAGAACACACGGTAATTAGCTGTACATAGTGCCCCCAGGCCAGCACACAGGGGAACAAACCAAGGTTAGATACAGTCAACTATGGGCAAACTGTGATAGCATCGATGCTGAGAGACTTGGGTTACTGAAGGTCACAGAAGGTTCCATCAAGGCTGGAGAGGAGAGAGGGGTGAAAGTCCTTCTAAAGGCTGTGGGTGTGGTCACACTGTGGTCTTGATTTGCATTTCCCTGTTGATAATGGATGCTGTATGTTTTCATCTTTGTGCTTAAGTATCACTGATGTGTCCTGTAGAGAGACAACTGTTTAAACCCTTCACCCATTTCTCAATGGTTCTGTTTGCTTTTTGTTTCTTTGCTTGACTGGGTACTTCTGAGGATTACCCTTTCTTTACTTTGGGAGCTGTTTTTTTTTTTGCATCTAGTAATCCTGAAAATTAAGTTGTTTGCTTCATTTGCTCATCCACATCCTGATAGCTATCCTTTTACTTCTATGCGTTCTCAAGTTCACATATAAGAGAAAATATGTAATATTTATCTTTGTGAATTGGGCTCACTTCATATAAAATGATGAATTTATTTTTTTGCTTCTGTGCATTTTCCTGCAAATGCCATGATTTTCTTCTTTATAGTAAACAATACTGCACTGTACACACACACACACACACACACACACACCACGTAAGTATACATTTTTTTCTCATTCATCTGTGGATGGTACCTAGTTGACTCTTGGTTATTGTGACTAGGGCTACAACAAATATGAATGCCCAATCATCACTGCTGTAGCTGACTGTGATTCTTTTGGATCTACACCCAGAAGGAGTATGGCTGCTTCTGCTTATTCTTATGCTTCTAAGTAGAATGTCTACCTAGGCTCTTGTCTCAAGGAATGGAAGACATGTTTGTCTACACGAAGGTTGCAAGATCACACTTGGGTTCTCAAGATGAACTTTCTGTTGGGAGGTTGAAATCCCTTAGGGCTTTCCTGTTTATGTGGGGCAAGCACAGCAACTCTGCCCCAGAGACAGCAGCTGGTTGCACTGATCTCCAGTGTTCTTGGCTCCTTGTCTCACCATCTGAGCTCAGCATCTATCCCAAGCTACTGTGATGTATGTAATGCCAAGTGTGAATGGACTTAGTGCAGCCTGGTCAATATTCTTTTCTGCCTGGAGTCTCCTTTTCCCCTCCTTGGCAATTAGGCAGTTTATTGATCTTAAGGAGAAATACATAGTCAAGAGTGAAGCCATGCTGGGCACATAATAAGGACCCTTAGTTAAGAGACACATGGAGAGCTTGAATTGTTGGAAAGCTAATGGATGGTGGTAGACTCAGTTCAGAGCATCCATTCTTTTTCTAGCTGCTACCTCTTGGATTAGTGGCGTTGGAGTTTCCGATTGAGCTATGGTTTATAGTGCACTTCTCCTACAGGGAGGTGTCTTGAGGAGCTTTAGCTAGTTAAGGAAGGGGCAAAGAATAGGCAGGCGGCTGAAGGGTACTGCGGTAGAGAAGAGCGTGGACTTGGATGTCACACAGTGGTCAAGGTTCTGGTCCCTCATCTGTCATCCACTAGCGGAGTGACTGTGGGTAAATTACTAACCTGTCTGAGGACCAGTTTCCTCATCCATGAAGCAAGAACAACAGGTATTACTCACTTCTTTGGGTTATGAGTGAGTCTGGATGAAAGAATACGTAAATCCTTAGGCAATGAGTTGCCTCTACATGGCATCACATGACAAGCATGAATGTCCAGACAGTAAATCATTAAATGGACAAAACACATGGGAGCTCAGAGAAGAATCACAGGAGCTCGACTGTGCAATTGGACAGGAAAGTTATGAAAGAGAGCTGAGCTACTATTGGTGGAGAGAGAGGTCATAGGTGAGAGCCAAGGTGCTAGGCTGCGGAAAGACATGCAAGCAAGATGTTCAGAGAAGGCAGTGGTCCGGGATCCTTAGAGCAGATAAAACATGGTGGGCAACATGTGAAGCTGGAAGCATTCAGTGGACCAGGTCTGATCTCCCTGTGGGTCGTAGGGCTGAGGACTTTCTGTGACCCTTGAAGGATCCATGTAACAGACTGGTCATGGATTTTTTTTTTTTTCTTCTGAGTGGCTTTGCCAACATTCTATCTTCTTACTCAAACCTAAGATTGTAGCAGAGCTTAGCAGACATTGAGTGGGAGTATCCTTAGCTTCTGCCACATGAACAGTGTGCTGGAATTGAGCAGACAGGGTAGAGAGTCACTTTGGAAGCAACAGTGTTGTCTACAGTTAGTAGTGAGTTTGATCAATTTGTCCAGTATCTTGCTCATGAGGATACAAGGACCATGAAATGATGTTTGAAATGGAACCAGAACAGAAGCCGAGGACCAAGCCCTGGGTCCCTGGGTTCCAAGAGTGAGAAAACAGTAGTCCATGGGGAGTGGGGGGGACCGAGACAGTGTATTGAGAGACGTGAACTCAAGAGCCAGTGAAGACACACGCCACAGAGGAAGGCATTTTAGAGGGAGAGCAAGTCAATGGTAGCAAACATTAGGTGCACCCTGTGAGGTGGGTTAGAAAATGCTCATTCTGGGGTTACTGGTGACATAGGAGATCAGTTTTATGGAGCTGTGAAGAAGGTAGATTTCATGGGAATGATGGATGAATGAATTAAAAATATTTTTATTAATTATTCAAGAATTTTAGACATGCTTACAAACCCTCCCTCTAACTTCTCCCAGCCCCCACCCCCTCCACCTTCCCACCCTGTCCTGACTTCATGAGTCCCTGAGGGTCTGGCCCTGTCTAGAAGACACTGTTTTGCTCCGATCATCCCAACCTCTGGATCATACAGTCTTTCTGACCCCTCTTCTGAGATGGCCCCTGAGTCTTGAGGGAAGAAAGTGTGACACTGTTGTCCCTTTTGTGGCTGAGCACTTCAGTGGCACTCAGCTTCTGCATTTTGAACCCCTGCCCTGCTGTGAGAATGTTGGGAAAGCGATTCACAGTTAGAGGGCAGTTTGGTACTATGCCCATTTAGCAGAATAACAGTAGGAGGGAGTTTTTTAAAAAAGAATTGTTTAAGGAAAGAGACTCAAATCCGCATTCAATGTGCTTCCTTCCCTTCTGTCTCAAACTTCCTTCTTTATTCAAGCAAATTTTAAATTAAAAGATTTTCCAATCTGTTACTTTTTAGCTAGATTTTCAAATTCCCACCTTTTAGTTGTCAGGAGATAATGGTCCAGGGGACAGGAGCTCTGGAGTACCTGAGAGCAGCACTGTAGCTACGGCTTCTATATTTAATGTAGTGTGTGTGTGTGTGTTATGAGTGTGGGGGTAGCATGCTGTGTGTGCATAGGGTATGTATGTGTGCTGTGTGTATGTGGCATGTATGTGCTGTGTGTATGCGGTATATGTGATGTCTGTTGTGCGTGTGTATGTGCTGTGTGTGGTGTGTATGCGTGGTATGTGTGTGGTGTGCATGTGGTGTGTGTATGTGTGTTGTGTGTGTGTGCTGTGGTATATAGTGTATGTGTTGTGGTATGTGTTGTGTGTTATATGTATGTGCTGTATGTGGTGTGCATTTGTGTGTTCTGTATGTAGTATGTGCATGTGTGCGTTGTGGTATGTGTTGTATGTGTTCTGTGCGTGGTGTGTTATGTGTGTGTCATGTATATGTGTATGTGATGTATGTGTTTGTGTGTATGTGTGTGGGGTGGTATGTAGTCTGTGGTATGTGGTGTGCTGTGTGTATGTGGTGTGTATGTGTGTTATGTTGTGTAGTGTGTGGTGTGTTTATTGTATGTATGTGACGTGTGTGTGTGTGTGTATCAATGTCCTATCATGTGTGATGGCTGAGGGAGGTTCTCCCCTTCCCCCAAATGAGTCCTCAGGGATTGACCTCAGGTTGTCAGGCTTGGTGGCAGTAACCTTTACTTGCTGAGCCTTCTCTCTGGCCACCATGCCCTTCTTTCATTTGCCACCAGAGACTGCAGAAGATTAAAACGAAATAGAACAAAAATTAAATCTCCCTCACTGGAGGACTGGCTGAATGATTCGTGGTACTTTTAATGCAACTGTAAAATTCTCTGTATTCTAATAATAGATGTAAAAGGTACCTATGATCACATACACACACGCGCGCACACTCGCACGCACACGCGCGTGCACACACACGCGCACACATACACACTCGCATGTGCGCACACACGCATGCACACACGCGCACACACTCGCACGTGCACACTCATGCGCACGCACACACTCATGCACACACGCACGCACGCACACACGCGCGTGCACACACACATGCGCACTCACACACTCATGCACACATGCGCGCACGCACACATGCACACTCGCACGTGCGCACGCACGCACACACGCACGTGCACACACACACACACTCGCACAAACACATGCGTGCTATCTTTCCCAGAGGACCCACTTTAGGATGATTGAGACATGCGGTAGGATGGGACTCGCAGTCACTGAGAGTGTTTCTCTCAAGGGGGAATTAGGACCCCTGGCTCTTCTCTCCCCCCCCCTCTCCTCCTTGCAGTTATGAGGTGATCAGGCCTTTACCACACATTCTTACCATGCTGTCTGCCTCACCACCGACCCCCAAATAACGGAACTGATGATCATGGGCTGACCCTCCAAAGATGTGAGCCCAAATGAGATTGTCCTTCCTCTTCCTCCTCCTCTTTCTTCGCCTCTTCCTCCTTCCTCTCTTTCTTCCTCCCACTCTTTCCTATCCTAAATAGAGTCTTCAGTATACCCTCAAAGTAATGATCTTGCTTCATTCTCCCAAATGCTGGGATTATGGATGTGTACCACCATGCCTGACAACTTTTCTTCTTTGTAAGCTGATTACCCCGGCTACATTGCTATAGTAATCGAAAGTTGACGAACACACACACAGACACACGTGAAAATGCGCTATTATATTAAAGACAGTTTTTGGAAGGATGTGTTAGACATCTAGAGGGGTTTTATTACTTCCTGTTGGAATCTTGTCCATCAGTAACAGTTTCTCTCTCAGTAAAAAAACCCCATAAATAAAAAGTAGCACTTGGGGCGGAGAGTGGGGTCTTAAGGGAGAGGGGCTGTTTCTGGCCATGAAGGCAGGAGGTGACAGGTTCATACAGAACTGTAGGACTGCCTTCCAGAAAGTTCCATCTCCTACTGTAGGATCTCAGAAGCCCTGTTCACAGCTCTTGCCTCTTTGTCAGGTTGGACATATCATTTCTTCATGTCTCTGCTTCTCACTCTGTAGCCCTAACCAGACCCTCTGTGATGCAACCCATCGATTTAATGCCTCTCAATAAACGTAGTCCAAGTTCCCTTTGGTCCCTCGAGGTGACACCCTTTCCCCTTAACAGTTTGTCTTGTGTCCTGTCTGACTGTCTTCTTTGGACACCCCTCTGCAGACTGTACTAAAGCCCACGGTTCTAGTAGACTGCCGTCACCTACATGTGGCCGGCTGGTCAGCCAGAATTCCCTCTGGACTTTGTTCTTCTTCTTCTTCTTCTTCTTCTTCTTCTTCTTCTTCTTCTTCTTCTTTTGTTTTTTAGTTTTTTGAGACAGGGTTTCTCTGTATAGTCCTGGCTGTCCTAACTCACTCTGTAGACCAGGCTGGCCTCGAACTCAGAAATCCACCTGTCTCTGCCTCCCCCTCTGGACTTTGAATATGCACTATTCTTTTTACTCTGTTTCCCAAAAATGTCAGCTTGGTCTGCCTGCCCAATCCAAAAGCACTTTCAGGCCAGTGTCTTACCTTCGTTCTCTTCTGTCCTTCCCTCTCCCCTGCCTGCTGTGATACCATAATATCCAGAATTGGGCCCAGTAGGGCCTTCCTGGGTAAACAAAGAAAAAGTGCTGAAAGCAAGCCACTTGGTCCCTCTCCCCTAGTCTAGGTGACGTCACCAGTGAGCAGATGCCAAGTGGAGGCTGGTAAATGACCTTATCATATCCGAATTCTCTTGTCTGGAAATGGTCCCTGACGCCTCATTCCCAACTTCCTCCCAGAAACTGTCACAATCCCATCAGCTACAAGATCCCTGCTTCCTAGTCACGTGTCTAAGGGGTGTCCACAGTGTGCATTGCTTTTTGGCCAACAGCCCTCTCTCTGGGCCTCTGTGTAAAGAGGGCATTTGTCCAAATGGGCAGGGTCACATCTCAGTGTATTAGTATCTCAGCCTTTGCTTTTCTCCTGCACCCACACACCCTTCAGCCTTTCCACACCCACACACCCGCACACCCACACACCCACATACACACACACCCGCACACCCATACACCCACACACCCAGCCTTCAGAGTAATCAAAATCCTGCTCATTACATGGGCTTTGGGCTCCAGCATCTGTCCTATGGACTGGTAGCTGTGTGTCTCTGGTGTCCTCCCTACTCTGGTCTTAAAGATCTGCCAGAGAACTAGAGTCATGCGTGTGTAGTGGGAAACAACCTACTGGTTTCTTCCAGGTCTGAATTCTGTGCTAATGTGCTAACCTGTGCTGCTTCCACCCTTAAATAGCTTCTCTGACTTGTGTTTTCTCCTAAACCATTTTCAGGAATTGTGTCCCAACCCTCAGTTTATTGTTGGTGGAGCCACTCGTACAGATATCTGCCAAGGGAGTCTTGGTGAGTAACAGGGCTGAGTCCTATTTATTTAGGGCAAGGGCGGGTGAGCGTGCACAATGAGCAACATCAGATTAAGCTGTTAAGGCATAGCCAACCCAATTACGCACGTATGGGCTTCTGTTTCTGCGGGTGCACGCTTCATGGTGGGCCTCAGTGCTGTGACTAACTTTTGGCTTCCCTTAGCTGGCCATTTTCTGCCAGCTCACTGAACTCCTTTCACCACGCTAGAGTGAAGAGCCAGATTACGTACCTATTATAGAAACTTTGGGATGTTTTCCACAGCTGCCTTTAAGCAGGCAGAGCTTCCTGTGGAATGACCCTCCCTGTTTAATTACAGCAGAGGAGATGCCTCCGTGTGAGTAAGAAAACTCCATCCCATCTTTCACAGCCAAGCATTCTTTCACAGAATCAAGAGGGGATCCTGGAAACAAGAGCCTCCTTTTAGGGGGCTAAGGAGCCATGGAGTACCAGCCAGGTGAGGTCCTGGGTTCAGTCCTCCGGACAAATGAACAAGGAAACAAAGAAACAAATTAACAACTCTCCCCTCAGAAAAACCACCATTTCCCCGAGTCTTTTCAAGCCAGCAGCGATTCAATTTGGAAAACATTTTTATTTCTGTTTTGTATGGTCTAGGCTCTCAGAGGTGTACCTCAGTCCCAGAGGTCATACTGGAATACAAGAGGCCCCAGCACCAAAAATAATAAACAAAGTTTACGATCAGAAGCGTTTGACAAAACACAGTAACAATTCACTTTGTCCATTACAAAGTTTGTATCTTATTTCTGAAGAGAATCATTCAAGGCAGTTTCTAACCCCTAAGTTTTTCACCTTCTCATCAGAGTTTAAATATGCTGAAGAAATGCACAGAGACATACCTAAGATGATTTTTGCCGGGTGGGGGTGAAATTTATCCTGAGTGGCGCTAGGCTGGCTGAGGCTGAGAATAAAAATGAAGTCACCTACTACCCTTCCATCTCTGGAATAGCTGAGATCACAGGCCTGTGTGCCAAGCCCACTGCCTGTTATAGGTGGCGCTGGGAATCAAACTCATGGCCTTTGGTGTAGTAGGCCAGCCCTCTATCCACTGAAGAACATCTGATAAAGGGACTTGATTTTTATATCAGAATATTGTTAGGGAGCAAAATTTACTTGAAAATGTATCAAGTTTTAACCAGTTCTTACCTGTTTAAACACAAACTACGTACAGCTGTTGCCTTACTTTTTTAAAAGAAAAATGATTGGCTCATTGGAATAGCGTGATCGAGAGCTTGTGTGACTAACTTTTCTTAATATGGAGAGAGCGTTCAGAAATACTATTCTCAGGGCTGGGGCTCAGTGGTACAGTGATACTTAGCATGCAGGAGGCCCTAGGCCTAATCCCTATTGCTACCAGAAAACAAACAACAACACCCTTCTCCATAGTGCACGGCTCCTCAGTCCCATTATATAAATATTTCCAATATTTAAAGTGTAGCTATCTCATACATAGGAAGAAGCATAGGCTGTTCTAGGTAATAAGTTAGCTCTGCTCACCTCCATCCCTCCAACCCCAGAGCCTCCCTGATGGGAGTTGCTACACAGACATGGGCAGAATTTAATAGGTTTACGGCACAATGGCACAATGGGATCCTAAATTAAACTTGCTAATCTTCCATATTGTCTTGCTACCTAGTTAGTGCAGAGCTACAAAACACAGATTAGAAATGAGAGAGAGAGAGAGAGGGAGAGAGACAGAGACAGAGACTACTTGATGAAAATAAGCAACACCCTTCTTTTGCCCTCTCCCTCCCCCTTCCCCTCCCCCCTCCCTCTCCTTCCCCTTCTCCCTTCCCCTTTCTCCTCTCCTTCCCTCCCTTCTTCTCTCCCTCCCTCCTTTTCCTGCCTGGAAAACCTCTTTCTCCTCAGCCCGTGGGAAACCATCAGGACTTGGAAAATTGCGGGGCAGTTGATTTTAAATGCTTTCAATGTTCTGTCCCTCAATGAGTACAGCAAATAGCTTAGTCAGAACTCAGGCAGCATGACTCCAAAGCAGGAAACACAATTGAGGTGCCACACACACACAAATGCCCCACTCCCAGAAACGCATACCCTGCATCTCCCTGGCCCTGGCATGAAGCTCCCAGAGGGGTGACTGTGCTGACCTTTTGCATGCTCCGGGTGAGGATACGCAGCCCCTTTCCTTCAAGCTAAACAGCTAGTCTAATTTAGCGCACAGCCCAGGGAAACACAACTTTGAATGTCTGCCTTTAATGGCTCCTTGTTAGAGACCTTTTAACTTGGGGAAAGGCTGTTAATGAGAGCTTTTTCATTGATTGACTTGGTAGGATTGTCCTTTGATTACTGTTAAGCAAAGAGATTTGAGAGCTTCCAGAAGGGGCTGGAGCGTTTCCATGGAGAATGTGTGTGGTGGATGGAGACCCAAGTTGGAAGCACAAGAAATGAACCTAACTGGCTCTCTGATTCCTGCTCACATCAAAACAACTGGAGCTGCCACTGTGGTGGTGGATTTTAATAAAGAGAGCTAGAAAAGGGGCCACTGAGCACCTGAGGAGAACAGGTGCTTGGGTCCCTTTTTATCAAGACTGTATTTAGTATGCAGAAAAGAAGGTGTGTCATAGCCGAGGTTGAAACAAGTGGCTGAGCAACTGGAGCTCCTGTGGCCTGTGAGATCTGAGTCAGGGTTGGTCCTGAGGAAAGATTCCTCACTGGATATAGCTCACCTTCTCGAGGGCCCAGGAAGCTTGACATAGTACTTGCCAATTTGGGTGTGGCAGAAAAATAATGTTTGCTTAATGCCTTGTTTGCATTCCAGAGTCCCACACTGGCACTTGGCTATCTCTTGTATTTTTTTTTCTTTAATTAAAAATTTAAAATATTTAATTTATACACTAAAAAGAGATCATTTGTTTATTTCAGTTGTACTGAGGACTGATCCCAGGCCTTTGGGCATGCTAGGTGGGAGCAGTACCACTGAGTTATACCATAGCCCTCTCTCCTTTTAAAATTCATTTGAAGATAGAGTATTACCAAGTTGCACAGACAGGCCTCAAACTCACTCTGCAAGCCAGGTGGGCCATGTTCTCATGTTCTTTCTGCCTCAGATTTCTCTGAGTGCTGAGATTATACATGTGTACCAAAACACTGAGCAGAAAATGATATCTTTTTTATAGAATTCTTATGATAATTTTTGGTAAGCACGTTTAGAAATCAAAATGTTACAGTATCTCTAAACAATACTCGAGAGTTGTAACACTCCGCTACTGTTCCTCATTACAGTGTTCCATTCCTCTATAAAATGCCTATTTTCTTCACAATGCTTCACAGACCCAATTAGAGTGTGCCACCATCTCATCAGATTCTACCATCCCAACCCAGTGCTTCATCATCCCATCCCAGTACTCTGCTATCTCATCACAATTATTTACTGGCCCATCACCATGCTCCATTGTTTTATCGTAATATATGGCTTTCTTATCCCGATGCTCTGTTGTCCTATTCTACTGTTCTACTGTGTCATCCCAGTGCTCCTCTGTCCTATTGCAGTGCTCCACCATCTTATCACCATGCGCCACTGCTCCATTACCATACTACCTTGTTCCTTCATAATCCTTGATTTTCTTATCACAATTTTCCATTGTCCCATCCCTGTGATAGCACTGCTCTACTGTGCTATCACAGTGCTCCAGTATCCCATCATAATGCTTTGCTCTCCTGATTCACTGCAGTGCTCCACTGTATTATCACAGTGCTCTATTATTCTATCACAAGGTGTGTTCAACTCATCACAATGTTCTGCCATTGTTTCATCATAGTGTTCCACTGTCCCAAGATAGTGTGCTCCATGGTCCTTTCCCGGTACACCACTGTGCCATCAGTGTTCCATTGTCCCATCACAATACCCCATTGTTTCATCACAGTTGTCCTCCTTCTATCCCAATGTAGACCTGTCTCATCTCAGTTCTCTGTCTCATTGCAATTCTCTACTGTCCCACCACAGTGCTCCATTTTCCCATCATAGTGCTCCACTGTTTTAACATAGTGGTATTATCTCAATGCTTCATTGATCACAATGTGCTTCTGTTCCAACACAATGCTCAGTTCCATTATAATTCTCCACTGTTCCATGACGGTGCTCCACTGATCCAAGATGGTGCTCCACTACTCCATGATGGTGTTCCACTATTCCATCAGAGTGCCTCATGTCCCATCACAATGCTTCATCATCCAATCAAAATTCTTCACTGTACTATCGGAAAGCTCCACCATACATCAAACATTAGTTACAATGTAGCACTGTCTTGACACGGCAGTCCCTTGTATCATCCTAGTGTTCTGTCTTTCACAATGCCCCACTGTCCCATTGCAATGCTGTATTTTCTCTTTATAATACTCTCCTGAGCCATCAGAGTGTACCGTGTTCCATCATGATGCTCTACTGTCTGCCACAGTACCTCTTTAGGTCCTATCCTAAATCATATCAGCACTCCATTGTTCCAAAACAATACTCTCAAAAGCACAATGCTTCCTATGAACTCTCACAATGTTTTAAAATTCTATCACACTGCTGTACCTTCCCTGTATAATATTCTACCACAGTGCTTCACTGCCTCATCACAGTGTTCCACTACCTTATCACAGTGCTCCACTACCTCATCACAGTGCTCCACTACCTCATCACAGTGCTCCACT
>JADRCH010000805.1:1430256-1446859 GCA_019843965.1 Rhynchomys soricoides
TCACAGTGCTCCACTACCTCATCACAGTGCTCCACTGCCTCATCACAATGCTCCACTACCTCATCACAGTGTTCCACTACTTCATCATAGTGCTCTACTACCTCATCACAGTGTTTCACTACCTCATCACAAGGCTCCACAGTCCCATCACAGTGCTCCATAGTCCCATGATTGTACCCATTTGAGCCATCACAGTAGTCCACTTTTGTACCTCAATGCTCATTTGTCCCTATCCTAGTCTTCTAGTGAACTGCCATGGTATTTCCTCCTCTGCCCTTACATTTTGGCCAGTGCATGTTCCAGAGCATCTGATGTCTCCATGGCATTGAGCTTAGTGGCTGTCACACAAGAAGGTACATTTGTGTATCAGAACTCATTTGGTGCCTGGCTTTAGATGTCCTACCCAACTCCCCTAAGGAAAATGGGGAATAGACTGGCTCTCCTATCATAGATAGGAGATTGCTCTGTTGGCATTGGTGGAGCTGGTATCCATGGATTTAAATGTCCCTGGCATACCTTCTGACCATCTCCTGTCTCTGCTAGTTTGGATGAGTTGGCTGTTATCCCTTTCATGGAAGAGAAGATCCATATGATGGGAAATCTGACCACTACTTGTCTCCCTTTCTCCCCAGTAGCTTTGGTTTTATAGATGTTGGAAGCTTCTGATATGATGGTTGGGGTGGTCATCCACACATTGGACCAGTTGCTGCAGACAGAGGGTAAGCTGCCTTATAGCCAGCCCAGTCTAGGGCCTGGACTCACTGTTAGGATTGTGAGCATTTACAAACCACAAGGAAGACTTTCCAAAAGAAGTGGGCAGTGGCTCTTGGTAGGCAGTATAAAAAAAGACAGTGTGACATTTAAATGTATGTGTATGGGGTGGGGACAAGGGTCTGACACAGGTTGGGCTTTCCTACTGCTAAGTCATGTTTGTCTTCTGAGCCCAGGGCCCTTGCTTCTTTCTTCCTCCAATCCATCACCATCCCCTGTCCTCTCTATTCCTTCCTTGGGGGCTCCTGTTCTCTCTTTGGATTAGTAATTAGCCAAGACTCTTTCAGTGCATCTGTGCAGACCTGTATCTTCATGGTTGGCAGATGAGTGTCCTTTCCACCATTTTCACTGTTATAATTAAGCCAGTCAGGTAAATGTGGTTAGGGAGCTCACACTTGCTTCCTTATCACCATGGAAGGTGTTACTACCATGGGTAGAAATGGTTGCTAACAGACCTGGGCATCACAACCATGTGTTCCACAGGGCATGGTGTAAAGCAGCATTCAGAGAGGGTTTGCAGCACTTTGATCTTTGACCTAAACCATCATTGTGTTATTATTAAAGTATTTGAAAACTGATATAACTGAAGCCCAAGACTTCATGTGTCTTTCTTCCTGGCTTCCCAGTATTGTCAACAATTAGGTTGGATCAGACATAGAACCTTTGTTTTCAAAGACTTGAAGCTTTGTGGAAACCAGGTAGTCTTTTGTGGAAACCAACTTTCTGGCATGAATGGGTAGGGACAGTAAGAAATGTAAAGGTGTCTGAAGGATCTTGCTGATCTTCAATAATAGAAGAATGTTCTAGAAACAGTTCATAAATGACTCCTTGATAGTAACTTTGGAGAAAGGTACACAAAGACACCTCCACTCACTGCTATGGTACCCTCCCGGTTAGGATTTCCAGAGATGGTTGGTCTCTAGTAAGCTCAGTGACCATGATAAACTCTTCTGTCTTCTTCGGCTCCATCCAGTCCTTGCCTTCATTCGTAGGTCAGGAGGAGAACATTAACCTGTGGTGTCCTTTGGTGTTCAAGTCTGTGGAGAGGCAAAGGACTCAAAGGCCTTCAGTGACTTATGGGCCCAAATGCCACATAAGGGTGCACTCCCAAAGGCAAAGACCTTGGTCCCTGGAAAATGAAATTCTGAAAGCTCACTGCCTTCAGAAGAACATTTTTTTCTCTTTAAAAAATGTGGACTAGAGGCTTCCGGAATGTAGCGAGAAGTCAGCCACCTTTCGGAATAACATTATAACGTTAATCCAAGCTTTAAATCTAACGATTTTCTTTCCTTCTATTTCCTTTCTTCCTTCTTCCCTTTCCCCCTCCCTCCCTCACAGTCTGCCTCCTTCTTTCCCTTTCCTTCATCTCTCCCCCTTCCTTCTTCCTTGCCTTTTCTTTTGGGTTAGGGAAGGCACCCAGGACCCCCCCCCCCCCCAGCACATCAATGCTTAACCACGAATACATTGGCTCTCCCTTTTACACTTCGCTGTCATGTGCCTGACATGCTTGTGTCTGTATGTGGTCACTTCCTCTCACCCCTGTTCTCTAGTGACCTGAGTTTTCTCTTCATCTCTTTGGAATTGATGTCTAGTCATCTCTGTTGCATTTATTGAATAGAGTTTTATATTCTGTATTCTTGTTTCCAAAAGAGAGTGGGTGGGACATTTCATGTCTCTAAAGATAATCGAAAGCCCAATAGCAATGACATAACCTCATCTCCCTCATAGATGGAGCCCTGGCATTGATTTTCTTCTGTGAGCCAGCGCTTCCCCCATGGTCAGGGCCTGGATTCCTGGGGCAGAGACAGGCATACACACTCAACAGTAATTGAGAGTAGTGTCAGCCACCTTAAGACATCTTCTGATCTGTAACATCCTCCCAGGACTGGGGCAAAGTAGATCAATCCACTAGCTCTGGATGCTTACTTTTAATGAGCAACTGGGGGAGCTTCTGCAAGCACAAAGGACCAAGTCTGCTCATTGATTCTGGAGAGCACAGGGTCAGACCTCTGGGGTGTAGGAGAAACTGCAGGGGTCAGTTTCATGCTACCCAGTAGGGGTAAGTGGAATGCTGGTGAGTTGGATTCTAATGGGGTCTCATCTTCCTTTTGCTGTTGTCTCTTTCTGCTTCTGTCTCCAATGCCCTCATGTTCTGTTCCACTGTGACCCTTCACCTTTCTCTTCTAAGCAAAGGTGTTGGGGACAAGCATTCACATTTGCTGTGAGTTTGACATGCTGAGTTACTAAAAGATATCCATATTGGCTATTATTCCAGAACATGAAAGAATTCTACACTATGCGCTCAGTTCCATTCACCCCCACTTACCTGTTTCCTTCCTGGAGAAATCAAAGTGCAGAAAAACAGGGCTGGCAACCCCTGCCACTTAGTAAAATAGAACAATTGCTACAAATACACAAAATATCACTCTGCCTGATACTTTGTCCCTATCACATTCCTTAGGCACTCCCCTATATCTTTTAAGACATGAACAAAGCACACACATTGTAATCTCAAAGCAATCAATAATTTTCAATAGAACTGGACTTGAACACTATTACCTTTTATTCTATGCATTTAGAAACACTATTCTGAACTCAAACTTATGGCTTCACTGAGCTATCATCGGGGTCATGTCACAGGCAAGGTGAAGGTCACTTACAATACACTAGTCCACTTCTCCAGGTGAATGAAGATTTGTCAGGATGGTTTTATAAAATTTAGTATATTCTGGTTTTATGTGCTTATATGAATATAGCTCGTCCTTCAGGAAGGAAATACAGTTCTCAAAAAGGTCCAGGTGAACCTGTGAGTCTCCAGGGAAATATGGGCTCGGGTAATGGGCTTCTCTCTCTAGGCTCAGTCTTGGCTGAGCAACCTGAGTTTGGATGTGCACGCTATATTCCACAGTGTGGCAGATTCCTACACAGAGGCTCCGGCTGAAATCCATCTACGTTGCTTTAATATCATCCACAGATCTCACAGTTTGTGCCCCACTGGAAGCAGAGCTGCTTGCTTCCCACTTGTGGCTTGCATGTCGAGGGAGTCCTTTGGAGACCTAGAGAGAAACCTTGTTCTTCCTAGTGCTTCAGGAATCCTTACCTCAGGCACCAGATCAAGGCACATGGTTGGTTACAGGACATAGGTACAGGAGGCTCTGGATCACCTGAAGACATGCAGATGAAGCACTGAGTACTGGGAATGCAATGTCTCAGTCCTCAGAAACTGGGGATGCTGTGGAACAGAAGTGGATGCAGGCTGGGGGTGGGGCAGCGAGGGTGAAGCCTCAGTTATAAGCTCAGGTCCTCCACACTCAGGGAGCTTTGAGGCTTTATTGGAAGGCCCAGCAATTACATCTGGGGCTGTCGATCAGAGGTGTATACTGTCAGTCCTTGAGAAACCAACTCTCACTATCCAAGGACCAGAAACAGGATCCACAAGAGCCTGTCCTTCTGCAATGAACCCATGGCACCTGTTCACGGGAGATAACACAGTGCCACGAGGCTGCCAATCTGACTCAAGGAAGCAGACACTATTCCACAAGCCATTCAAAGCATCATGCAATTTTGGTTGCTTTCTCCTGCCCCATCCTTTCCTGTCACCTCTTGACGGCCATTGCTGACACATTACCCCAGTCCCCGCCTCCAGCTATCTCCCTCCCACTGCCCGGCTTTATTTTTTTTATGCCAATTACCATCACCTGGCACATGTTCATTAGTGGTTTTCCTCACTAAAATGTCTCATGCAAGATGTCAAAGACTGTTTTTGACACATATACTTAGGGCCAGGAGTCACACTTGGTCGTAACTACTCAGAGATCACTTGTGAAATGAGTTTGTACAGGAAGTCTCTAGTAGCTTTTGGGTGACCACGCTTCCTCTGCAGGGCCCCCTGCCTTCCTGTTCAGGGCTCAGCTTTGGTCCTCTCTCCTTTCCTTCACTCTTTCTGCTCTTGTGAACTGTGCTCAGGATATTTACCCAGCCTAAAATTGCATTGTTTCAACCTCTAACACTCTCTTGCCTCTTGACCTCAGAGTTGCTTGGGGTTGGAAAGCCCTCCTCACTTTCCTGGAGACGCTGAGCTAAGCTGTGTTTGACATACACTGTACTTTAAGACCCCCCACCCCCGGGCCCCTGAGGCCTCTCAGCTCTCCCGCTGGCTTCATAGCTTCACCCACTTTCCAGCCAGCTTTGGAGGGGGCTTTAAGCAAAGCTGTCCCTGGCTTTAACGGTGTCTGGTGCAAACTTGCTGGATCTTAGCATCATGTTCTTCTGTCTTACAGCTTTTTCCTGTATTCTTGTTATTCCAAAAGGCATTATCATTAAACACAGTATGCCAGCTAGGCACTGTGCGATGTATTTACATAAACCCCGAATGTATATACCTAATGATGTTCCTGCTCTGGTAAATTGGTTTCATTTTTATAATCTACTAAGAAACCTTTTCCCTCTCAATAGCATTAAAAGTCTGATTTGTGGTGGTGTGGAAGGAACTCCCTAAATTGTTTTATGCCAGAGAGTCTGATTTCTTCAACAATAGCTCAAATCAGATGAGAGTTAGTCTACAGGGCTTCCTATGCAATTCCAGACAGTCTCTCTTCTCCTGCTCTTTCTTTTCCCCGCCACTGATAAGTTAGAAAACAAAGCATAATGGTCTTGCATTCACACACGGCCGGCTACCTCTTTCTGTTTTTCTTCCCTTTTTTGTGACTACATTAAGTCTGGGGTGCTCTGTAGTTCCTGGAAACAGAGTGCCCCCCCTCCCCAGCTCAGAACTGCCCTTGGGCAAATGCCATTATTCCTTGCAGCTGCCCTCCACGCTGAGATGCCCCTCAGGAGTGTAGATCTGCTGTCAGGCCTAGAAGCCTTTCCTGAGTCACCATGGGAACCAGGAGTGGAGGTTCGAGGCAACCCATGGGGTCTCAGAAGAGGATTATTTAGTGCATGTTATTATTATATGTGGTACAGCCGGAAAGAATTATTTCAAGGACATAAAAATTATACTTGCTCGGAGGGAATAGGCTCTGGCCACTCAGAAACACACCAGGAGGCTGATTTCCGAAAGTAGCTGCCCTCTCAAGGTGACCATTGTACTCCATGTCCCATAGAGAACATGACACTGGGACCTTGAGGATTTCTGGCTGTGTACAAAACATAGGATTGACTCTCTTCTGACTTCTAGATCAATGAGCTCCTGCTGTAATAAAGCCTGGGTTTACATGATGTTCCAGAAAGCCATGCTAGATAGGCCCTTTACTAGCAGTTGCAACTGAAGAGGTTGTTTGATAGTAGTTGGGTCCAGGTTGGTGGGGGATGCTTCTAAGGGGTAAGGAACACGTGATTTACCCTACGTACGCACTAGTCAGTGATAGGAAGGATGTTCGTGGCCTTTTATTCATTTGACTGAGTAGTACGTTTTTTTCTCATAGTAGGAAACAGGTAACGAGGCAGTCCCTGTCTCTACTCCTCTGGCCTGGGGGACCTGGGCGAGGGTTCTTGGCAGCAGCAATCTGAAGAAGCCCTTTCACCTTGAAGGACATGGTTAGGGTCCTAGGATGAAGAAGGATAGGGCAAACAGGAAGTAAGGAGCTCAGAGGCCACACAGGGGCCAGATCATGCTGAGCGGAGAATCTGAAAAATTCTGGATTATTCCTAAGGATAATGGGGAGCCACATGGATTGTAAGCAGAAGTATGTGGGGGCAGATGTGGAGAATGTGAACCCCAGGCAGGACACAGCTGCAATATGAGAGACTGTCACTGCCTGCAGATAATCATGGGTTCATAGAATAAACCGGAAGCCCTCATTTCAGAGCAAACCGTTTCTTTAAAAAGACGTGATTAGCACATCATTTTGATAAATGATATAAGAGATTATGAAACATTTTCTTATAGATCACCACACTTAGGAAATAATTGCACATCAGACAAGGGCACAGTGCTCTCGATTTGTCAAAGCAAGATCCTGAAAGCACTGGCAACTGCGAGTTCTTCCAAGATCTCCCTTCAGCCCTTTGTACTCAAACTACCCCATCCCAGGTGCCTGTCCTGCCTGCAGCTGCTGAGGTTTCTCTTCCTCAGCTGGAGCTCAGGTCTGTGGCCAACAGCACAGTCACGTCACCAGCTTCTCCAAGTTCTGCAAATGTAGCAAGTCATTCAGCGCCACACTGTCTTAATCTAAGTGCGTTACTGTAACAAAGTAGCACAGGCTAGGTAACCCACCATTCACAGAAATGCGTGTGGCTGAACAGACCAGATCAAAATGCTACAGACTTGATGTCTTTGCCTCCAGACCAAAGTTTTGTTGCCCTGTACTCTTAGAAGTGAACACCATGTCCTTACATGGCAACAGGCAGGAGGGCAATGTGGCAAGCCCTGTCAACTCTTGGGATTACCCATGTGTGAGGTCCAGCCTCTCAAGATTTGGTTTCCTGTGAATGAGCTCCAAGATGGGGGTAAGTTCCATGTGAATTTTGAAGGAGACACAGACGTCCAGACCGTGGCAGTCACTTTGCTACCCGTTGGCCTTGTACTTGCAGATATGCTGGCTTTGTGGGTAGTTAAGAGAGGTAGTGGTGTTTAGTGGCGTTTGACTATATTTTTGTGTTTTGATGACCTTGGCGATTTCCTAACTGTAGCACCTAGGTAGTGAATATTTAGAGAAAGGGTCCCTTAGTGTTGCAGAATGCACAGAGATTGCTGGGGAAATGGGATTCCAGAGGCCTTTAGGGCAAAAATCAAAAGCATTTGGTTAGCAGTTGGATGTGGGGAGGGGGAGGGAAGAGCAGAGAGGCCCCCAGGTTGGAACGGAGACAACTGTGGTGGTGGTGACAGTGTTAGTTAAGGGGGGGGTGCTGAGTGGGAGCAGGCTCTGGAAGTCCGACTATGCCTCACTTCCTGTACAAACTGGGGTGACTCAGGGAGACCCCAGCAACTAACTACTGTCATTATAAGTTTTGTTTACTTATAGGTAGCAGATATTCCATAAATGTTTGCTGATTCACATTTTGGGACTCCCCGTGTTTGGGTTAATTGTTGGGTGATAATAGAGAATAATGGGGGTGCTTATTGAGGGGTTCGCAGGTGTCAGGCATCAAGCTTTACACATCTTACTTCATTCTTATCTTCCTAATCACCCTAAGGGGTAGTGACTGTTTCATGCCTCTGCCCAGTAAGTAGATGCTATTATGTGAAGTAGGTGCTGGGTGAGCTCAGCGTTAATCAAGGTGGGGAGAGGGTGTGTTCTGGAGGAGGGCAGAAAGTGAAGTAAAGGAGAGGCTGAGAAGCTGCCTGTGGGAGGTACAAGGAGGAGCCAGTCCTGAAGTCTCTGGTTTCCTTTGTGCAGAGGTGCAAGGCATCTATTACAAATGGTCATGGTGCTGCTGGTTTCAGCCTCCGGCCCTACAAGGAGACTAGCAAGCTCTTCTGCCAGCTGGATACTGTCTGACCTCGGAGATCACTTGGCTGGTCAAGGCCTCAGCTTTAGTCATCTGCAAGTGGCTATCAAAGTTGAAGTCTACCTGCACGGGCAGCCGAGTATAGGAAAGTGTCTTCTTGCTCTTGTGCACCTCAGCAGTGAGGGGGTGAGGTCTGAGACTGAGGGACCTGCTGGAGGGGGAAGGGCTGAGCCTAGAATGAGTTTTCCTCATCTTTATTTTGTAGAAACTTGTTGGGGAACCTTCGGATCCCCCCCCCCCCCCCCCCCCACTCAGAATGTACTTTGACAAGATTTATGGCGTGTGGAGACTTTCAAATATGCAAGGTGTATTAATCCTAAGGATGTTCGTTTTTTTGTTTGTTTGCTTGTTTGTTTTTTGTAGGCTGACAGGACTAGTAGAGAAAGGGCATTTTGAAGCTGACTCAGCAGGTGGTTGGTGACAGGGTGACCCACTTAGAGCAGAGCCCCAGTGAGGGGCTCACAGGAACTTATCTTTGTCTCCATAGTGTTCCTTCAGGGAAGGCAAGGTTACCCTCAGATGCTGGCAGTCACCCTCCAACTCCCCATGAGTCAGGACATACTGAAGATACTGTTTGCCTTGGGTACAGGGAGGTCAATGGATTTTCCATTTTGAGCAGAGAAGTCGTTGCTGACTTGAGAGGCTTCACTAAACTACCTAAGTGCATTTCAAGTTGCCCTGCCAGTGAACTCCTTAGTTCCTGGATTGGGCATGAAGACATGTCTGACATCTCAAACTGCTTTGATCTTCCGCAAGAGCCCTGGCCAGAGACCTGGGAAACTAAATTTACTCCCATCTGGTTTATAATTCTGTCCAATTCAATAACTGAAACTGTATTTCCAGCTTAACTCGGTCCCTTTGGGTTGAGTGCCCCTCTGCCCTCTCTCTCAAGATGATGTAGAGTATATGGGGATCTGGCTGCTGAGCTATGAACAGCCTGGGTGTCCCCATGGGACCTCCTGCTTGTATTCCTTGCTGGCATCGAGCAATAGTCTCCTGTCTATTTTCTTTTGAGGCTACAGGGAAGCTGAGGGGACTTCTGGAGAGCCAGCTAGGAATTCCCGTCTGGTTGTAGCTCAATCTTGTTCTAACGCAGGAGTTGGCCAGGTCCAAGCAGAATTCCTTCTTTCCATGTTCGTTTTTCGGGCCCTGGGTCATCTGCACACTTCCCCACAGCCAGCTGCTTTATCCCTGCTGTGAGAATTTGGAAACCTCACTGAATTCTTCTTCCTCCTCCTTCTTGCTTCTCTTGATGGGGTCGAGGAGAAAGATGTTGGTCACCCATAGGGGAAGGCTGATCAAGGTACTCGCCTGGTCACCACAAATGCCATGCTTTCTGGTTCATGCAAATCATCTCCATGTTCTATGTCATGTTCGTATGTCCTCACTATTCAACTAGAGATATTTAGTCATACACCACCTAACGATGGAGGCAGATTTTGAGACATCTGCTGATATGCCTGCATTGTGTACTTACTAACCACTGGTACAGGTAATCCCTTGATGTCATTAGGAGATGTATGCAAATGTGTGAAGCTAATGCCAGGGTAACACAGGATAAAGTTTACAGTAAATTTTACAAGTAGGAGTTCGCTCTGATGATAAAAACAATTACAGTGTAGTAAATACACAAACTGTAACATAGTCATTTGTTATCATTATCAAGTATTGTGTTTTGTGTATAATTACCCATGCTAGCCTTTCATAGGACCAGCCAGCCTCCACAAACGGGCCTAGTGGGATGCACTAGGCTACAATGGCTTCAGTGTCACTAGACGAGGGAACTTTTCAGTTTCATTATAATCTTAGGGGACCCCATCAAATATGTAGTCTGTGGCACTTGAAAAACAATATATGCTTTTATATCTATTATAAAATGTGTAGCTTGTATAACATAATTTTCATATAAATTTCATAAATTATGTATTTACAGATATAAAAAAAATATGGAAAGCACATGTTTTATGCCTGAAAAAGAGCATGTCATTTTATGTACTTTATAATATATTTACACACAAACACACACACACACATACACACACACACACACACACACGTATCAAGAAACTATATACTTTGTATCAAGATATTTGATACTTAGTATCAAGATACTGACCCTTTACAAAAGCTGTGGGGTACAGACCCATTTTATAGATGAAAACTCTGAGTTTTCATCTATAGGTTACACAGGAGTTGAGTAACTTCTGGCCAACCTTCATGGATATGCTACCAGGAGGTGATATATCTTAGGGAGCAGGTGACAATAATTTTAGAGTTGACAGGTATCAGAGAGATGCCAAAGGCCAGAGCTGAGTTAGAGCCAGGTGCTACCCAGCTGACCCAGGGAGAAGGTAAAGGTGAAGGGTGACCTTAGAGGAGAGTCCAGGTTGCAGGGGTTCTGAAATGTCTAGCTTTTCCCTATTCACAGGAGTGAGAGATACCACCTCTGTTGTTTGAGCAGAGCCAAGAATTACATTATTGTGTGGCTTGGAGGGTCTATTGGAGGCCAAGAGGCTAGCCACCCAAATCCCGGTGGACCTGAGAGTCCTAAGACTGTTCAGAGAAACAGGTATTGGAAGCTGTTGGTGTAGGTGCCAGAGGTAGAGGCTAGGCAGGGACTTCTTGTAGCTGAGAACGTTTTCTTTAATCAGAGAAGGCAGGCATGAGAAAAAGCAAGGGGAAGCAGAAAGTAGGTCTCAGAAAACTCTAATGGTGTCAGGCAAAGATATAGCATGAGAGTTACCACTAGTGACATTTATAATATTAAGCAATTGTAGAGAACTGTGGAGAGAAGTCATTCTTTCTGTCCTCCTCCCAGTGTGGAGAAATTTCCCTCAGATTCCCCCCTCTCTCTGTCCTCTCTGTCTCTCTCTCTCTTTGTGTCTCTGTCTCTGTGTCTCTGTCTGTCTGTCTGTCTGTCTGTCTCTCTCTCTCTCTCTCTCTCTCTCTGTGTGTGTGTGTGTACATGTTTGATTCTCCTTCCTTTCATGCAGAGAACATTTGACAATATCTATATCAATTTTTGTCCATCACACAAGGGAGGGAAGCTGCTATTGGCAACCATCAGCTACAAGGCAGGTACACTGATCAACATTCAGGATAGCCCCTACCATAAAATATTCAATCCATAGTGCCAGCCATGTTGTAGCTGAGAACCCTACGCTAACTCATTCCACTTCTACCGTAAGAGCTTTGCTCACCAAGAGAGCAGCTCTCATCTAAGCTTGGTTCTTACCTCACACAGTATTGACACATGCTACTTTGTTTCTCTGTTGGAGAAGCCTGTAACATGGACTGTAGGACTCCCTTGATGGTCCAAGTACGTGTGTTCAAATCACTTCAGTCAGCGCCATCCTGAGGTGATGTGGTGGATTGTGTGCTGGGGTCTGGGTGCAGTCCATCATCCACCTGCGGCCAGCATCCAGTCTAGGCAGAGTCCAACCAACAAAAGCAGGAACAGCCAGAAGCATATGTGATCTAATGCAGTCAAACTGGCATGAATGAAGTGCAATGGGCTTGAAAAGGCTTGCCCACCCACCAGGAGGGAGGAAGGATGCTTCTGAGATTGCAGGACAGTGGAGTGCCAAGCTAAATTAGTGCCCTGTGTGTAAAAACATTTTGAGCAGTCTCATGGAGGAAGAGCCGGGGAAGGGTGCCTTAGCTGTGATAAAATATTCAAGATTTTTTTTTTTTTTAAAAAACAAGCATTTATTAGTGGGGTCAAAATCTTTGGATTGCATCTGAATGTATAATCAGGGAAAGTGTTTGTCTTGACTATTTTCATCTTGCTGTAGTGCCCCCATTTCTAGTGAGAGTGAATGGGTGAGAGAGAAGTAGAAATTAGCCAATCGACAGTATCTTGACTCTCCCTGTTCTAGGTTCTTGTCTCTTTGGAACATGTAGTTCTCCTTTGGTTATTCTTCGTGAGAGTTACTATACAGGGGAATGGTTTCTTTGTCCCTTTGAAATTCATGAAAATCTCTGCTCTATTCGGAGTACAGCATGCAAGGAGGTGGTTAAGTCCTGAGGGCGGAGCCCTTATGAATGGATTAGTGCCTTTATAAAAGATCCTCTCGTGAGCTTTCTACTCCCTTTCACCATGGCAGAATGTGATTAGAAATCCCCCATCTATGAACCAGGAAAAGGGCTCTCAAAAGATGCCAAGTCTGCTAACACCTTGATCTTGGCCTCCCAGCACGTAGAACTGGAAGCAACAGATTGGTGTTGTTCACAGACCACTTAGTGGGTAGTATTTTATTTTAGCCTCACAAGTGGATGAAGGTGCTTCTCTTTTTAAAGTCTTTTTGCTCCCCAAGATGGTAGCTGGATACAATGAAAGCCAAAATGACTTCATCATGCAAGGGGGACCAGTGGTTTTTGTACAGCCTGGCGGTGACTACCTCTTGAAGAGGTGATGGTCTCTTGTATGGTCTCCTTTCCTGATTTATCAGGGCCCAACGGACTTGACTCAGCCCCCTCTGAGTGCTGATGAGCTCTACCCACATGAGATATCAGTTCTTCATCTGGTGTCTGACCCCTGAGACCACTCCATAGCCTCTGCAGGGGATGGGCCCGCCCTTCTTTTCCTCTTAACTCAGGCACCATGATGCCATCTTCTCATGGTCTCTGTGCCTCAGCACTCCACGTTACCATTTTTTCTGTCTCTAGATTTCTGAGTTGGCAGCTGGGCAGAGGACTGCCTGGGCCAGCTTCCTCTTCAGAGCATCTGAGGTCATAGGGTCACCTCTCCTCCAGTCATTACCCTTCCCAAGGTGAGGGGGGTCCTCCTGCTGGGTTCAAGAGTTTACCTTCTCCCCATCTACCTGTAGTCTGGAAGCTTCTCTTTCTACCTAGTGTTTGAGAAATTCCCTGAACCTCGAGTTCTTGTAATATCCGGGCTTTAATTTTTTTGTTCATTTTTTCATTTTCTTTGTGTTTTGAGACAGGATCTTGCTATATTGTCCAAGCTAGTCTCCAGCAACCAATCCTTCTGCCTCAACCTCCTGAGCAGCTGGATATATAGCACACGAATTAAATGGAAGGTGTCCACTGTAGAAAGGTACCATCTACCAGTGCAGTCTAGAAGGGTACCATCCACTTTCAGGCTAGGTCTTCCCACATCAATGATCACACTCAAGACCCTCCCGCTCACAGGCACGGCTAAAGACCAACCATATCTACACAGCTCCTCACTGAGACTCTCTTTCCAGGTGATTCTAGATTGTGTTGCATTGACAATTAGAACTAACCATCACAGTCCCTCACACAAGGCATCCTTCCTGTCCCTTGAAGCGTATCCATGTTTGTTGGTGTTGAGGGATGCTTGGGCTTTCTCAGTACACTACTCTTCCATATTTCAGTTGATTAAGATTCATATGCAAATGTTGTTCTCTGTAATGCCATACCCTGTGAATCTCTGTGGAGGTCAGACAACCCAGTCAGCGAGCCCAGAACACAGCCAGCCCAATCAGTATGTAGAATAATGTTCGTATTTCAACGATCCCTACTCCTGATATTTTTAAGAGCTCCTCTAGTAGAGTTTCTTCCAGAACCATTTTACAAGGCATGCTAATCACTTTGTTATTATATCAGGAAAATGTTGGTTGAAAACACCGTGAACCTTGGCTTAAACAAGTGGGGATGAGGAACTCATAGTTCTCTGTGACAGGGGTCTGGAGGTGGGAGGCCCTGGGCTAGTTCTTAGAAATCCAGACACACACTGGGCTTCTGCTCTGTTTTCCCAAGTGTCTTGACTTGCATCCCACACTGTAGCCCTGGGTTTCTGAGATGCGTATGAATCCCCAGGCATAAGGTGGACTTCCTAGGTAAGGAGCTAGGATGAGAACAGTAGGCAGAAAGACTCTGGAAGGCAAATTTGCCACACTCCATCAGGAAAGCTGGTGCTATTGTCAAATTCCCAGTTCAAACTTATGCTTTTGGGAATGGTAACCCGTGGTCACTAGCTAGGAGGTGGCTGAAGAGAAAACACCCATTCGTGGGTACAGTCCAAGGCTTTCTTGTCTACCTCATTTGCCAACAAACATGGATCCCAAAACTTTGTGGCTGTGTTTGGAAATCAAAACTATGCTTGGAGATCAAGGTGCCATGGCTTTGAGGCAGGCGTCTCAAACAAGTGTCCAGGATGTTTTAAGCAGAAGAGTAAATGCCTGTCGTTCCAAGAGTGCCTTTGGAAGGAAGCACATTTGTTTGGGTACTTCAGAGAAAAGCATCCTTGTCAGGAGGATTCACTCAAAAATCACGTAGTATTTGGCAGGGATCCAGATGTCTATACCGATGGCATTCTTTGGATCCCATTGTGCTTACTGCAGCAGCTGAGTGGATCCTGCAAAATGTCAGGAATGAAAAAGAGAAAAAAATTAAACTCTTTCTTGGCTGTGCCAACCTATTAGATGTCAGCTGCTGAGGGATATCTTCTGGCTTGTCTTATTGTAATGTCTAGGAAGCACTGAGGGTGTGGTGTTGCAGCAGGTTAGACTGTGAGTGAGTATTTTCACATCAGAAGGGAGTCAGGGCCATACTGTCACTATGGCTGAGCAGCAAGCATCTCTGGTTTCCTTGGAAAGTCACCTGCTTCAGAGACATCACAGAGCAGTCATTCTGCCCCTTCCCTGGGGACTGTGCCCATCTCACCTGCCACCAAGCCTTGAGTAGCCAAGCATCTTGGTGTGATGCAGGTGTCATAATGTATGAGATTTAATGCATGGCCCCATTCACTTCAACCCAGACCTAGGATCTACAGATAAGAACTCATGTTAGGCGGGATTATTCACTCACAAAGGGACAGAACAGGATTCATGAATTCCTTTGGTTGTTTGCTGACAGGTTTTTCTTTGTCAAAAAGTTAACTGGGTCTTCTCTGTCAGCTTCTCTGTCTGTGCTAACGGGAGAGACTCCATGCTCCTTCTCAGCAGGAGGAGGTCAAAGAGCATCAGGGATGAGAGACCCACATCAAATGGCCTTGGTAGGAGCGAGGATTTCTGTAGAGGAAGGGTTTGGGGATGTGGAGTTAATTAGGGATCACAAGGAACATGCTACCATGGAGCCTCCCTGTGAGTGGACTTGGGAGTCCAGCTTATGCACTATGATGAGCAGAGAGGGACAATGATCTCCAGAACATACAGAGGACAAAAGAAGTGCCTTCCAAGTAGACCCCAAGGCAGGCTTAGTGGGGTGAAGATTCAACTGGCCAGGTTGCAGGAAGCGACAGACAGACAGATAGACAGTAAGAACAAATAAGAAAAGATCAGGCAGGAAAAGTGATCAGGGTTCACTGTGCTTTCCAAGTTTGACGGGAGGCTAAACTCACAGTGGGCAAGAAACCAGGCAGGTAAGGTGGAGTCATTCTGGAAAGGTTTTTATTTTGTTTCTAAGCAAAGAAAGGCCAAGAAATGACATTGTGACATGAGTTCATAGGAGAGTTCACAAGAGGGAACTGAGCTGAGGGGAACCCTGTGGGGGAAGGGAAATCTGTTGTTTTTCCACTCTTGGGAAGATGCTTGTTTAGTGACTTACCACACCGCTGCAGTCTTCTGTGTAAGAAGCAACATAGCACAGTGAGTTCATTGGCTAGTCTCACCTTGAACTTTGCCTAGAAAACACGCTACTTCAAAGGTCAGAAAGATTCTTCAAAAAGTAACTGTGTGTGTGTGTGTGAGTGTGTATGTGTGTGTGTGTGTGTGTGTGTGTGTGTGTGTGTGTGAGAGAGAGAGAGAGAGAGAGAGAGAGAGAGAGAGAGAGAGGGAGACTGAAGAAGAAATTAGTTTGGAATGTAGTCTTGAGCCTCTGTTTTTGGAGAAAGGCTAGGGGTGAAGCTGTGACAGAGCTCTTGCTGGTGGTGATAGACCTTCAGACACTGGTCCTGGGTCATAGTTTACTGACTACATGCTCAGACAGTCTGAGTGTGAAATACCAAGTGTGTTTATTCCTGGGCTGTGGAAGCAACTTTATTTAGCCCTGCTGTTAAGATGTGAACACAGAGTTAGAAAAGGGCCTGAAAAGCCTTTAAAATGTTGCCAGGCTTCAGTCTGAAAGTATGTAGGAGAGGTCAAGGGCTTAGTTATTTATTAGAACAGCTTTTATCTGTTATCTGATAATTTCATATATGTATATACATCTCTTGAGCATATCCACCCAAAGCCATCCCTCATCCACTTCCCCAAGAGTGTGTGTGGGGGTGGGGGTCTTCCATTCTTCGCAGACACGGACCAACGCACCCCTCCTGCCTTCCTGTCCTGCCTTTTCCTTTTAGATTTCGTTTATTTTCTGCACAGGGGTGTTTTGCCTGCATACATATTCATGCTCCTCCCTCTCCCGTGTGTGTGTGTGTGTGTGTGTGTGTGTGTGTGTGTGTGTGTGTGTG
>JADRCH010000805.1:1446869-1481877 GCA_019843965.1 Rhynchomys soricoides
GTGTGTGTGTGTGTGTGTGTGTGTGTGTGTGTGTGTGTGTGTGTGTGATGCCTGTGGAGGTCAGAAGAGGGTATAGAATCCCTAGAACTGAAGTCAAGGAGTGTTGTCAGCCACCATGTGGTGCTGGGAACCAAACCTGGGTCCTCCACAAGAGCAGGGAGTGTTCTTAACTGCTGAGTGCTCTTGGCAGCTTCTTCCTTTTTCTCTCTCCTTCTTTCCTTCTTTCCTTCCTTCCTTCCTTCCTTCTTCCCTTCTTTCCTTCCTTCCTTAAACAAATATAAGTCTATCTGGTTCTTCCTGCTAAGTTACTGTGGGTCTTGTTGGCTTGACTTTGTCCAGGAACCAGTGTAGTGGCCATGCCCTGTCTAGAAGACAGCATTTCACAGGGGTCTACCTTCTGGCTTGTATGTCCTTTTGGCTCCGCCTTCCACAATATGTTCTGAGCCTTGCTGGGGGAAGGATGGATAGATATGTCCCACTTAGGACGAATGCTCAATGGTCACTTAGTCTCAGCACTTTGACCCGTTGAGTCTGTGCTGGTGCCAAGCAGAAAGGGGCTTTTCTGGCTAAGGTTGAAAAGTCTAACTTTTCACATGTGGACAGAGATGCCCGGAGTACACAAGGAGGTGTTAGAGCAAGGCCAGCCATATGAATAAGAGAAGCAAGGACTGCTTCACTAAACTCTAGAGATTTTGCTCTGCCATCCGCAGTAAAGCTGGAAAGAGGCAACACTGGGCAGCATGATGCCGTATTGCTTTATACCATGTGAGGGACACTATATGAGGGACCACATGCCTTCATACTCTGTAGAGCCATGAACATCTACAGAGGTGAGCTTCCAAGACGCTGGTCCTCCCATTCAGGAGGTTAAGGTAAGCATGTAGTGTCCAGGGCCTGTGACTCATCAGTTAATGTTGTCACCAGGAGACAGTGACACTGTCTCAGATGTGACTTTCAGGGGCCTAGAAGGTCTGTCTCACACAGAAGGGAGGTTTCTATTTGCTTTTAAATATACTCAGATATTCAAAGTGACCAACACCAAGCCCTGGGATGTTTAACCTCTCTTGACTTTTACTTCTTCTGCTTCAAATTATGATGATTTCATGCTAATCAATATCTCAAGGGTATTATAACCAAGGCTCTCACAGTGAACTCTGAAACACAAAAGGACCATTATCCTCCACACAGATCATACAAAATCAACTGCCATTACCCAAGGCCATAATGGGAAAGGATCGATCACTCAGTCACTGACTCCCTCCTTCCCTCCCAACCTCCCTCCCTCCCTCCCTCCCTTGCATACCTTATATCCTGTCCGAATGGGTTCACTGGTTTTCCCAACCAAATGTATCCAAATTGACAACAGATGGAGCAAACGGAGGGATTTCTTTCTCTCTTCCTCTCTATTTCCATCCCACTGCCTGAGAGCCTAGGAACTGTGAGGTGATCATTGTACAGGGGAGATACAGTAATAAAGATGAGCAGAGATTTCCATGCCTGAGTGAACCCCCCACTGAGGCCTCAGGTGCTGAATATGTGTGCGCTTCAGCCAGGAGAAGAGAACCCACCTGTATGGCTGTGGTATCCTTCGGTCAGCTGTGTGTCCTCCCAAGATTCAAGGGCAGACCCCAAGCCCAGCGTGATTGTGGGGCCTTAGCCTGCAGTGCTCCTCTGATAGGGTGGGAGAGTTAGCCACATCCTTTTTCCTGTTCACATTTCTGTCATGCATCAAGCAGAGAGAGTGGCTCTCACCAATACCAGTTCATTGTCAGTTCCTCAGATGTGACATGTACATTTCTGTTTTTAAACATAACCCTATCTTAGGAATTGTGTTACAGCCAAAGTGTAGTCTTCAACAGACACAGACTCTGGAGTGATGGGGACAGTGAGGGCCAAGCCTGATCAGTCATTGTCTCCTCCGATTTCCTTGCAGGAGACTGTTGGCTTCTGGCAGCCATTGCCTCCCTCACCTTGAATGAAAAGCTGCTTTACCGAGTAGTTCCTAGGGACCAGAGCTTCCAGAAGAACTATGCGGGCATCTTTCACTTTCAGGTATGAGTCCTTGCTTGTGACCTTTCCCACTACTTTTGTATCTTAGATATTACTCCAGATCTGTGGCATCAGAAACTCAGGAAGCGAGGCCAAGTTACTGACGTTAGATTATCCCCTGGGTGATTTGAGTACACACTCCAATTTGAGAACCACTCCCTTATATATCTATCCAGTCATCTCCATTCTGTCTCCTTTTCCCTCCAGGCCATGGGCCAAGAGAACCACTGTGGACTAAGGATCAGGAGATCCCAGTCCTGGGTTGCCCACTCTGGCTCCCTGGGTGGTGTTTGAGCAAGCTCTCTTCTCCACAGACTCTAAGAAAGACTAAATTCTTCTTGCTGTCTGTGGCATCTCCTGTGTGCAGATGGGGCATAAATCCTTCTCTCGGGGTGTTTAAGGCTCGTGAAGGTTGGAGACTTGCTCACTGACTGCAGAAACCCCATTCAAGGATGCTGCTGAAGGACCCCTCTCTGCTTCTGCATGTGATCTGTGTTGTGTTTCCCGCCCTTAGTTCTGGCAGTATGGAGAGTGGGTGGAGGTGGTCATTGACGACCGGCTCCCCACCAAAAATGGACAGCTGCTCTTTCTACACTCAGAAGAAGGCAATGAGTTCTGGAGTGCTCTGCTGGAGAAAGCCTACGCCAAGTAAGTGGGAAGGTGAAGAACCAGAAGACCCCAGAGCCTCCCTGAAGGTTCTTGCCTGCCCTCCTACTCAAGGTGCCATGGCCAAGATTTTCCCAGCATCCAGACATCCATTGGCTATACAGAAAGCACCACTCTGAAGAGAAATAGGAATTTGGGCTGGGAGTTCTAGATCTCATCTCTGGGGCTGAGGATGCCTAGCATGCATATAAAGCCCTGGTTCACTCCTCAATACAACGAACTTAAATAAGTAAAAAATACTTTTTTTTAAAAAATGATTCTAGCTCTGTCTCATAAGAATATCTCTCTAGCCATTGTCTGATTCTCTCTCAAACCCCAAGGTAAGATCTTAGGGCAGCATGAATGTTTAAATAATGATGATAATGACGAAGAAGAAAAGAAATGTTTTCCTCTAATCCTGGCACTTGGGAGGCAGAGGCAGGTGGATTTTCTGAGTTCGAGGCCAGCCTGGTCTACAGAGTGAGTTCCAGGACAGCCAGGGCTATACAGAGAAACCCTGTCTCAAAAAACAAAAACAAAAACAACAACAACAACAAAAAGAAAAAAAAAAGAAAAGAAATATTTTTAGCTACCAAACTCAGCAAAAGTTTCTGCTCATTCCTTGAGTGACATTTTTTTTTTTTTGATTGACATTCCAAGTTCAATGGCTTCTTTGGCTTTCTTTAAATTAGTCTGGTTTGCAGTCACTCTAACACCCCAGTAACTTTCTGGCTGTGTTAGGGAAATCCTTAGCAGATAACTCCCAGCCTCAAGGGAGGGTTCTCCATTCCTATCTGTGCCTGGGCACCCCAAGAATCTAAGTAACCAGGGCAGATTCTAGAAGGGTTGCACTTGGTTTTGTAGTTAGGGGGCCTGGAGGGGCTGTCTAAGGATCTGTTTCTAGTGAAATCCTGGGGTGTCTGTCTAAAATGTGTTCTGGGTGTCTGCCTGAATCAGAAGCCTGTGTGTGTTCTAGGCTCCTCTACACGACTGGCCAGGGTCTTTCCCTGGCTCTCTAGCCTATGTCTTGGCATTGTCTCTGTCCATAGCCATGACCCCCTTGTTGGGGTTGCTCATGGCTGTGGATAATGCATATTTTCTTTCCACAGGCTCAATGGTTCCTATGAGGCTCTTTCTGGAGGCTCCACAATTGAGGGGTTTGAAGATTTCACAGGTGGCATCTCTGAGTTTTATGACTTGAGGAAGCCTCCAGGCAATCTGTACTACATCATCCAGAAGGCCCTCCGCAAAGCCTCTCTGTTGGGCTGCTCCATTGATGTAAGCCTCAACTCTGTCTCTTTTCTCTAGTGACATATTGGTTTGCAGTGTATGGGAAATGGTGAAGCCTGGTACGTGAGTGGGAATTAGAGTTGGCCACATTTTAAGATTACCTTTGGCTGGTAACTGTTGGAGCTGCTTTACTATGGCTAGACGACACATCTAGAGAGCACAGTCCAGTCCCCTGGATCCTAGGTGCTATGTACTTACCTTAGTTTGGCTAAGTCATCTTGGTCTTTGGGGAAACAAACATGGCAGCTGACAGTATTTGATGAACTTGGAGATCCCTGAGTGCAAGTGGAGAGTCCAGGTCTGACAGGAAGGTCGGCTGTATAGAATGCCAGTGTGGCCTTAGATCTCAGATCTGGAAGCCACTAACCTGAGGGCGGGTTGTTTCTGTCGGGTCATGTGCTCTTTTGCTGTGTGGCTGTCATCATGGGTAGGTTTGTTTGTTTTTGTTTGTTTCTTTTGGGGTTGCATGACTATGATCAATCACACTGCAGCCTCAGCAGCCACTCAGTGCCTGACTGACTTAAAGTGGGTTCCCTAGAAATCGGTCCCTCTGCTTGTGGGTCGTCGCCACCCCTGCATTCTTCCCATCTTGGAGGTCCTTGGCTGTGTTCTGTACTGTTAGAAAGCATTGTAGTGCTGACCCCAAAGAGCTCAGGGTCAGCCTTACTGATTGGACTTTCTTCTTGACACAGGTCTCAAGCGCAGCTGAAGTAGAAGTCACCACCAGGCAAAAGCTGGTTAAAGGTCACGCATACTCTGTGACTGGAGTTGAAGAGGTAAGAAGGGGTTAATATGAACGACAGCCAAAGTCTGGTGCATCCTAAGGATGTAGGAGGTGACACTGAGAAGTTTTGACTTGCCTTTGAACTTTCCTGCTTGCCCAGGGTAAGTTTCTCTCTGGATTCAGAGCCCTGGACAGATGTGCAGTTAACTCTTGTTCGTTATGGGATGCCCTGACTCTTGGCTTCTCAGAGGACAGTATCTGAACCACTCTGGCCTCTAGCTCTCTGGTTTTAATTAAATTCAACTCTTTTATGAGATGTGGTCAGAAGAGTTATAGGGACTGTCAGCTAGATTCTACACACATTCCAAACAAACGTTCATGTAAGCCAAGCAGTGTAAACCCACACGAGTCCCTAAAAGAAGTAACCACTTCTACTCCAGTGTTCAGGGTGATATTTAATAATGAGAAGGCACATAGACATTCCTCATTTTCTGGCCCCAGCATTGCCAGGTACTACACATGATTTTTATTCCATATGGTTTATCTGTGTCCAAATAGGATTTGAATAATTTGGTTTATGGTTAAAAGCATAGATATAAAGTGAACCATAAGACAAAGGTAAAATATATCAGTCTAAATGATACTACAACTGAGAATTGAATTTTATTTAGGTTTTCTAGTGGTCAATGCAGAAAGAGCCACATGCCAGTACTCCAGCTTGCTGTTTATTGTAACCGTGACAACATTTACTACATATCTCTCTGTTGAGTGTGGTATTGTAAAGTCAAGTCAGCTCCATAAACATGAATGGAATATGTAGGAGGAAATTTTGGGCTAGCATTTCATGGGAATTCTTTATGAGTGTATGTGAGTGTCAGCATATGTGTAGGGGTGCATGGGGACCGTACTTGAGTGTTCACTAAATAGTAGGGTGAGGGGGTGTCTCAGTCCATTTTCTGTTCCTATAACACAATACCTGACTCTGGATGATTTATAAAAAAAGGAGGCTTTTTCTTTTATCTCATGCATTTGGAGGCTGGGAAGTCCAATACTGGGTAACTTCATGCTGCTTCCTAACAGCATCAATAGGAAGGATAAGTGAACACAGAAGACAGACTAACAAGGCAGGCTGGATTTGCTTTCTATCACTCTGAGCAACTAATTCAGTCCTGAGAGAATGAACTCACACCAGAAGAATGAACTCAGGCCCTTAGGACAGACATTAATTCCATTTCTTGTTTTGATCTCTTGAAAACTCCACCTGCAAATCCGATGACAGCAGTGCTAAAAGTTTACCACAGCTGTCTAAAGGCATTTGTACACTTAGACTATGGGGATCCTCTGCTGTGTTCCTGCCCTTTCTGTGGAGTGGTGTGAGCAAACATCTGCTCACCTGGATACGGCACCAGTGACAGATCAGAGAAACAGACCCACCCAGATCTACCTCAGTGAACCAGTGGTTATATTGGGGTTACTTCCTAGAGCCTGTATGATTCAAGCAAAGTTGCATCGCCAGAAGTCACCATGGCTGGTGGGGCACATGGGTATCCCTGGAGCTGCTTGTGTGATCTGGAGGAAGAACCTTTGCTTGCCCTGCAACTGTGCACTACGTTTATAACCTCAGGGAGGGGCTTTGTGAACCTTGTCACTTTCAGAAACTTCCTGGGCCTCCATGTTTCCTTTACTTCCCAAGTCTTATGAGTTTTCTTCAGGAGGTGATAGTTATACAGCTAACTAAGTGATTTTGAATAACTGGCCCTCTCTGAGACTCATATTTTTTAGCTCATACTGTGAAGTTTACATGCAGCAATTGTGTATTTGAAATGCTTAGTACTGTACCTAACCCAATAGTGAGCAATAAATAAAAGTGGGACTGGGTGGTGGTGGTGTCGGCAGACGCCTTTAATCCCAGCACTTGGGAGGCAGAGACAGGCAGATTTCTATGAGTTCAAGGCCAGCCTGGTCTACAGAGTGAGTTCCAGGACAGCCAGGGCTACATAAAGAACCCTATGTTGAAAAACCTATCTATAGGTTTCAATATCTATCTGTCTGTCTATCTATCTATCTATCTATCTATCTATCTATCTATCTATCTACCTCCCATGCTTTTGGCTTTGTTTATGGGATATTTGATACCCAGAATGAGGTCCAACTTAGTCAAGTACAAAATTTAAACCTAAGTTTAAGTAGATATATAGTTGTTTTTGTGGTAGATTTACTCACTCTTCACTTGTTCTAATAATTTGTGAGAAGAACATTTGACCAAGGCTTAAAAAACAAGCTTGGGGAAGGAATTGAATGTGTGGTGTTTTAGTGACATTTGGAACGCTGAGTGTCCTGGCTGCAGACATGCACTGCAGGCAGTGTGGTGACTCGCCTGTGCGGTGTGTGGATATTGCAGGTGGATTTCCGTGGCCGCCCAGAGAAGCTGATCAGGTTGAGGAACCCGTGGGGTGAAGTGGAGTGGTCAGGAGCCTGGAGTGATAAGTATGTCCCTCTTCCCGTTTCCCAGTGCTCAGCTATCCCGGGGCAAAGATGTCCTGTAACATACACTATAAACAATGAGACCCATTGCTCTGTGTGTTCTACAGGGCACCTTCTGTAGATTATACAGCCTGCTGTGGAAACAGTTCTGGGATGAGAAAAGCAGAATAGAAACCACTCTGCTGATGTTTTTTGATTGTGGATTTCTCCATTGGCACTTGAAACTTTGGCATGTCCATGGAAATTTGCCTAGTGCTGAAGGCTTACGTATTTCCTGCCTGCCACACTGGGTGCTACAAGATCAAATCGATAGTTCACAAATCTGATCTTTCCACGCCACAAACACTGCCCCCTCAGTACCGGCAGAAAACTAAAATGCCCGAGAACCTTGATCCTGGGAGCCATGGCCCACTGAGGCAGTAATGAATGGGAGCTTCGCACCATAAGTTTGGGACTGGATGGGCATTGATCCCTGGCTGGAAGGACAGTCTTTGGGCTCCCTATCCAGGGGTAAAGGGAGTCAGTCAGAGGAGGTGAGGTGCTGGGATGGCTTAACTCTGGCACCCATGTCCTTCATATCCCCTACCAACCAGGGAACTGTCTGGGTTATTTACCTGCTGGCAGTTGGAGAAGGCCACTGAAGGTCTGAGATGACATGTCTAAACTCAGCCAGCATCCAGCTGTGTTGTTTATGTTTGAAAACCCCTACAATGACAATAACAAAGTCTGACCAACCAGGAGATTAGATTAGATCCAGATTAGATCTCCATTGGATCCCTAACCTTTTCTTTTTTAAAACAAGCTCACTGTGCGACTCAGTACTGATTGAATGGATGTTCTGATAACTTTAAGAAGTCCCAGAACCCAAGAGTTTAGAAACCAGCTGGAGGGAGAGGCTGGGCCTGGCCTTCTTCTCTGCTAGGGAGGGAGAAATGGAAGGATCTTTCTGAGTGTGCTCAGGGAAGAGCTTTTGTTAGTTTTTAGGACTGGTACGAATACTGTCCTCTTATCTAGAGATTGCACATGTATCTCAGGAAAACCCAAAGCTGTGAAGGCCAGGCAGCTGTAGATGACCTTTGAATAAAGCATGTGGATATCACCTCAGAAAGGCCACCAGTGAGACACTTGCGGGGAATTTCTATAAAACTGGGCCTGATGATCAAAGCTGTCGACTTAGGAGGTGAACAGTGTCTATGTACCCAGAGCTGGCTGGCCCCAGTCTGACAGAAGATGAGATTGGCCAGTTACCAACAGATAGAGGAGTGCATGCCTTTTGTGTGACAGGACCTCCTTATCCTTATGGTCAGAAGTCTGTGAGTCTTAATTGGAATGTAAAACTTGCCCAGAGAGTGAAAATTAGACCAAGCCATCACACTTCAGCCGCACGCCCAGGCCATGCAGGAGCCCACATCCGTGGCTTCACCTGTTCTCCCAGTGGTACAGCACTTCATACCAGGTCCAGGCTGTCTTCTTCCCTTGATGGGGTGCATCCCATTTGTGGTACTTTGGGGGACATTTAGCTACAGTAAACAGCTTGCATCTCAGGAATGATCACCTCTGGCTCATTTTTCCCCTCTCCACAGTGCACCTGAGTGGAGTTACATAGATCCAAGGAAGAAGAAAGAGCTGGACAAGAGAGCAGAAGATGGTGAATTCTGGTGAGAAGCTGTGCTGAAGGGCCCGGTGGCCGGCATGTGGCCGGCATGTTCCAAAGTATACGGGAGAGCCAGTCTCTAGGACTTGCAGGAATGTGACAATGTCCCGAACATAGGAGCTCTTTTATTTTCTCTCTCTTCCCCATCCTCTGGTATAAATGTATAATTCTACCTCCATTATCATGTCTAAAGCATTGGAACCCAGCTCTCTGTGCCCACAGCATGGTCTGGCTAGCAGCCTATCTGCCTGTTGTGAGCCTAACCTCCAAACCCCCAATTCTAAGGCCTAGCTTATAACCAGCACAGGATTCTTTCCTTTCCTGGGGATGAGGGGGGTCCCTTGGAAGATGGGATGTCTTGGAGGATATCATGGAGAAGTCCTCAGAAGTGAGCCTTTGGTGGGCTTAGCTGTGATCCAGTCTAGCGGTGAGGGCTGCGTTCACACCCCTGCTCCCAGGAGAGTTGAGGGTTCCTGTGGTTCATGGTTCCAATTCTGTGTGGCTGGTAGACACAGAGGGGAGATTCTGTAGGAACTGAGACTCCGACCACAGTAACAAATTTGGATGGTAGCTCTGCTTGTTTGTGTGACTGGGCTGTAGAAGGAAAGTCAGGCAGCCCACAGCTGCTGGAAGACAGAGTTCTTTCCTGGGCCTTTCATCTCTCTTCCAGTCCAGCCCACTTTCTTTGCTCTCTTCTGCTTCCTTTGTTCTTCAGGATGTCCTTTTCAGATTTCTTGAAGCAGTTCTCCCGACTGGAGATATGCAACCTTTCCCCGGACTCTCTGAGCAGTGAGGAGATACGCAAATGGAACCTGGTACTCTTCAATGGCCGCTGGACTCCTGGTTCTACAGCTGGGGGCTGCCGGAACTATCCAGGTGAGGCAGAGGCCCGTCTGGCTTTTCCTGAGGAGGCTGTGTGGCTTTTAACATGGATCTGTGGATAATTAATGCTAATGGATCTAGGGTCCTATTTCTCTTCTGGCTTGGAGGACAGTGGCTTTGCAGCTGCCTATCTGAGGCCTTCCCTCAGCTCTCCTGTGTTTAAATCATTTTTGCTTCAGCCCTGCTGTTCTTCCAGCTTGCTGCTTTTTGGTCACCTCTCCTGGACCATCGCTAAGGCCTCCTGCTCTTCTCTTGGACTTCTGCCTTCCCTACCTGGTCCAGCTGGCTGACACCACCCCACTGAACTTTGGGGCAGAGTAAAGTGCCTTCTGGGTCAGAAGGCAATCTACTGCTTTTGTAGGCTGCTTTCAGAAGGGCAACCATTCTGCTTTGTGATACCTGAGTTAGAGCAGAAGGGATAAGGAATGGACATGCATGGGTCATGTTCCATTCTGTGGGGTCACCAGAGATCCGTCCCTGGTGGGGATGTCCTGGTCCAACCGCTGCCTCTAACTTAACTCTGGTTCCTCTTCTTGCCAAAGAAGAGTGGCCTCCCTGGTGCCTGCAAAATGACTAACTTGTACTTGTGTAGGCTCCTCCTAGGTCGAGTCCACTGAGGCAGCAGCTGAAGAAACAACTGAGAAACGACCCTACAGCTCTCTGGAGAAACAAAGGAAAGAAAAACACCCACCCCGCTTGCTAGTTCCCCACCTTCACGCTTCTTCGGCTTGCTGTTGCTCTGTTGATTTGTGTTGATTGACTCTGTCTCTGTGCAGGGATGAAGAGCAGCTACTTTCTTCCCAGGCAGTGCATACTGTAGAAACGGCATCATTGTAAAACCCCATGTGGATACAGACTGGGAGCACAAGGTCCTATCTCCACTCCCATCTGTCTCCATCTGGCTGCAAAGACCAGCTGTTGTTAAGGCCTGAAGAGGGAGCTGATGGCCTGCCCCCATCAGTCAGCTTAACGATTGTGAGACCTGAGGGGCTTTCCTTTCCTGGAGCTTCAGTTTCTCAGTCCTCACAATGGTTCATAATTCCTGCCTTCCAACTCACTGGGGCCCAGTGAGCATTGTAACATGGAGTGCATGGGGGAAGCGCTTTGTAAACTGTGCGGTGTTATACATATGAGATGTATTATTTTTATGGCCCATTCTCTTCCTATAATACTGTTAAGGAGTAAACAAAAAATGTAGGGATTGCGGTGATGTTACGTTTGGGAGAAATTAAAATATGCTCACCATTAACAAGCTCTTAGAGAAGACCTAGGAAATTCACATGGATCATCCTGGAATCTCAGAACCCATAGTGGGTTCCCAAGGTATCTGTGCGCACCAAATCATAATCCCATCTACTGCCAGCTAGCTGTCAGGAAGAAATGGATTGTTCTTGCCTCGTGGTAATGAAGTTAAGCACAGAAGATTACTGAATTTTCTGTCTCCCCTGGAATCCACAGACACCTGATCTTAAAATCTATATACACCTGAGCCTTGAGTGAAAAAAAAAAAAAACCAATCTGGAAATGGAGGTTCTGGGAAGGAGAGGCTGAGCTAGTACTCTCACTGATAAGGAAAAAAAATAAGATTGTGCGCTGGCCATATGTGACTGTTATGGTGTTTTATAGTGCTGTGCCATTGTATAGAGATGGTGTAAACATCCTCGATCCGTCCTCACCCTAGACAAATATTCCTTCCCAACCCTTTGTTGCAATTGAACACGGAGCATGGTGAAACCTGCCAGGCCTGTCTTCAATTATATACGGAATTCAGCTCCACGGTAGAACTGGTGTGTGTCTATGGCTGATCACTCAGATTTCTCCATGCCCTAGCTTGCGTACTTATTAAGTTGAGAGATCTTTTTCAAAGATTGTCTTTGAATAGAGGCATCATGTGTGTGCATGGGGTGTTTGGGCATCTGTGTGTGTGCACGCTTGCAGAAGGTGTCAGGTGTCTTCCCAGATCAATCTCCACCCAGTTCTATCACCCTTTGTCCCTTATGCCTTTGAGACAGGGTCTCTCATGGAACCTGGAGCTATGCCAGCAGGGCCAGCAATCCCTGTTTCTATCCCCCACCAGCACTGGGTTTACAGTCACAGTCATAGCCATGACATTTGGCATGGTGCTAGGATCTGAACTCAGGATCTCTTGTTTGCACAGCAAGCCTCCTTATCCACTGAGGCATGTCCCCAACTCTAGAAGGTGTCTTTTAACGGATCTATAGGTAGTGAGTCAGGAATGCTAATGACACCATGGTTTCTCTTACATTATTAAATGGCTTGTCTGAAAGGGCATGTGTCTCATCAGTAGGCTGCAAGACTGAACATCCTGGGGGGAGTGCCTTCGGCTAAGGGATAGAGGGTGGTTCTCAGGGCCTTGTGGGATTGAAATCCAAAGCAGGAGCTTCTCCTGGGCTTGGTGGAGCACATGGCAGTCAGATGGCTTTCTAACTATCAGGCAGAGGCTTCTTCAATTCTTCTGGGACTCTATTCTCATCCACCAGTTCCTTCCAGGTAGAGTTATTAGCTAAGAACAGGAAGAAATGAAAGACTTACAGGAAGGCAAGATATTGCTTCCTTGTCCAGGCCAGAGCAGCCCAAGATGCTAGCCACTCAGACATTTCTGGGCTACTGGTTGATTCACCTCATAAGACAGATGTTCTAAGTGGGATGGGTCAGGGAGGTGGGATGGCGGACTTTCAGTTCTGCTATGCCAGGCAGTCTGGCCAGTGCTATTCTTTCATTGGGATGATGGAGGTTCTTTTTTTCCCCTCACCCCCATTGGACCACCATCACTACACAACTTCTAGCCACATACTGGACCAATCCCCAGTTTAAAATCCATTTGGAGGAGGTGGATGAGGACCAGGAAGAGGGTACCAGTGAACCCTGCTGTACAGTGCTGCTGGGTCTGATGCAGAAGAATCGCAGACATCAGAGGAGGATGGGCCAAGGAATGCTCAGCATAGGCTATGCTGTCTACCAGGTACAGCTAAGTCAGGCTCCTCTGTCACAGTACACTGATGTCTTTGATAAGGATGTTCCGGTCAATAACTGGTGTGCATCTTTCCTGTTGTTCAAATTCTCTTAATAAGGTGTTACCTTTGCTTCCTTATATCTCCAGACCTTACTGAGGCTTGGGTTTTATAGTTATTCATCCCTGCAGCTAGAGTCTCATCTGTTCACACTGAGATATGCAGCTCACTACACAGCGCCAATCAGTAAGAATTCAGTGTAAATGTACATATTAGACTCTTATCCAAGAAGAAGTGTCTCAGCACAGGAGCCCAGAACATGAAGATGAAAGACATTTGAGCAATAAAATGCATTCTAGAGTAGGGAGAGATGGCTGGATACAGAAGGCAGATGTACAGAGTCCCTTCCTCCTATCGTAGAGACTCATAGCCACCACATTAGGTAAGAGACCCACACAGCCCTTTTGGTACCATGGTCTCTGGATGGCAGAACACAGCCAGCTCTTGTCACGAGCTTTACACCCTGACTCAGGATACCAGACTTCTCCAGTGACTACCCCTCTGTGGACTTTGTCTCCCTGATACAGTAAATCGAGTCTTCAGGTCTTGACAGTACAGCTAGGACCACGCTGCAGTCTATGCCTTTACCCAGGCAAAGACTCCATACAATGCATTCCAGGGGGACTCACTTTTTGTTTGTTTGTTTGTTTGTTTGGTATGGATTTATTATAAATGAATTTCTTGGTAAAAATACAGTTCTAATTAGAAGACCCAGAGCAGCTGGGAGGCTCAACATCTTAGTATAAATCAAGGCACATAAAATAGCATTGTGATACAAAGTATTGTAATAAAATTCGTAACAAGGAAAAATTCAGTTGCCAAGCTTCATAACATCAGCCTCCAGCCCCATTGATCATATTCTTAAGCTTAGGGTTTCAGAGGGGTGTTTGTGTGTGTGTGTGTGTGTGTGTGTGTGTGTGTGTCTGTGTGTCTTTGTGTGTGTCTCTGTGCATGTCTGTGTCTCTGTGAGTCTATGTGTATCTTTGTGTGTGTGTCTGTGTCTCTGTGTCTTTGTGTGTGTGTCTATGTGTGTATGTGTCTGTGTGTTTGTGTGTTTATGTGTGTGTGTGTGTGATTGGAAGAATGAGTTGGAAAAGAATTGCTACTTAATTGCAAGAGCAAAGAATTGAAAGTAACTAAGCTCCTTTTCACCCAGACTTAGCTCTTCCAGCTCGGTCTAGACTTAAATACTGCAAACCCATCTTCGCTGCTTACGGAGATAACAGCCCAATCCACATCTCTCTCATCCTGTATGCATCCCAATATGGCAAACTTGCACCTACTCTATGCCCTGTGCAGAGCTAGAAGCTGGGGACCCCGAGGAACAGCGCACACACACGGTTCTTGTTCTCAGGGTGCTCACAATCAGGAAGGGAAAGCCAGTGCACTCAGCTGACGACAGGCAGGAGGGATCTGGGATGGCAGTTCCACCACAGCAGTCTGAGCTCCTCAGCTTCATGCTGGAGGAGACTTTGATCGGGTCTTCAAAAGATGACCTGGATTTCAAAGGTGGAGAAGAGAGAACATTCTAGCCTGAAGGGATGCCATGTGCTCCCTGATAGCTTAAAACTTAGTGACAGTTCTAGAGAGCTGACAGCTGGCAGGAGCGGTTATAGGATGAGCCACTCGGGGACATAGGCCAGTGCTCCATCCTTCAGGTCCCTTTTGTTGTGCCAGAACAACAAAACAATCTTCCTCAATAGCTGTGTGTGGTGTGGTGTTTGCACCAATAAATGATACACACTGCATGTTGGTTTCGTGTATCAAATTATAGCTGTTTATAAAATACACCAGGGTATGTGATCTGTGGCCTCACTTCTTGTCACTGGAGGCATATAATTCAGAGCTTAGAGTCTGTGAGCAGATTGGTTTTTAAGCCAAATTGAGGAGATGGATGTAGGGAGCAACTGTGGTGAGGGGAGCAGCTTGAGTATGAAGCATCTGGGGTGTAGGGAGTAGCAGGACTGCAGAGAACAGCTAGAGTGTGTGGAGAATCTTGGCTAGATAGGGATATCATATTCTCACCCCTGTGTTACCCTTCTCTGGTTGTGACTGCCTGAAACTGGACTCTAGCCTGAGGTTGAAAACCTGTGGCCAGTTGAGAAGCCACCAGGCAGTCCTGAAGGCTAAAGGGCCCTTCTCCAGCCACCCACTCAGGATCTTGCATTTCACAGATGGCTGCCCTTCCAGTTTCTATGTGGGCAGTGGCTGTTCTTGTTTGGCCCAGGAGACTCTGGGCCAGGTGGACTCAATGCATATTGCCAGAAGCAGCCAGGTTGTTGAGGGAAACCTGGCCAAGGTAATGACGAAGGTTCCTGGCAGGGATGGAGAGGCCTCGGTGCAGCTGATTGTGTCTTAAACTTTAAACTAGAGGAGTGCCGGTGTCCCTTGACCACTGTAATTCTGCTGAGAGAATGCCAGCCAGTTCTCACTTTCCCTCAGAGTGGAAGGCAGTTGCATAGTAGGCCCAAGGCACCAGTGTGCTCAGCAGCAGAAGGGGGGCACAGGAGGACTAGGGTCCTCTTTTCTAGCCTGGTACAGGAACGCTGGGTATAGCAGGGCCTGAAAGCTCATCTCCATAGTTGATGTCTTTAGTTTCCCTGAGAGAGGTGCAGCTGAGCTGAGGAAGAATCTCACTAGCTCATGGAAGCAAAGCAAAGGGCAGAGAGGATGCTCGGGACGAGGGAGTCAGAGGCTATGAGGATGCTTTGTCTCTGCATCCCTTTCTCTCACATCAGTGCCACTCTCCTGTCTAGCTTTCTATACTGTTTAATGTCACTAACATAAAGGAAAGGGCCCCTTAGTCCAATTTTAAAAACCTGGAGGAGTCTCCTAAGGGCCAGTTTGGGTCATTATGGGCAAAGGCAGGATCAATTATGACTTCAAGTTGAATGGAATTTTCTTTCCAGCCAACTCCTTGATCTGGCAGGCTAGGGAAGGAAGTCTTTTGGAAGACCTTGAATCCAACTTAAACTCAAATGTTACTTCATTTGAAGCATTTGGGAGATCCTGGTAGATTACACAATTAGTAAATAGTAAAAGGTAGGAACCCAGCCCCAGGGTTCCAGGACTCAGCAGTGTGCATATGGCTTCCAATCCACTGATCACCTCCCAGTTCAGAAATGCCTGCCACCCTCATATCAGCAGGAACCCCCTCCCTGTGTTTGGTCTGTCTGAAAGGCATAGGGAGAGAGACACAAGGCGAGGTGCTTGAGCTCTCAGGTGACTTGCTCTTATTTTTTTTTGCCATGCAGATTCCCAAGGAGGTACGTGAGTATTGCCTTGACAGAGGTGGTCTTCATTCGGTAAGAAAGAGCATGCCTGCCTTTGGCTCCTTCCTGCCATGGAAACAGGCTCTCTGGTGGATCTTTTAGGATCTGGTGAGCTGGTAGCCATGAGAGCCAGTGAAAACAAACTGAAGTCCCACCTGCCAGGCCCTTTGGGAAGAGAGCAGGGGTGATCCTTGTCCCTATGTGCATGGTGGCTTGGTCTGAATAAGGTGATTACAGCATACTGTAAGATCCTTCTTGTCTGGCCAACAGAAACAAATGCCCCAGTGTCTAATTAGAAAAGGAAGTGCCAAGTTTACCCTCTCTGCTCTGACTTGTTCCATGATCCTCAGTAACTCAGAGCTGGCTTAGGGAATCCTATCAATAATGTCCTTACAGTTCGAGGTTCCCTCTGAACTCCTGGGTCTTGTTCACCTGGACCACCCACCTCAGAAAGTAGGAGCCTGGAAGCACGCCTGAGAGGGACCTGCATGGCCTTACAGGAGGGTGCAGACAGCACAGGGCAAGGCCCCAGAGTGTGCTGGCCCAGGATCACCTCAGCTGCAGTCCAGGGACTCTTAGTATACAGATGATATCCCAGAAGTCATAGCGGCATCTTGAGGTTGAGAGAGTACAGGCATTGCAGGTTTATAAACAGCCCCTCGACTCCCACGGTTGGGCTTTGATCTGGATCAGCCGCACTAATTATATACTGGTCAGTGCCATGCTGCAGACTCCTCTCCTCTCCCAGGTACTCAGTGTGACCAGGAGTGTAGGTAGACTGGCAGGGTCCAGATTCATAGGCTTGGGCCCAGGCTGGGTTCCCAGATTGCAGACTATTGGTCTGTCCTACCCTTGGATCACAGATGCATGCCATTTATTGTGGAGGGGACAGCTGTGATGGATGTTCTGGTCCATCATTTTAACTACTAGAAAATAACAGAAACCAGAGTTAAATGCACTTAACCATGATTCCCATCAGATTTGCTTCATCAGTATGAGTGTGGGATCCTATGTGTGCACGTAGAAGTTTCCCCAGGGGCATCAACAGTGCCCTTGGTGTGATCTGCAAGTGTCGTGGAGTCTTCTGATAAAACTTGAACTTATCTTAGAGCCCCTGGAGTGATTGTTAAAGCATAGACCATCTGGCCTCACATCTATAACATCTGGCTCTAGGCCCAGGGTAGGCCTAACGAGTTGCACATGCCCTGCAGGATTCACCTGCTGACCTTTGTCTCACACTTTGAGAATCACCCTCAGTTGAATCTGCTTGACCCTCATACTGCCATTGCTAGCTGAGTCACATCAAGGGATGATGTGAAGGCCAGAGACCCTTGATACCTAACAGGATGAGGTCTCCAGTAGAAGAAACCAGGTTCTTTTCTCGGTGGGTCCAGGTCCCACTCTGGCCTCCCAAACAAGGATTCTTTGATTGGTTCTACCCTTGGATTCTTCCAGAAACGCCATTTGCCTTTCCCCAGCCAACCCCAGATTATAGTCAGTTCCCCATCTGCACTGGCAGCACCTTCTTCCTCTGGGCTCTTTCCTCTCTCATCTCCATCAAGGGCAGCAAGAATGACATTGAGATGTTGGCTGTGGCTCTGCTGGTATGCCCCAGCTCTCTTATGTCCTGGGCATAAACGTTTTCAGAGGGAACCCCAGCATTGTGGCTGGCGTAGTTACCACCTGGGAGGATCTCTCATGAGTTCCGGCCAGGACAATGACAGAGGGACAGGTGGGCCTACTTTTCTCCCCTGATCAGCAGAATTGAGATCCAGGGAGGGTCTGGTGACACTGACCACTCCAGGGCGGGTGTTTCAGCTCTTGCAGCTTGCCTGCACCTGCCTCTGTCACAGGCATCATATAAAGATTGATTGTAAGGATAGACCGCCCTAGGGAGTGTGATTACAGAGATAACAACACTGGCACCTGTGTTTTTAGAGCACTCGGCAGTCAGTAATTAGCCTGTGTCACACAGAAGGAAGCAGCCTCCCCACTCCTCACAACAAAATTTGTGGGGGTATCTTATCCTGTTTATGGAAGAGTCCTGATCCCCAGGAGGCCATGGGGGACCCAGAATCAGGCCTGGATAGCTGCCTCCTCTGCCTGTCCTCTTCAGAGTCTGGTCACTCTAGTCACCTCACAGAACCCTTTGTTTGAGAAACAACTGGACTGTGAGATTCCATGCCATTCTTGCAGAGACAGCTGCAGAAGCTACTGGAATAATGGGGAGAAATATAGATACCCAGAGCTCTGCTCTTCGTTTAACTGGGGAGGCCTAGGGGTAGAAAGTCTGGCTAAAGTCATATAGCTAAGGCCACAGCCTCTTTGGGCTTGGCAGCCAGTAGACACCCCAAATCTGCTTGATGGTTGAGGCACAGTGAGTTAGCTCATGACTGAACCAAAAGCCTCCTGGTTCTTTATGTATTAGGTAGAGTGAACAATCCCTAATTCAACAAGGTGGAGCTAAACTCCAAGGAGAAACTGACTCTGCCCATTGCTTTGTGCAGTTGGAGAGTCACACGGAGGCACACTTGGGCCGGGACTTCTTCCTGGGCCGCCAGCCCTTCACCTGCTCCAGTGCCTACATGAACCTTCGGGAGGTGTCCAGCAGGATCCGACTCCCCCCAGGACAGTACCTGGTTGTGCCATCCACGTTCGAGCCCTTCAAGGATGGTGACTTCTGCTTGAGGGTGTTCTCAGAGAAGAAGACCAAGGCTCTGTGTGTCTACTTTGTTGATATTGAGGTGCAGGGACGGGGGGGGGGTGAGGGGGGTTCCTGAGTTAGGCCCCAGCTGGAGGTGCAGCACTGAGAGGAACTCGTTGCTAAATGACCTGCCCCAGGACCTTAGTTGATGCTTCTAAAGGAAGTTCAGAAAGCATGACATCTCCCAGGGACCTTCCCTGGGTGTGTCTCCCACTGCCTCCACTTTGCTCTATAGGACTGGGAATTTCCTCATTCAGAAAGTCAAGGCTGGGGAGAAAGGGCACCAGCAGCAGCCTGTTAACCAGCTGTTCTGCCTTCTGGTAGAGGCTGATGGGATCTGGGCTAGGGCTGTGCACATAGTGCACACATACTTTGTACACATACCACACACATCAATTATATACACCACGTACAGCCTACTTACTATAAATATGTGTTCTATACATGAGACCTATATATGACATACGTGCTAAATGTGTACTATCTATATATCCCACATTATATATGTATACATACATGTATATGCTAGAGATAAACATATACACATTACAGCACGCATACCATGTATATCATGTACACACACAACACATGCATCAGATACATAACACAAACATGCAACACCCAAGCCACACATATATGTATCATGTCATATACACACAACATATGACATGCACATATGCCACACATTCTATACATAACACACTATACATTTCAAATACCACATACCATACTATGCACATGTACCACTGATATATAACTTAAATATGCTCTGCTTAATCACTATATATTGTACACAGAATATGCACGTAGACATATAGAAACTATGTACATATCCTATGTACCACATACCCTGCACACTATTTGCACATACCATGCCACAGTTCCTGAGCACATGGCATATCCCCTGCCATGTGCCCACCCCTCAGACTTCAGGCTCTCAGCAGAGCTTTCAGCAGTGAACTTTTCAGAAGAGAAAAGAATAGCCAATGGAGTAAACGGGGTTGCGTCTCAGAATGTTCAGTATTTTAGAATCCACGGGAGATCAGTGAACCCCTTATCCTGTGAAGCTTCAGGGTAGGTTGTTGGTTGGGGCAGTAAAGGGGAAGAGTTGCTTTTAGGGACTCAGCCATACAGGAAAACCAGGAGCTGAAAATCCTGGGTATGAAATCCCCATAAGAGAAAATTCTCCCTGGAAGGACCCAGCCATTATGTGAGCCTGCTTTTTCATGTTTAATTCATTTCCGTCTGGATTTCAGGGAAATTGGGGACACTGTAGCTGGAAACCCATATGAGGTATGTAATCCTCTCGTGCCAAACTCTCACACTACTGCATAGTAGACTTTAAGTTTCTTGTTGATTTGACAGAGTTCTTTATATATTAAAAATGGTAGCGTGGTAAGCATCTTATTTCTCTGGGACATAGTACTATAGTGTTTAAGGAAAGAGACCAGAGGCTGTCCACTAGGACACACACACAATCACACATGTATACACGTGCCCTCCATATGCACTCATACACATGAACATGCACATGAGTGTATGCATACACACAGAGAAATGTTCAGGGTTTGAAGTGTGAGTTCAATTTCTTGTCCTTCCTCATGGTATGAATGAGTGTGAGCATTTATGTGTGTGTGTGTGTGTGTGTGTGTGTGGTGTGTGTGTGTGTGTGTGTGTGTGTGTGTGTGTGTTGTGGTCTTTCTGTTCCAAGGGGCAGGATCTAGGGCTGGGGGATGTCTTCACAGGATACAAGTGCAGCTACACCCTGCTGTTCACCTAAACTGAGTATCTGAAGTACGCAGATGCTACTCAAAGTGCCCTCTAGTGGCTGAGCTTGCCATCCTGGTGACCGGCCCTGGGATAGACATGCTCTGTTATTGGCGATAATCAAATGCATAAGTTTGCGTTTCTACAGTGGAATAGGAACATGGCACCTGAGGATCCATATGCCTGGGGCTGGGGATGAGTTTGCCTGGCAGGAAATGCTCTTTCATCTGTTTGATCTTACTAGTTAGTCTCTATTCAGTGTGACTACCACCACCCACCCCACCCCACCCCACCCCTGCCCCCAGGGCCTGTAGCCCTCCTGTTAACCAGCACCAGCCTTTCCTGGGCTGGGCTCTTGGTGACTGAGCTCTAGTTGCAGATGGTAGCTCAGCCTCATTACTCCCAGGAGTCTTACCATTCCCACCGTGGAGCACAGGAATGTTAGATGAGACAGCGTGTTGGTATAGACTGTACAGAACTGCAAGTCTGTTTTGATTTCTGCTAAATGACTTAAAACTAACCACACACCCCTACTGAACTAAGCTGGCAGAAGTTCACTCCTGGTCATTACGGGGGCTCCTTGTCTCCATCTCCCGTGGTCTTAGGGTTTTCCAAAGCCCCAGAGTAACACGGAGTCTCTTGTGGCCGTGGGTCTGCCTTGGCATTCTATGATCAGATTATATGCCCCTTGCTTGATTACAGTTCACAGGCTACTGCGTTGGCCTGTAGCATTGTAACATGCTAGCCTTCAGGCAGAGAGCCTTCTGTGGTCTCCAGAGCACGGCAATGGATCCGTCAGTGGGAGTCTGGGATTCTAAGGCCTGGGACTTCAGAATATTCTGGTTCACAGAAGCCCTGACTTTCTCATTGTGGCCACTTCTGTCCTAACACACACACACCACACACCACACACACACACACACACACAATACTCACATGTGCGCACAGCACACACACACTACAGTGGTAATAAACCCCACACATCCGCACAGCACACACAGAGTTCACAGTATCTTGTTGAACTTAGGACTTTATAGGAGATGTTAAGATACAATCTTGACCTTGTAGCATTCTTGCATCTGTACCTCCAAGTCATGGGCAACTAGACGTTGGAAGGGCCTGACTGCCTTGCTTGGAGTGAAGGAGGTACACTGTGAGCCAGCCACTCTCAGGACTCAGATGTGTGCTTTTGAGCAGGGCTGCTAAGATGACATCAGCACCCAATTTAGGAACAAGAGACTCCATCCTTGCCTTTGCCTGGCTGCCATCTTATTGCCGAGTGTTTCTACGTACGTTCTACTGGGGCAGCAGACACTCGTCCAGCAGCACGTTGTTTGAGAGAAGGGCAGATTTTGTTTATTGATAGATCTAGGGCAGTCTCCAGTCTGCACCGGGTGAGTAAATGAACAAAATTTCTCATTATAGAAATACATCTTTCCCATTTCTTGCGTAACAAAGTTCCCACATCCAGTTGTATGGCTCCTCCCCATTGGCAGACTGCCTGCTACAGACCACATTTGTCTGTATGCACACCCTGGCTTGTTATGTGTGTGTGTGTCTGAGACACAGTCTTGCTATGTAGCACAGGGTAGCCTTTGAGCGCTCATTCCTCTGGCCTTTGCTTCACAGGGGTTGGGATTCAAGGTGAACTGGCTCACTTGGCTCTGCTGTTTAAAATGCAATTTCCTACCCATTCTCCTGGAATTACAGTACATCATGTGAACAATATACAATTTTTCTCTTCTGAAAAAAACTTTAAATCATATGTGTGACAACTATCACTTTTTTTTCTTCTAAAGAGCACATGTGTGGTTTTGTGTTTATGCATTTTGTGTGTGATGATATGATCAGTAGCCTCCTAGAAAAGATAGGTGAACAGACCTGGAGGCTGAGAGAATAGGATGCAGGAGACAGGAATCTCATGGCCTTCCAAGACTGGTGTACAAGTCTCCAAGTCACGGGCTGTTTATTCTTTCAGCAATCTCTGGTTGTCAAACATAGGATGGTAGAGAAGGGCAGAGAGAGGTTTCCATCACTTATTAGCTGTGTGGGCTTAGCCTGCCACTGCGTGTGTGTGCGCGCGCATGCGTGCGTGTATTCTGTATTCTTTAGCAATATATTTAGATTATATCCACATCTATTCCTTCTCTCCAGCCTCCCCCAACTTCATCTTCATCTCTTCCTCCTCCTCCTCTTCCTCCTCTTCCTCCTCCTCTTCCTCTTCCTCCTCCTCCTCTTTCTCCTCCTCTTCCTCCTCCTCCTCCTCCTCTTCCTCCTCCTTCTCCTCCTCTTCCTCTTCCTTCTCCTCCTCTTGGTCTTCCTCCTCCTTCTCCTCCTCTTCTTCCTCCTCTTCCTCGTCCTCCTCTTCCTCCTCCTCTTCCTCGTCCTCCTCTTCCTCCTCCTCTTCTTCCTCCTTCTCTTCCTCCTCCTCTTCTTCCTCCTCTTCCTCCTCCTCCTCTTTCTCCTCCTCCTCTGCCTCCTCCTCCTCTTCCTCCTTCTCTTCTCTTCCTCCTTCTTCTCCTCCTCTTCCTCCTCTTCTTCCTCCTCCTCCTCTTCCTCTTCTTCCTCCTCCTCCTCTTCCTCTTCTTCCTCCTCCTCGTCTTCCTCTTCCTCCTCATCCTCGTCTTCCTCCTCTCCTTCCTCCATAACCCACTGAGTTGCCGTACAGCTGAAGAAAACTGAACCTCCTCTCAAATAAGCAACCATTACCTGCCAAAAGCTCCTCAGGCAGGAAAGAGTCTCACGTGCCTCTCACCTATACTCGATGGCAAGCTGACAGGCTCCATCTTGCGCAGGTTTGTATAGGTAACTATAGCATAGGTACTGTGATTTCATGGATGTATCAGTCTTCGAGAATCTAGAAGACACCACTTTGCGTCAATCCTCCCTGACCTGTGGCTCTTACTGTCTTTCTGGTCCCCTCCTTCTGTGGTATTACTTAATTCTCTGTTTCCCCATCTGCGAATAGGGAAAGCTTGTATAGTAATGAGACAACCTCACAGCATGGTCCCACTAAGTGAGCTAATTCATTTAACCTGCCTCACAGGCAATAAGTAAGGAGAATACCATTCCTACAGCTGTAACTGACAATTACAGCATCATTAGGCTATCCTGGGCTTTGTGTACTTATCCTAGCAATGGCTTTGGTTCCTGGGAACTCTTCAGGTTGGCTGGGACGTGTTCTCTTTTTCACTCTTTCTTGTGATAACTGCAAGATCATTTTGGATGTATTTGGTCAAAGGCATTCATTGAATGGTTTGTAATTTTTAAAGGACTGGCATGTATTAGCTCTCATCTGATTTCAAAAATGACCCACGAAACCGTCCTAGGTAGTTTAATATTAGCATGAGAAAGTGTATGCTCAGTGTGCAGAGACAGGCTCCAGTAAGCCGCCGATCTGTAGTTCAGTTCCAGTCCCATTATGTCTACTAGGTTCTGCCACCTTAACCCTCTCCTCTCCTCTGTGAGAGCTAGGAAGGCACTTCTAAGCTGCCACACATGTTTCATGATTTCCGGAGTTTGGATTCCTAGGGAGTTGCTGGTAAAGTCCGTGGGCATTCTCCATACTCACCCTGAGATTTCCCCGTGCCTGTCTTGTTGTTCTCTGAAAGTGATTCAGAGTTGAAAGAAATCATTTAAGGCTCAGGGGCCTGAAGAGATGGTTCATCAGCTGAGAGTGTATACTGCTCTTGCAGAGGTCCCGAGTGTGGTTCCCAGCACCCAGACAGGGTAGCTCACACCTGCCTGTAATTCCAGCTCCTGGGTATCCAATCCCTCTGGCCTCCATGGACACCTGCATTCATATGCATACACCCATCCCTACAATACAGATAATTAACATTAAAATAAGTCTTAAAAGAAGAAATTGGGGTTGTAGAACTCAGAGAGGAGCTCTGGATCTGGCATGGGCCCCTGCCGGATTGCCAGTCCTCTGCGTGGCTCCCTCCTTACCAGCTGTATTGGTTACCATTCTGCCACTGTAATAAAACACTGCAACCAAAGCAACTTATAGGCGATTTATTTTGGCTCATGGTTCCAGAGACTACAGTCCATCATGGTAGGGAGGCATGACTTCAAATAACAGGCATCGATAACAGCAGGGGCAGGAAGCTGAGGGCTCACGTCTTCAAATGCACATCAGAGTAGAGAGAGCAAAGCACACATAGAATGAGGGTTTTAATATCAAAGTCTACCTCCAGTGACATACTCCCTCCATCAAGGCCACACCTCCTAACCCTCCCCAGACAGCACCATCGACTAGGAAACAAAGGTTCACGTGCCTGAGACTACGGGAGACATTTTTCATAATCCTATATGTTCCCACTTAGCCCAAAGCCTGGCCCAGTACAGGCTCACCATAGATAGGAATGGGATTCTCCATAGTTCATGCCACAATTCCTGCTTTAATGTCATCGGTTCCCCTCCCTTTCAGCCACATCCCTGTGACATGGATGGAGAAGATGAGCATTTCCGAAGCCTGTTTGAGGAGTTTGCAGGCAAGGTGAGCGGAGGGCGGGCACCTCTCAGCTGGGCAGCGAAAGACTCGGGTCATGCTTGTCTGCACTCCCTCAGGTCTACGGGAGTATAGGAGGGCAAAGCTGCATACACTGGGTCTCCTGCCTGTGTCTGTCACTTGTCACTTCATCCTGCCTGAAGCCAGCAGGCTTTTCCTGTGTTTCTGAGAGGAAGAGAATAACTATTGTCCAGAGGCTACTTTTCTTCCTGTGTTGACTGACTTGAGAAAATGGAAGAGCCCAATCTCTGGGTCTTGCCAAAAGCCTTTCAGTTTGTAAATTGGTCCCTTCAGACTGGGCCTCTGAGTAGAAAGCCAGGGCAGTGTGACCTCTCTAAATCAATAGCCTTAAGAGGGGGAATTGACCACCAGCAGCAGGAGGTCACTCAGTTAACCTGCCCTGGGGCCCACTGACTTGGGAGATCCGCAGCAATCGTCCTGTGGAATCTGAGCCCGTTTTGGGTGGTTGTGGTCAGGGTGTGCACAGCTGTCTCCCACTTCATCTCCCTCCCTCAGACGTCCAGCGCTCATTTTGTCCTGGTCATTTAGAGGTCATAAGTCAGAGCCTACCCAAGATTCAGTGTATGCCCACTGGCCCCATAGTGATTGAGTACCCTTGATGGGGCAGGAAGTGCTAAAAATATCCCAAGAAACACTTTGTGCCTTGCCGTCAAGTCCTACCACAACAGACTTTCTAGACTTAAGAATGGAACCGAAGCCTGGCACGGTGGTCTGTCATCCCACGAAATCGGGAGGCAGAGGCTGGAAGATTGCATGATCTGGGAGTTCAAGGGCTGCCTGGAATATATGGTGAATCCTCTGTGAGAGAGAGAGAGGAAGAATGGAAAAACATTAATTATCCCAGAAAAGAAATCTTTACAACAAAGCAAAGCAAACCTATAAGCACAGAATACATAAATTCACTTTACCCAGTTGCTCAGGCTGGTCATTTTCCCAACAGAGGCTTGTCCCCTCAGATGCCAAAAGGGCATGTTTTATTTAGTACATTCAAAGCACCAGAGAAGAAACACTGATTTTTAGGTAGATTTCTTCCCAAGCTTGTCTTTTCTTTCTTGTCATGAGGGAAAGGACCTGCGCACAGGTCACCATCCACCCCCTTGCTAGGAAAGTGACAGAGGGTTCAGGAGCTGGTCCAAAGTTACAAGGCCTCATGAAGGTTACAGCCAAGGTCCAGTATGGACTCTGAGCATCCCATTTCTTACCTGGTAGATGGCTGAGTCATTCTATCCAGAGACTTTTCAGAGAGGTCTCCGGTATGACACTAAACCCGACCACCCTATGCCCTGGGGAGGCCATCTGGAGACACAGCTTTGTGAAGTTTTAGTCTCACCTTTCCAATGCTAGGGCCTTCCAGGGGAGTATAGGAGGTCACAGTGTGGACAATGGGCAGAGTCCAGCCTGGAACCCAGTTCACAGCCCATTGCTTCTACTACGCTCCTTGTTCCTCTCCCCGCCGCCAGAGGCCCGCCTTCCATCTGGGAGGTAAAGCATGCATCTTCTCTCTGGTTCAGAGTTCACATCAAACACACATGGGCTGCTTCAGTCCCTTAGTCTGAATCTCAGCCTAAAATGTGTTCCTGCACGAAATGGCAGCCCACATACGTGGGAAATATGACACTTGGTGTCTGTGAACCCCAAACCATTATAGCACAAGGATACATGACGTTGTGTGTGTGTGTGTGTGTGTGTGTGTGTGTGTGTGTGTGGTGACTGACAGTTTCTACAGTCACAGTTCCTTACCTGTAGTATGAATGCAGCTTTGTTAAAGATTTAATGATGCTGCACGTAGGCCGTGTGGGACATCAGTGAGAGTTCCCACCGTCATTCCTTGTCACACTGTTTCCCAATCAAGGAAGCTCGTGAAGCACAGGCGAGGCTGGGCTGGCAGCTTTCTGTGGAGTTAGACGCCAAGCCTGTATCATCCAGCTCTCATCTTCCCTACTAACCCCGCTGTGCCCTGCCAGGACGTCGAACCTCAGAGGAAACGGAGAAGTCGAGTTTCTAAAGACATCACATGCTTTGAAGAATCACAGGGCTGGTAGACCTGGAGTCTCGTTGGGGAAGGAGCTCTAATTAGTTGCCACGAAACAGCTTGTTGGGTCTGAAACATTTCACATTTGGGCTCTTTCTAGGATTCTGAGATCAGTGCTCATCAGCTCAAGAGGGTCCTGAATGGAATGCTTTCTAAACGTGAGTTCTCCCCTGGGGCCTATCGGAAAGTTTGTGGGCATCCAAGAGAGGTGCCAGGTGGGGCTGAGAGAGGGCCAGAGATTGGCCAGAAGTACCCCAGGTAGAGAGGAGAGATCCAGGCTGCCTCTGACCTTTAGAGATCCCAAGTCTGTGCAATGCAATGGCAGGTAGGAGAGGCTGGGGAGGAGGTGGCATTGGAAGAGATGAGACCCACACTAGTAAGCAACCAGACTCTGCAAGACCAAGAATCTTGACATCAAATACAATTATTTGTAAGTCCTGAGAGAAAGGAAGCTGGTCTGTGTTTGATTTATGTGTCACTTTTCCTACAAAATTAATGTTACCCGAAGATTCCCTACTGTGCTTCTTTGGGGTTACAGGTAGGAGAGTGATTCTGACTGTTCTTGCCAATACTCAGTTGTTCAAGGCTTCAAACTTCTGCAAGCCTTGGGGACTGCTCAAGTGTCAAACTGTCTCCCAAGGAGGGCAATTGCACTGCCATTCCATGCCTCTGTGCCATTGGAGCCAGCATGGAGTCAGCCACCTTCTGTTCTGGTCCAGGCATGTCCAGGGTTAAGCTGGTTGGGTGATAGTCTCTCAAGTAGCCCAGAGACAGGCAGGGGTCTGAGCAGTGTCCTGGGTCTCAGAGCTCTGCCCTAGCTTAGGAGAGCCCTTCCACACTCTGCTCTTGCTCCTTCTGTGGCTCAGAACAGGGCGGAGGGGAGGGCTACATGGTCTGTAACAGGTGAAGGTGGAGAGCAGAGATGTCTGGAGCCCCAGAGAGATTCCCTGTGAGTTAACAATGGCTACTTCACCGCCCCACTATGTGTTGTGACTATGGAGCCAGCTGGCTGTGTTTAATTCCCAGATCTGTTCCCTTAGAGGTCAATGGTTTTGAGCAAACTGTGTAAGCTCTCTGGGCTTCAGGGTCCCTGGTTATAAAATGAAGAAGATGATGATAGCGTCTGCCAAGTGGAGTTATTCTCAAGAGTAGATCGTATGGTGATGGAGGGAGATCACTGGGGCTGGGGCAGGGATGGAGGATAGGCTGCAGTGGAGGATGGGCTCACACAATATCCTGGTAACAAAGCTTTGCTTGCCTTACCACTATGCTCAACCAGTTCTTGGTGGCAAGTAGCATCATTATATGATGCAGGAAACCAAAGCTTATAAACGTAAATCTGTGAGTACCAAACCTGAGGTCCACAGCTTGAAGCACAATGCCAGGGCTGGTCAGTCCTATATCCCAGGGTACAATGAGGCTGGGGGTATCTGTTGCGAGCCCCCCACGATGCTCTCACCTTTTCCATGGAAACTGCACTCTCTTTGGTGCTCTCCTACTGTCTAGGTTATTTGTTTTCCTGGTCTTTAAACACTCCTGTCTCCCACCTTCTTTTCTTTTTAAATATTTAGGAACAGATGTGAAATTTGGTGGATTCGACATCAACACTTGCAGAGAAATGATCAGCCTGCTGGATGTATCCTTGAAAGGTCACATCTTTTGTTCTTTTTTTCTGTTTTGAAGACGACTCTACCCTTTTCCAGGAAGGAGGGAGCGCAGGGGAGGAAATGAAAAGGGAAAGTCATTTATTGAGCACATGTCAGGAGCTGAGTTTTAAAGAAAAATGTCCCATTTTGTGTTCTGTGATTGTCCTCACCACACCTGGGACTATCTCTCATTTATCCATAAACAACAACAACAACAACAACAACAACAACAGGATATTCCACACTTGAGTGCCTGGCCTAAAATTATAGAACTTGGAGATAACAAGTGGGACTGTATTCTCCTTCATTCTCCACACTATGTTGTGCGTCCCCATCTGCTAAATCCATTCTACTCCACATCCTCACCCAGTCCTTCCTCACTCTATGATTCTCTCAGACACTTAGCATATCCACTACTGATAGTTCAGGGTTAAGATACAAGATAAACACCTATTTGTCCTCTCTGATCTGATTTAACCCTCATCCCCTATTGAAGAAGAGTCTTCTCAGAGTTTGCCGAGATAGCGTTACACAGACCTTAAACTGTGCAGCTTATAAATAATAAACATTTCTAACGGTTCGAGGTGCAGGGAAACCTAGGGCCAAGATGTGCAGACCTTGTCCAGTGAGGGCTCATCTCCGGGTTCCCGGCTGTAACTTCACCAGGTGGAAGGGGATTTCCCTGGGATTACCTTTCATGACAGCACAGTTGCGTTCACACAGGGGTCCCCTTTGTGACCCAGTTATTTACCAGAGGCCCCATTTCCTGATACCCTCATACTGGAACTAGATTTCAACACACAGATTTGGGGGACACAAACAATCTATTATAAATGGGTGGGAGATTTTCTGATGAGTGGAGAAAGTTCTGATGAGTTCACAGACGTTCTGTAGAAGGCACAGGGTACTGATGGACCATCAGCATTTCCTCAAGCTTTGCCTGGACAGAAGGGAAACAGTAAGTATGTTTCCTTTCTCATTTCCTCCCCTGCGCTTCCTCCTTCCTGGAAAACAATAGAGTAGTTTTTAAAACAGAAAAAAAAAAAAAGTAACATTTAAGGGATGCATCCAGGTAACCATTCTTCATATACTGGTGGTGAAAGTGAATTCTTTAGGCTAGGGAGGCCCTACTCAGTTCTCAGGGCCTTATTCAAGACGAGATCTGACAACCTCACTACAGGGTCCCTTCATCAGCTCCAAGAAAGTCAGTAAGCGTGAATGTCCCTTGCACATGGCGGGGTTTGTGCAGAGAGTTGTGGTGATGGAGTGTGTGTCAATCTCCGCACAAGTTATCAGTGATGGGTAGGTGGTGCTGTCCAGTGACCCCAGAGCTCCAAGTGCCCACTAGTTGCATAGTGCTTTCTGCCCTTGTGTCTTTCCATGGGTGCATGGTTAGCAGTTCAACCTGTGGTCACAGACGACTAAGTTTGCGTCACTCTGCTGTGGATAGAGCCTTGGCTGCAGGGCCACTCTCATCAAGGCTCTCTACTGATTTCAATTTAGACTCAGATTTTGTCGTAATTACCCACCATTTGTCCTAGTGACACTGTGTCTCAGTGGCTGCAAAGGATGCCAACATGATGACTCTGTCTTCTTTTGGAGCCTTTGCTCCAGTATGAGGTAGTGCTTAAATCTCCGTGCCCAGTGGAAATGCCCTTGCAGATTTAGGAAAATGTCAAGTCTATTAAGATGTGGTTCATATCAAAAATATGCTTAGTCGGGATGTGCAGTCTGTCCCATGGCTTCCATTAGATTTGGAGCTCTGTAGCCATCACCACATGGCTAAGAATGTTTTTCTCATGCACCCCCAAATCCTGCACTCATACTAGCAGTCACTCTTTATTCTCCTGCCTCTCCCCACCCCCAATTCCATGGCAGCCACAGCTATATTGTCTACCTATGTAAATCTTCCTACTGTGGACATTAGTATCTGTGGAATCAATCTCACACCAAGTGGTACTTCCATTAGAATGGAAGTGGTGCTTCAAGTATTAGGGCACGCCAGCATTTCCTCACCCATGGAAACTTGAAAGCGCCATTGTTAAATTGCAGTGCTGGAGACCCTGACTCAATAGGTTTATCTGGACTTTGGAACAAACCAAAGTTCAAATTCTGCATTTATTACTTATCAGGTATGCAAATTTAGAGAAGGGACTAAATGCTTGGACTGTCAGGGTCTTGCCCTAGAGAATGGGGTAAGAAGGTCTAGTTTGTGCAGCCATTGTGGAGGTGAAATGAGATGCAGGCAAAGAAAGACACTCAGGGTGGAATCCCCCCGCCCCCCACCCCCGAGCCCAGCACTCTATGGTTGTCTGCATTGTAGTAAGGGAGTACGCTGTGCTCCAGCCAGCTTTCAGCACTAATCAGAGATTCAGCCTGAGACTGGATGCTCTGAAAGCCTCTCATAATTTTAACAGAATACCCGAGAGGATGAACTAGTAATGGAAAGATTTATTTGGGCTCATGATTTTTTGACCTATGACAAAGCAGCACATAATGGTGTGAATGAGAAGAACTTTCCTCAAGGCATCCAGGAAGTAAGGGAGAGAGAGCGGGGCAGGGTCTAACATTCTTTTCGAGGTGTCCCACAGGCATATCTCGTCAACATTCTACCACCTCCCCAAGAGTGCCATGCTGGGGACTGAGCCTTTACCATGTGGGCCTTTGGCAGTGACCACGGTTTCTGCTCTGCCACACAGTGATGTTTGTAGATTTATTGTGATTGGTGAGAAAAGAGACTGAAAGTCATGAGGGTAAGGGCAATGGCCAACCAAAGCCCCATGTGTAGCTCAGCACTCAGTAAGTACTCACAGAGGAAGGTAAGTCGGATATGGGAAATTCTACACGGCCTCCCCAGCATGCATCTCTCTTTTGGTTCTATTAGAGCCTTTGAGAAGACCTTGCGTTCGTAATACCTGGGTTTTTGTTGTTGTTGTTTTGTTCTTGTTTTTTATGTTTTTTGACATTCGGACAATACTATCATGATTTGAATGAGCAGTTGCACCAATCGCAGAAATCTGAGTCTGGAATTAACACGTAGCTGCAGTCACTGTCACCCAGGATAGCAAAGGTGTGAGGTCAATCAGTGCTGTAGTAGGAGGCTTTAGGCCCATGTGGCTCTTTTTTCCTACCTCTTCGCCTGGTCTCTGTAGTGAGTACCTTTAAATCTTACATATGAGTTTACTTCCCACCATCACCCCATTGTGAGGCTTGCTGCAAACATGGAAGGTTTACTAAGGGCTCAAGGCACTGATGCCTGAGAGAGAGAGACAGAGAGAAAGAGAGAGAGACAGAGAGAGAGAAACTCACTAATGACTCAGAGCTTGTCCATATTGACCTTTAACAAACCTAGAGTGATGGAACAGGAAGCCTGCGACCTGAGGAGTTCAAGACTCTCTGGCTGAAGATCTGCATGTATCTGGTAACTACCTCTGGGGGAGAAAAGGCCATCTCTCTGGACTCTGGCCCCTTTCCTTCCTTCTGACCCTCTATAATGCTCATTCCTTGGGTGTTCTAGATTCTAGACTCTGGTCAAAACCATCCAAACCTAGGTACACTACCAGGAGGCAAAGGCAAGGACAGACACTGATGCTGACCTCTATAATGAAAGCCTCACGCAGAAGACAAAGCATAACACTGACATTAGCCCCATATCTATTTGTTCCAGAATTACTTTGGAGATGGCAATACAGCCTCTTTTGGGTGCATCCTTGGCCTCTTGAGAGAGTAGATTGGGAGGGAACTGTCAATGCTGGAGCTCTGCTGTTTTCATGTGAAATTTCTCTCTGGCTTCAGGAGATCTACCAAGAAATGGACCACAAGCATGTAGGGACCATTGATGCCCATGAGATGAGGATAGCTCTCAAGAAAGCAGGTGAGGACCCGTCCTGTAGAAGAGGCCTTAGGACCCAGATGTGTTCACCGGAAATAGCACATGTTCTCATGATGGTGGGCCTAAGGGTCTTTCCCAAGAGCTTTCTTACACTGGATCTTACTGAAGATCCATCTATCCAGGGAGGAGGGATGCTCAGGGCTCTGCATTCTGCCTGTTGCTGAGGTAGTGATAGCAGTTACAGGGTGCAAGGTTCTGCATGGACCTACTGATACAAAACCCTTCACCTTTTCAATGTTCACATACTGTAGATATGTAGTTATGACTGCCCCAGGGCTGGGCTGGTGTTGAACTAGGGAAGGGGCTGATGAAACTTCTCTAAAAGCAGAGGGATTTGTTCGAGAGGCATCTCCTGGGATTCCTTGGGAGAGGCAGAGCAGTCCTGATTTAGAGATTTCCACAGAATCATGGAGGGCCCCTGTGGTATCATCCCCTTGGAGTCTATCAGGAAAATGCAATGACCTTCGAACCATCCAGGCATGACACAGTCTCTCTTGGGCAACAGGTTTCACCCTCAACAACCAGGTGCAGCAGACCATTGCCATGCGGTATGCATGCAGCAAGCTTGGCATTGACTTTGACAGCTTTGTGGCTTGTATGATCCGCCTGGAGACCCTGTTCAGTAAGCCTGTTTTCATTACCCCTCTTCTTTTCTTCAGAGACCGAGCATTGTGGGGGGTAGGGCAGGAAGTGAGGCCCGACAGTGCCTTTGAAGCCTGGGGACTAAAAGTATACATGAGATTTGTACAACGGATACTCAGGAGGATGGGCCGTAGACACTTTGGGGGCCATGGATGTCCAAGCTGGTCATACCTAAGGGCCGAGGAGGCCTTTCCTTGGAGACCTAGAGCTCTGCTATCCTGATTCCTGAGCTATGCAAAGTCACTAGACCAAGGTGCTGAGTCTCTCAAGGGTCCCATTTTATGAGCTTCTAGTGTTGATTCCAGAAAGAGGGAAGGCTTTCTCTAGGAGGCAGTAGCTGCATTCCTTCCACCTTGGGTGTTGGGGTGCAGTTGTCTTGTAATCAGTGGGATATCTTTTTAAAGGAGGGGGCCTTCCCCACACAGGGTGAGTGAAAGGTGGGAAGCCTTAGGGGTGAAATATCTGTTGGCTAGAGAAAGAGCAGAGAGACTGGACCATCCTCAACCCACCCACCAAAGAAACCACCAGTTTCTTGATTGAGCTTCTGAAGATGAGGATCCAGAGAGGCATCTCTGTTGACAATGTTAGGGCTAGGGTTAGGGGTGGGGTTAGGGGTAGGGGTGGGGTTAGAGATGTTGTTGGGGTTAGGATTGGGGTTAGTGTTAGGGTTCTCAACTCACCCTGACTGCTGGTGCCTGAGGTTAGACTGGATTTGGTTGGCAGATGATGGAGGGGAACAGAGGCCCAGAGGGTTGTAGCTTGGCATGGGTTGGTCAGATGCAGCTCTCTCGTGTTCCAAAACTCAGGAAGAGGCATGACTAATTTCCTTCCTCCTCTGGTGTTTCAGAACTGTTCAGGCTTTTGGATAAGGACCAGAATGGCATCGTCCATCTCTCCATGGCTGAGGTAAATGACTCAAGGCTTGAGGGAGTTCTCACAGACAGACTATGAAATCTCTGGACAGAATAGGTGCTCTGCTGTGGTGATTCCAACCAACCAGCTTATTGCCATGCAGATCCCCCGAATGTTCTGAGGTGGAGACAGGGAGAAAGAAATGAGAGTATCTTAAGAAGTTAGTCAAACATTTTAATCAAGTAATTAAATAATTTAATCAAGAGTCCACTCTTACCTCTTTCATCCTTTTATCTTAAAGGTAAAGCTATAGTTAGCCCCATCTAAAATTATTTCAAAGATGCAACCTCTTGTTAATGTGGATGGGCTCATGAGTGCATTTGTGTCTGGTGAGGGAAGTAGACAAATTTGAAATGCCTGACTTCTGGGACTTCTGAATTAACATATGGGGGGGGCACCAGAAGCCAAAACTGAATCTCCAATGGCGTAGATTGAAGGTACGAAATAAATGAAAGTTCTTATCGTGCAAAAGTCACAATGTGCTTAATGCAGAGAGTGCCAGTCAGTGCCTGTAAGGGGCATACCCTGGGTAACAGAGTCTGTCCCTGGCTGTTAGGGAGGGGTAAGGGGAACAGGAAGTATAGACATAGCTCAAGGTCTCTGAGGCAATGGAGCTAGAGGACTGGGTTATCACTGTCCCTGCCATGTTAAAGGACTGGGTTATCACCCTCCTGCCATGTTAGAGGGCTGGGCTATCACTGTCCCTGCCATGTTAGAGGGCTGGGTTATTACCCTCCTGCCATGTTAGAGGGCAGGGTTATTACCCTCCTGCCATGTTAGAGGGCTGGGCTATCACTGTCCCTGCCATGTTAGAGGGCTGGGCTATTACCCTCCTGCCATGTTAGAG
>JADRCH010000805.1:1481887-1531756 GCA_019843965.1 Rhynchomys soricoides
CCTGCCATGTTAGAGGGCTGGGCTATTACCCTCCTGCCATGTTAGAGGGCTGGGCTATCACTGTCCCTGCCATGTTAGAGGGCTGGGCTATTACCCTCCTGCCATGTTCTGAGTCCAACTTCTTTTTATTCTTCTTGTCAATGGAAATGCTATCGGTTGCTTTCTAAGATCAAAAGAAAGTTTTCTTTAAAGCCCATCTGTGGATTCCTGCAGATGCTTGGGAAACAGTGTAGGACATAGAATGAAGTGTAAACGCAGGAGTATACGTACGTACGTATAAGAACATATATGCTTATATACGAAATACAGATATAGATGAAGGAATATAGACATGTACATACGGAATGCATATACATATATATAAAATATAGATATGAATTTAGGAATATATTTACGTATGTAAAAATATAGGGACATTAGTATACAGGAACATAAATATAAGGATAGATGTATGTCTGTAAGAATATATATGAATATGAACATAATCATCCTTTGTGTGGTTTCAGTTGTAGGACCTTCCTAAGATACCCGGATGCTCAGACTTTTGTATAAAATAGTACACTATTTGCATAGGACCTATATGCATCCTCTTGCACACTCTAAATCCTCTCCAGAGGATTTACTGGTGATGCCTAACATAATAAGCACAATGCCTAATATACACAACAATACTAGGCTGGGTCAAGAACTGTCTCACTGCATTATTTAGGGAGGAACTGACAAGAAAGAAATTTGTTCATATTCAACACAGGTGTAATTCTTTTTCTGGAGATTTTCAATCTGCCCTTGGTTAAATCACGGACGTGTAACTTGTGGATAGACAAGGCCCACGGTACTCATTGAGACACCTACTTTTGGAGGCCCCTTTGGGTACAGAGGGTTTTTTCTATGTTGCCTTTTCTGTAGCGCTCTGAGTAAGGCACTTGCTGCGGGATGGAGCTGTAACAAGTGGCAATCTGAGGCAGGAGGGCATCTGTGGCCACACACTCCCTAGAAGCCATGCACTAAATTTGCCTCTTCTTTTGCAGTGGCTGTGTTGTGTGCTGGTCTGACCTGCTGTTTGGACACCAACAACTTCCCTGTCTCCCATTCATCTCTTTACAATCTTATGAGCACATATCCCCCAGTGGCATTTACTGCTGACTGTTGTATTGTTCCTGAGACACTGGCCTTTCCCAACAGAGTGAGCTGGGGAGCCCCAGATCTCTCAACAGCATGAAGTTATGGACTATTTGAGCTGATCCCAGGTCCCAGCAGAAGGACAGTAATCAATTAAAGCTGTGGGCCAAGATGGTTTCTGACTTCCTCTAGAGATGTATGGTGGTGAGGGCAACCTGGGCTTCAGTGCAATGAGAAAAGATGTGTTTGAAACGCCTGCTGGAAGCAAGGCTGCTTCTGAGGGCTCCTGGGGAAAGGGCAGAGTTTCAGTAATGCCAAAGAAAGGGCACAGGCCAGGTGTAGGAGAGACCTGCCCTCCTTAGAGACAGCAGCTAAAGAGCTAGTGCAGTTCAGGTGAGTTTTGCTTATAAGTGAACACAGAGCTGTGTGCTGCTGGTGAGAAAATTGAGACCACAGCTGTAGCATCTTGGTGTGTGACAGATACGTTCGCTACTTTTCTATTGCTGTGACAAAACACCTTGTGCAGGGCAACTTAGAGAACAAAGAGCTTATTTGGGCTCATGGCTCCAGAGCAGAGAGTGAACTTATGTTGTCGGAAGCAGGAAGCTACGGGTTCTCAAAGCCCACCCCCAGGGACATACTTTCTCCAGAAAGCCCATACCCCTCCCCCAAGCCCACCAAGGACTAAGTATTCAAATGCCCAGGACTGTGGAGAACATTTCATTCAAGCTACTACCACAGGATAGCGCTGTCTTCCATACAGGCTTCAAAACAAAGTGTGAGGGAGACAGTGCACTTGCATGCCCTGTATTAGTCTAAGGTCTAGTTCTCTGTTTCTAGCAGAAGAGTCTGATGAATGTTCCTTGTAGGATTTTGACCAGAAATCATGGTGATTCACCGGAAGGCTTTCACACTGACTTCAAACGTCCTAGACTCAGTGTGTGTGTGTGTGTGTGTGTGTGTGTGTGTGTGTGTGTATGTGTGTGTATGTGGGGGGGGCAGCGCTAGTTGCTTTTCACTGTGACAAAGTGATACAATGTGACCCAATGGAGGCGACTCAAGGGAAAAAGGTTTATTTTGGCTCACAGTTTTCAAATGGTTTAGATTCCCACCGGAGGGAAAGCATAGAGAGAGTTCATGACAGTAGGAGCAGAGGTCTGAGCGCCACACAGCATGGCCATAGACGAGAAGCCCAGCAAACCAGCCCGTACCCAAAGTAGGTGGAACATCCTTACCGCCTCGCACCCATTAGCTTGTCCTCTTTGGAAAGGTCCCATACCCTTCCTTAAAATGCTGCCACAAGCTGCAGTACAGACATTCATTCAAGCCATGTCCCTTTTCACATGTCCCCAATGTGAAATGTCATTCATTTCACATTCAAGTAAAAATACTCTGCCCCTGCTCCTTGAAGCACATGCCATCTCATGGTACAGAAAACATTCAGTCCAATTTTAAAAGTTTCTGTAGTTGTAACAACCCCAACTCTGTTCAAAAGTTTAACATTTCTTCTGAGACTTGAGGCAAACTCTTTTAACAGTGAGCCTCTACAAAAATAAACAGGTTAGATATTTTCTGTACAAAGTGGTACAGAGGGAGAGATGAGATACCAGTAAGGAGAGATTAGACCAAAGCCAAGCATGGAAACAGTACATTACGTAGCTCTGTCTGGCAAATGAGGCTTATGATGACATCATCTGAGCTTCAAGGAGCTGGGGTGGCCCCTACCCTTCCATCCCTGCTCCCTGAGTACTCATGGTGTATGGAGACCAGAACTTCCTTCCTTCAAGACAGGGAATGTTCTTAGCTGATAAGCAGCTAAGAGAGCTAATGCAGTTCAGGTGAGTTTTGCTTACAAGTGAAGACAGGGCTGTGTGCTGCTGGTGAGGAAATTGAGGGCCACCTCCATTTACTGCCTATAGCTTTTATCAGCATATGTCACCTGCTCTTGCTGTTTTCAGTATCCTGGAGTCTCCACTGAAACTTGGGCCTCACCTTAATGGCCTAGTCAGGAGGTCCTGAGGGGACCCCAACCCCGCTACACGTTTCCTGGCCTTGGGCTTTTCTCTGGAATCTTAGAGCAAAGCGTTCCATCTACTACGATTGAATTCTTTGTGCTTGAAAACTCAGCACCACGCAGACGACGCTAAGTTTTGTTTCCAACTCAGGATATAGCCAGGGTTCTAAAGACCATGGCTGCAGTGGATTCTGCGTACCCCAAAAGCTTAGCCTGGGGACATAATTTCTGAGCGCCCTTTAGACACTCCTTTATAGGAGCTCTCAATTTATTTTATTTTATTTATTTATTTTTGGTTTTCTGAGACAGGGTTTCTCTGTATAGCCCTGGCTGTCCTGGGAACTCTCATTTTAAATAAAAGTCTTTCAACTGAGTCTATGCCCTGCAATCTCCAATAGGTGAGACAGACATTCATTCAAACCATGACACTTTTGGGAACATTTCACATTCAAGTAAAAATACTCTGCCCCTTCCCCCCTGAAGCACATGCCATCTCATGGTACAGAAAACACTCGGTTTTGCCTTGAGGCCTGCCTCCCCCCCTCTGCTCCCCAACTATGGCAAAGCACTCAATTTGTCTTTAACAACTGCCATGGCTTTGCCTGCAGTATTCACATGGTTCATTATGTTAACAGTATTCAGACTCCTTTGCCGAATGATTTACACGTTCTTCTACTCAAGTCTTTGCCTTCAGTGGCTCCTCTCTGTAAACTTGGTTAAAAACAACCAGTGATAACCATGCCACAGCCTGGGTGTCATGCTGTCTTGAAATTTCCCCTATCAGATGAACTAGTCCTTAAAGACACGGGTGATATCAATGCAGGTTCTTGGTCAGGGTGTACCATGAGACCTTGAGTCCTGTTCCCCAATAAGGCCTTCATATCTATTGGGAATGTTATGATCACAACCCTTACTGTCCACAGTCCTGTCGGCATTCTGATCTTCTGCCCTCCCACCAGAGCCTCCCATTTGGCAGAACTTTTACTCTCCTAGCTACTCTCTAGCCCAAAGTTCCAAAATCTTTCAAATTCCTCCTGCAAACCATTTCCAACAGCCTGAGAATCACATGGTCAAGCTTATCACATCAATGGCCAGCCCCACAGTTGCTTTTCCCATTGCTACAAGATCCCTAACATCAACTTAAAGAGAAAAGGTTTATTTTGGCTCATGATCCCAGAACTTTTGTTCCATCCTTGTGGGGAAGACATGGCAGAGTTTACAGAGATGAGACCATATGGCCTGGGCTCTTCACATCGGCCTCAGACAAGAATCAGGACACATCGGCTGGAACCAGAAGCATATAACCTTCAAAGGCCTGCCCAAAGTGTCCCTTTAGCCTACCCAGGGCCCATATCTTAAAGGTTCCACAACTCTCAAAACAGTGTTACAAACTTGATGGTACAGGCCTGAAACCCCAACTACTCAGGTGATAAGACAGGCTAATTGTGAACTCAAGGCCTATGCAGGCTACAGAGTGAGAAGTTCAAGGCCGGCCTGGAAAACTTAATGTGACTGTCTCAAAAAGTAAGAAGACCCCTGAGATGATAACTCATGTTGCTTCCATGTAGGGAAGCCCTGGATTCATCCCTAGCCCTGAAAGAAAGGGTAAGGGGAGGAGCAAGAGGTGGGTGACTGAATATTCAAACATGAACCTGTGGTTCAAACATGAATCTATTTTGATGACTATGGCTATGATAAACACCATTACCAAAAGCAACTTGTTGGAGAAAGGGTGTTATTTCTGCTTGCAGGTTGCAGACCATCCTCAGGATAAGGGAAGGTACCACCCCTGTGCAGGTGGTCCTGGGTTATATAAGAAACCTGGCAAAGCAAGCATCTATCTCAGCAATAGAAAGTAAATCAGGACATAAACTGGTCCTCGAGAGTGGGCTACGGCGGGAGACCTGACCATGCCGTTTTGAGGAAGGATTATGGACACGTTTGTAACCTGGGCTAGAAAAGCCATTAGCGCTCAGAGCTTAATGGGATATTCTGTGAGAGCTTGGAAGAGAACACTGTGGGAAATGAAGAGAATCGAGGCCTGGTTTGTGAAGTTGTAGCAGGAAGCAAAGATCCTATCAGGGCTGTTCATATGATATTTTTAATTAAGAATCTGTGGTTGCTGGAAAGCTGGGACTGAAGAATCAGCTATGGTTACTAAGAGACCAGCCACAATGAAGTAGAACTTTTGCTACACTGGGACAATCAACGCTAGTTATCTGAAGCTGAACTGTAGTCAATCAGAGTCTGGTATCATCGAGCTTGGTTTCGCTTTGATCTGACTGTTCCTCCTTCTTGGAATAAGAAAGTATGTAACTTAAGAGATTTTGGATGTTTTAAAGAGACCGAATTTTTAAAGTATTTCCAATTTTACAAGATTGTGGATTTTAAAGTTGGATTGTATTTTATATTGTGGTATCAACTGGAAATATTGGGGATAAACAAGTAAGGAAAGATTGATACGTTTGCATGTCAAATCGATTAGGGTTCAGTTGTGCTGATTAGTGTCAATTACACATAAACTAGAGTCACTTGGAAAGAGGGAACCTCAATTGAGGTATCGACTCCATCAGACTGGCCTGTGGACACATCTGTGGACGTGTCTATGAATATTTTCTTCATTAATGCTTGACACGGGAAGTTCCAGCCACTGAGCATCGTGCCACCCTGGGCAGGTGGTCTTGGGCTGTATAAGAAATCAGGCTGAGTGAGTCTTGGAGAGCAAGGCAGTGAGCGGTATGTCCCCACAGACTCTGCTTTCAGTCCTGCTTTGAGTTCCTGTCCTGACTTCCTTTCATGATGAACTAGAATCTGTGAAGTAACCCTTTCCTCTCCAAGTTGCTTTAGTCCTGGTGTTTACCACAGTCATAGAAGGCAAACTAAGACAAAATATTGGTATTTTCTGCATGCTGGTGTCCAGAAGCCCTGCCAACAGTGCCCTGAGGGGTCTTCTCAAGTTCTCCTTGTGAACAAGTCCCTTATCCAGAGCTGTGGCTTGCTGTCATTGCCTAGTGTTGTAAGAGACAGACACACTGCCTATCTCTAGTTTGGAAATAGATCAAAATTCTGAGTTCAATGTATAGAGCCTACTGGGTATGTAGACTGTTTGGGAAATACGCTGTAGTTTTTAAGTGGCTGCATTATAATCAACTTGCAAGTATTTTGTTTTAAGCCTGTGGGCTTCACTTACTTTAGGGAATGGATTGGTCATAAAACCGTCTCATTACAAAAGCGGCATTTGCTTTGATATTTTACATTCTGCCACGAGGCAGGCAGAGGATCGCCGCTCTGTAACTCCTGAGAGTTCGCTTCAGGCTTCTTTCTCTGCTCTTCTCCCAGATGAAGGCATTAGAAATGTTACTTTTAGGCATGGTCTCTCCCCTGCTCCTTGCTTTAATCAGGCTTCCTGTCACTGTAATGAAATACTGAGACTATATATTTATAAAGAGAAATGTTTATGTTCTTTGTAGTCCCAAATCAGGCAATCTCATACCTTTAGTCCCCCAGGGACAGCATGTTGTGGCAGGAGCAAGCAGGGAAGTGAAGAAGTTACACCATGTGCCAGGAAGCAGAGAGGGAGAGCACTGGTAGAGTTCCAAGTCCCCTTTGAAGACACAACCTTAAGGGTCTCTTCTAAGACCCTTGCCTTGTACAGGTTCTACCATCTCTCAACAGCACCATCTAGAGAACCAAGTCTTAAGATGTGGGCCTTTGAGGGCTATACCCATAGCCACACAAAAGCTCCCCTTAGATGCAGTTGCATCCATAGCAACTGCAGTTGCTTCCATAGCATCCTGCAAATCCCCATCGAAGCCTACTACCAAATAAGCACATTGGCCGACTGACCTTCCATGTTCCCACTGGATAGTGGATGCAGGAATCATGTTTTTCCGGTCTCCCCCTTCCCCAGCCTAGTGCAGTGCCTGGCACAAAGAAGATACTCAATCAATGAGATGACATCATTGCCAGAGGAGGCTCTGACCATCAGGGACTTCATTTGGTTTCCAGGGAGATCAGATGGGTTTTCATTGGTCACATGCAGATGACACAGGAGTTTACAGCATCTGGAGCCCAGCCTAAATACAGTTGACCTGCAGATGTGCTGAAGCCAGGACTCTGTCTAGTGTGAAAGGCATGCGTCTCTTGAAAACAAGTGACAACTTCAGGTTCCCAGCCTGAGCCCCAATGCCAGAGCAGAGGAGGCTGGGGCCCTGTGGGCTGGCTCTCAAACCATCAGGTCTTTGATATGTGCACTCATTCTTGGAGAGCTCCTGAATTCTCCCAATTCCCAAGAGGAGAAGAATAAAGGGCTTAGTGGAGTGCTTAACTCAGCTAGGAGGGGCATCGGGGGGCGGGGCTACTCATCACTCCCCCTTATCACTTAGCCATTCACTTCTCTTTTAAAAGGCACTGTGTTCATTGATCATTAGTCAACAGGAAGAAACAAAGGCTATGCACAAACCCCAGATTCACTGGAGCCTCCAAGAACTTTGAAGCTGGCATTTAGGTGGGAGGCATCCCGGTGTACCTAGTATTCTGTGTAACTCCATAGCAGCAAGGACATCGCACTGAGACAGTCTTGTGAATCAGTTCTCTCCTCACATCCTCCTGCCCAGGCAGGGCTTATTGTAATTATGGATAATCACAGAAGCAGCTTGAAATGAGGCTGGGGAGAATCAGACACACAGTCCATCTACAGACCATGGGAGGGTCTTCCGAGCTAGCTCTCCAGAGTTGCACCTAGGTCCAACCTAACTGGCCACGAGGGTCTCCCCCTTGTTTGGGTGGTCCTTCTCTGGCCCTGGCTTTCCTCCAATGGAGTTGCTCTTCACTGTGTCTCCGGGACAAAGCCTTCTTTCTCCAGGCAGCTGTGTACTTTCTACTTAGCAAAGCTTCATTGCTTGACTTGCTTCTGCCCAGTTCAACCTGCTTGGCTCCTCAGATGCCCATCATCTCTTCAGCTTTACATGTGGCACATCTTAAGAGTCCCAGCTACTTATAGCTCCACCCCAGGACACGGCTGTCACCTGTTTTCCTATACCACTGCCTGTCTGCTTTTCTCCCACAAGAGCCCCAGTCATAGATGAGTGTCTGTCTCCCTTCTGTACCTTAATTATGTCCTCTGAGTCAGAGATGTGGGTGACTTTATGTGAAACAGTTGGGGGGAACCGGGTCTTCTGCTTATCCATGACCTCTCTGATTTCAGAAAAGATAATGTCAGTAGGGCTCATTTAAGGGGACTTATCTGTCATTGTTAATCTATTCTTTAGCCCCTGTATGACTGCAAGTCCATCTATAGCATAGCAGGTGCTACAGTTTGTGTGTCTTCCTCCAAACTCATTAATTAGATGGAATGTTATTAGAACTAATTATAGCATGACCTTGGAACATACACAAGTGTGTGCTAGTTTTCTTATAAATGGATCCCAGAGAGCTCCCTGGTTCCACCCACCATGTGAGGAGAATAGAAAGTCAGACCATCAGGAACTATGTTCTCACCAGACACCAAATTTCCAGCACTGGCATCACCGTGGACTTCCTAGACTCCAAGACTGTGAGAGATAAATGTCTGCTGTTTCTGAGCTGTGTGCCCTGCAACATTGAATGTGGACAGACTAACAGAACAAGGATGGAGGGAAGTGTCTGTCTGATGGGCCAGCATGCGTTCCCCTATGCCATTTGTCTTTGGGAAGGAACACATTAGCCATATCTGGTGGCAGCTGAATGGAGGAGGACCTGCCAGTTGGGGACAAGGTGATAATGAAGAGTTTGAATCTTGCAGAGACAGATGTTGGCTCCCCACAACTTGGGGAGGCCGGTCTTGGTTCATTAGCTGCCGAAGGAGGGCCTCGAGTGGGAGTAGAAACCAGGCAGAGGCACCGGCCTTTCCACAGAGCTATTAAAAGCTGCTGATGTGTCTCCTCTTTCTGTTACCCATCAAGCAGATGTGGGGACTACAAACACCTGGCAAAAGCTGTAATTAAACTGCCAACTATAGATACTTAAGACAATCCTGCCAAGATTGTTGGTGCAGGCCTGTAATTCCACCTACTCAGAAGGATGAGGCAGGAAGATCACGAGTTCTAGGCCTGCTTGGGTAATTTAAGTAAAAATGTAAAGGAAGTGTTGGAACACAGTTTAGTTGTAGCATACTAAGGTGTACAAGGCTCTTGAGTTACCAAATACTGTGTAAATGTGCGTGCGTGTGTGTGTGTGTGTGTGTGTGTGTACATACGTATACCCACACACATAATCCTTTATTGTAACTTACTCTTCGCAAATTCAATACTTTTATGATGCCAGGAATCGAACTTGGGGCCCCAAAGCCTCACTCTAGACAAGTATATTCTATATTACTCTGCTGTGCCACCAGCCCATCTCCCTTCCCTCCCCCCTTGTCCCCTGTTCTCATTCTCTTCTTTCTCTACTTTCTTCACCCCCTCTTTCCCCCTCCCCCTGCCTCTCTCTCTCTTCTTTGTGGTACTTGGGATGGCTCCTCCTGCTAGGCAGATGCTCTGCTTGCTTGCATCCCTAGCCATTTCCTTTGAGACAAGTCTCCCTCTATGGCTTCATCTTCACTTATCATCCTGTGCGCACATCTCAAGTGCAAGGGTTATACATGTCACCATGGACAGCCCCCTATACATTATTATACATGTGTCACCATGTATAGCTCCCATACATTATTATACATGTGATTACCATGTATAGCCCCCTATACATTATTATACATATGTGTCACCATGAACAGCTCCTTATACATTATTATACATGTGTATCACAATGGACAGCTTCCTATACATTAGTTTCTATAGAAATAAACATATAAAATGCCATCATTTATATATTTATAAAAGTGTAATATAAATAAAATTGAAACAGTATACCAAAGCCCCATATAAAAATACACTGGAAAATTTTTAATGTTTTCCATATCTGTCCCCCTCCCCCACTTGGGCTGAAGACAAAGTTTTTGCTGAAGTAAAATGTCAGCTATCTGACATTTTACTTTATCGTTCGCTTCCCTGTGAAAAGACATTTTACTGTACAACCGCAGCCCCTGGTCGACGCAACAAAATTAATAACTCTTTAATCACCTTTAGTAACCAATCTCCATTCAGATTTCATTGATTGACGTTAACATCGATTTCTTTTTTAGAGTTCATTTGGGTGGAGAATCGAATACTCTCTCATCCTATACTTTTTAATCTGCAGAAAAAAACGGAAGAAAAAAGTCTTCCTTTTCTCATGCCATTGAGTGAGCAAGGAATAACTGGAGTTTTAAAAGAGAATGCTGGTGATGTAAATTGGTTTGACATGTTTGTTTCTCAGTCTAATTAAATCTCAGGCAGGGTTCCTTTCCTTTCTGCCCCTCCCCCGGGGGAGGGGCGCACAGTGTGCTTTACAAGGCACAGTAAAGGGCATAGCAGAGTGGGAAAGCTTCTCTCATTTTCACTCCTTCAGGGAGGCTGTCCAAGCCCGCCTATCCTTGGAGGAGGTCTCTCTCCTGGGCCTGATGCCTGCGGGACTGTCTGGGCTACAAGCCCCTGCCCAGAGCCCACAGCTAGTCCAGTGCGCACGCGCAGTTGTTTTTAGCCTTTTCCTTCTCTGAGCTGCTCCCGAGGATGGGAAACAGGTCCTTCTAGGAGCATGTCCTTCCTGGCTTCTAAAAACTCCTCTTTCCTTCCCATCCCTTTCTTACCCTCCCCTAATTTCTCAGACAATTTCAGCCTGAGCTGGGTAGAGTTCAGGGGTGGAGTGGTGTACCTAGCACTCGGGATCAGAGTCCCATCTCCAGCAGCACAAAAATAAAATGGAACGCCTGGCAGTAGTGGCACACGCCTTTAATCCCAGCACTAGGGAGGCAGAAGCAGGCGGATTTCTGAGTTTGAGGCCAGCCTGGTCTACAGAGTGAGTTCTAGGACAGCCAGGGCTATAAAGAGAAACCCTGTCTCGAAAAACAAAAATAAATAAATAAAATAAAATAAAAATAAAGTGGAACACCCAGAAGCCATGCTCCTCCAGCTCCTCCAGCTGAGTGCATGCTACTGGCATCCCCCTCAAGGCCACAGAGCACAAGGCTGGCATTGAACACATGAAAAAGGGTGTCATACAAACAAAAGAAAACTGCGTTCTAGAGTTAAAGTCCTGTGAGTTCTTCCTCATGCTAAAGCACAGGAGTCCGAGAGGGTCATTTACTCAAACATATCCAAGCAGATGACAATATCTTGCCATCAGTTTGTTCCTCTTTGGAAAATAGGCTGATAACAAACACATGCTTTCCGGGTCATTGGGAGGGTCATTGCTGACACAGGTGGGAAGCCCAGGTGCTAAGAAGCCAGCCAGCCATGAGCTCAGAGGTTGCTGCCAGTTAGTGGCAGAGTTTCAGTCTCCTGCTGATTTTGAGGTTTGCCTGCCTTCCATGAATTAATTTCAAGCCTGAGGAGGCTGAAGTTTAGCAGGCTTCTTAGAGTTGTCTCATCAAATGCTCCTTTGAGCAGCATGAGCACAGCTGTCCCTGCCCCCACGCCTCACACACACCCCCTCCCCCGTGCACCCCCCAGCCTTCTACGGCTCTGAAAATTCCAGGCTCCTAGGGGCATTGCTGAGGCTCTGCAGCTTCTGAGTGCTCAGGAGGGAAGGCATGGGTGGGAATGCTCCAGGATCTTCCCAGGGTACTTCAGGTCAGATGCCTTCATCTCAGGCTTGTTGAATGGAGTGAGGTGAGAGCCACCATCTGCTGACCATCCTGTAGTCAACAGAATCCTCCTTAGCTCTGGAGAGGATTGCTGGGGAGTCTCTTCCAGGACATCATGAATGCTAGTATGGGTCTGCACCTTGGACTCTCACGCCTTACCTCCCGCTCCCAGTTCCCATCCCCTTCTCGTCACCTGGAATAGAAGCCACGCACCACCTACATCTTTCAGTCAATAAATATTTCTTAAGCAGGTCACGTGGCGGGCTAAGCCTTTACCCAGGAAGTTGCCGGTGGAATGCACAGGGTGAGCACGGTTGCTATCCAGTGAGGAGACACTGGTGCAGGAGCCCCAGTCATTCAAACCAGCAATGACCTATGGGTGGTACGAAAAAGGAGAGCCAAGTAGACAGGGAGGTGCTGGCCGTTCATGACGGTGTAAAGAGAGAGGAAGTTTAAGCTGAAAATGACCGCCTCAAGGGAGACAGAGGCGGGGTAGTAAGGCTCCATGTGCCAGGACATGCAGGCCCCCCACAGAGGGGGGATACAGTCTTCCTCCTGCCGATCTCAGGATGAGATTTCTGGGGTTTGGAAATGCCTTGACCCCACTCTTGCTCCAGGTCTGCTCCTCAAAGTTCCACAGCTCCCTGGCCCTACACAAGGGTAAGAAATTGATAGATGGGCCATTGTTCACTCAATAACCTCACGTGCCACACAGTCCTGGGTATATTTAGACACTGGTGAGAGGGGAGAAGGGAACAGCAGAGAGAAGGTGAGGGACCGGGAAGACATGTCTGCTTGGTGATTCCTGTTTTTCTGGAGGAGTCACAATATCTCCAAGCTTACCACCTGTCTTTGTTCATGAGCTAATCTATGCTAAGCTACATGGCTGTTTCCCCCTCCATCAGATGAAAGTTATTGCAGGCTACTTTAGGACTCTCTAAGCTTCGGGTTCCCTGGTAATGCTTGTCTTCCCATTATCTTGGCTGGGACCCCAAGAGTTTTCCAAGTAGCTGAGAAATATGTTTTACGATTGCTGTCCAGCAATGGCTAAAACCCCTTGATGTGTGGCCAGCTTGTGGTGTTTACAGTAATGTCCTTCCCACCCCTTGAGGGTAAGGAAGAGAGGCCCCCCACTAACTTAGTGGCCTGAGTTGTGCTCCTTTATAGAGAATGTACTAGAAAAGGTCCCCAGGATCTAGAAAGCAATCCAGCTGCATGGCTGATGGAGCACAGTGGGTTCCCACTCCTACCTGCATCCCTGAAACATTTACTGTTAATTAATTTCTGAATCACACAACAATCCACTTCCTAATGACACAGGGGGAAGCACAGGCAGCTATAACGGGGTCCTTATCTATTGCACAAGTGATTCTAATAGGTGCTACGGGGGGGGGGGGGGGTAGAAGAAAGGCCAGGGCAAGAGAGGAGAGGAGACAAACAGATGGAGCCAGGGAAGATCCCTGGCTGAAACAAGTCTTCTAGCCCTGCAGCAAGGTTCTCTGAGGACCTCAGCCGCCCTTCTGGGAGCAGTGCATCAGCCTCTGGGCTCAGATAGGAAGGGCTTCCTTGGGAATTGGGCCAACTGTGCAAACACCAGCACAGAAATGTAAATAATAACATGCAGACTCAATGCAAACATAATTATAGCCCGGCATTAGGAGGAGGGAAGACTTGCGGGGGACCTTCGTGTCTTTACATCTGCAAGCCCCAATCTGCATGGTGGTGATTAAAGCAGATGCTCTGGGTGTTCTCTCTCTCTCTCTCTCTCTCTCTCTCCCCAGTGCCACTTGGTTTTTTTTAAACTTACACGTGTAGACATCACATAAAAATGAAGGGTTTCAGATCATATGGGCATATCTGGGCTATCGAATTACTGAAGATTACTGAGGGCCTACTATGTGCTAGGAAGTCTTCCAGGCAGCAGAGTCATGAATAGAATAATATAGGAGCGTGATTTAGGACGTGTCACCAAGGGAAAGAGATATCAAGAACGAGGGACATCAAGAGATGAAGGGAGAAAAGAAGGAGGTGTGGGCAAGGAGCCACGAGAGCATAGGGGATCCCAACCCTTGGGGGGCTCCATGGGACAGTAGAGAATATGGATCATAAGTTTCCTCCCTAGTCAGCGAGACCAAGGGAGCCATAGTTGTTCTTCTGGACGCAGGTTCCTGGCAGAAGCTCAGGCAGGGAGGCTGTGGGTGCCATCCTAAGTGTGGGCTGACTCCACCCTGTCCTTTGAGAGGCACACCAGTTATCTGAACAGAAGAGACAAGATAGAACACATTTAAATAGGGTAGAAAGTTCTAAGTGGCAGTTGAATGGCTACAGTGAGAACCTTGAGGTCTCATGGAGGAGGCTGCTGCAGAGAATTTAGGGGGCAATGGCACAGGGTTGGAATTATTGTTATTGACTGGGTCTTGCTACATGGTCTAGACTGGACTGTTGCTCCTGAGTAGTTGGCAGCACAGGCACACACCACTTTTCAGCCATTGCCAGGTTCATTGAAACTTAGGAACTCATCGGAAAGATCCCAGGAAGTTGAACCTCAGAGCACTATGGAGCTGGGGTCTTGAGGAGGGAGCAGCTCTGTGATAAGGGGGTTGAAGTTGCTGAAGACCTCAAAGTGGGGCTGACTGCCGCCCGAGTCCCCTGTTGACAGTCTCGGGGGAGCCAGGTCTCCCGTGGAGTTCTGTCTCAGCAGCAGCTTCAGGTGTCAATACTTCTCACGAGCTTCAAATCCAATCCATTGACAGGTTTTTGTGCATCCATGGGGTGTTAGGTTCTTTCTAGCCCCAGAGTCCTTGTCTCTGGAGAGTCACATTCAACTTGAGGGAACAAATAACAAATGAGTAAATTCCGTTTATCTGTCTGACTGTCTGTCTATCTATATCTCATGTGTAGAAACTTCTAATTAAGGTTTAAGTCTACCATTGTCTGGATAGCCTTCAGAGTTCAGTGCAAAAACTGGGGACTCCCTTTACCAGCAGGGCTTCTCCTCTGACTTTGTCTGGGGAGCTTGAAACCCCCACACTTTCTACCTGCAGAATGTTTTAGGTTACAGGTTCAGGTTCCTTTCTCTAGATAAGAACCAGTTCAGCAAGCACCTGAGATTCCTGGAAAGCCTCCTCATGCCAGTGAGGCATCTCAGTACCTTAGCCTTCAGCCAATGACCTCTGCCCACCCTGGATATTCCTACTCCCATTACCCCAAACTATATAACCCCTGATTCACCTCGAGTAAAGTTGATCTGTCTCCCCAAAGCTAGTCCCAGAATGTTTCCTTTCTACTCATGGGTTGTCTGAACCCTGTCCATCAACTCTGCTCCCGTCATCCTCTTGGGCCAGTGACCAGCAACCCAGGGGAGAAGGGACACACACACACAAACACACATACACGCACACACACACACATATATGCACATACACACATACACAAACACACATATGCACACACACACGCACACACTTAAACACACACACGAACACACATGTATGCACACACACATCACACACACACCATACACATATATGCACACATGCAAGCATCCATATATGAATTACATATTATAAAGAGAGAATTAAATCATGGGTTGGGAAGGAGATAAGGAATGTGTGTGTATGTGTGAGTGTTCACTTTTAAATAAAGTTCTGGAAAGGCCACTTTGAGATTATGTCATTTGAGTGAAGACATGGAACACAGAAGGAACGGAGTTTGCTGTTTTGATGAGTGTTTCCGGCTGAGGCCCCACAATAAACACAGATGAACAGTCTGAAGCACAGCAAGGAGGGAGATGGAGCGGGGGCGCAAGATTCTATGAGACCTTTGGGTTGAAATGGGAAGTTGCTCTGGTTTGCATGACAGTGTCTTCCTGTCAGAACTCATGTGGAAGTCTAACATGTGGTGCTGTGGGCCTCTGGGAGAGTCACAAACCCTGGGGGCCGGGTTGCCCCGGTGAATGCCCGGGTGAATGGATTTGTGCTTTTCCTGGATTCCTTACCCTCCATGAGAAGTTTCCATAATAAATTACTTTGTTTCAGGTGCCTTTGCTGCAACATTAACAGGCAAGGGCTGAAGTCTTTAGAACGCTTAGGCTAGAATGACAAAGCCCCCTTTGTCCTTTATCAGTGTTGGCTACCTGGCGACTGAGAAATGAGTGGCGAAGCAGCAGAGACACAACACAGCTGCGAGGGAGCAGTGGAATGGGACAGTCTAGACCTATGGAGGTGGGGTCAAACTCTGGGCATGCTCATAAAGGAGAACTGATCAAAGCCTCCTGCGGCACTGAATAGAAAGGAATGATAGGATAGCAATGCTTTCAGCTGCAACAGCTGAAGGGCGGGCCAGTTATTAACTGAGAACTTGTCTGTTTTTAATAGTTTAGTAATCTGTGATCATAAAATGATGATAAAGACCTTCTTTTAGTTCATTAGAAGCAAGCGAACGTGGAGAATGCAGGCATGATAATCTGAGGTTTATAAAGTATGTTTTAATAGCTCAAAATATTTGCATTTTTTAAGTACTCCTGTAGAGACAGAAATTCTTATTTCCATATGGTCTGTGGAGCAGAAGGAACTCTGGGTCCGTGCCTTCCTTGCCATTATGGACTCTATACCCTCAACGCATGAGTCAAAATAAATCCTTTCTCTTCCAAGTCACTTTTGTAGAGCACTTGGTGGCAGCAGGGAGAGAAGTCACAAATAGACCTCAGGCTTCCGCTCTCAGGCTCCTTGGTGCACGCCCACCACCGTGTCATTTCCTGCCTGGCTTCTGTTACACTGCCTTGAGCTTTAATCTATCTTTGAAGTCTCCCGAGGTTGTTCTTCAGCCTGGAAGAAAGAGAGGCTTAACCAGAGAGAAGGGGTCTCTAGGACCGGAACTCCCCATGTCACCAGCTGAACCTATTCCTCTTTTGGTCCCCCATCCATGAAACCACTTAACGCTACCAGTCTACCATCTGGTCACAACATGTAGCCATCTTTATTTCTTTTCCTCATCCTCAGAGCTAGCCTATCACCGAGTCCTGTCTACTTCTTTCTCCTCGCTTCTAACTTGCCCTTTCCTTCCCATAGCTGCAACTCAGGCTACTATCCCCCTGTTTCTCCTGGCCTGGACAAGGTAGGCTTTCCTGAAGTCTGGAATGGGGCAAAACCTTTCAGGGAAACAGCCAGAAGCTTCCTGTAGGTTTCTGGAAGCCGACCCTCTGTGGGCTGAAGGGGTGTGTCCTTAGCTGTCTTACTTCAGCGATTGCTTTCCTATTCTTTGCGCATTGGCATCCCTAGACTGCTCTCTCTTTACTGCATTTCTCAGGACTCCCTGCATTCACCAGTGGGACCAGGTCTAGCTGTCCTGAGCTCAGTTTTCTCTTGTCTCTGCTCCTGTTTGAGTTTTGGGGGAGAGAGTTCGGTCTTTATGGGCCCCCAGTCCTGGTATCACTCCCTTTGGCAGGTTTAGGATATTCATCCACTTTCTGTGAATTCCCTTGCTTTTCCTCCAGTCACACTAAGATTAGAGATTATCTGACCCAGGGATACCCAAGACTACCCAAGATGGGTTTAATGTAGCTCCAGTGCTCTCTGCCCTTGGGATCAGTGGCATATAGACTCAGGTCTCTGGGTTCTTTTTAGGAAAGACCCACCTCATCCTGTACTCCTGACCCCCTTCCCTGGGCTCTTGGCACCCTTTCCTGCAGCCTGGAGCTCTCTTATGCATTTTAGGGGTATTGGTTATTCAGTTTGAATTTCACGTCCATAAATTGTTTTGTTTTGTTTTGCTTGTGGAATCACTAGAGATGAACTTGTAAATGTATGGGATGCAGCCTGCAGTGTGAGCATTGTGCTGGAGATGTGTCCTTGGGTTTGCTCCCCAGCACTGCGAACAAGCGCGTGGGACACTGAGTTTGATCCGAAGGGAAATTCATGAAGTGTCAGGGAGACAGCCTCTCTGCAGCTAGATGGTTGATCACCTCAGGGTCTTTGCTCTTCACTTGTGTCTCATGGATTAGATGGCACAGTGCCTAAACCTTTTCACAGAAGCTGTGGTCCTTAGAAAAGATCCAGCCACTGTCAGCTCCTGTTGTGGTTGATGATGCAGATTGTCAGGATGGAAAGGCCAACTGAGAGCAGAACTGGTCAGATGGGACCCCGCCGTCCAGCTTGTCGCTTTCTGATGGGACACTGCCATCCAGGTTCCTCACTTCCTGAGCTTCCTGTGCTGCCCACCACCTCCCTGCCAAAAGTAGTCATGGCCATGAACCCCACATCAGAAGCTACACTTTCAATAGTCATGTATGATTCCCTAAACACCAAAAACAAACATTTAATTGGGGCTGGCTTACAGTTCAGAGGTTTAGTCCATTATTTTCAGGGTAGGAAGCATGGTGGTACACAGGCAGACACAGTGCTGGACAAGAAGCTGAGAGTTTCACATCTGGATAGGTAGGCACAGGAGGACAGTGAGGAGTTGGAAATAAATTGAAGATCTGAAACTTCAAAGCCCACTGCTTCCTCCAACAAGGCCACACCTCCTAATCAAATAATACCACCCCGTTTGCTCCTGTGGGGGTCAATTCCTTTAAACCAACACACTGTCCCTATGTTTTCTTATCTGAAGATGGGAACTGTAGAGAGTTCATGGAGCTGGGTGGTCAAGATGATACCAATGTCTCCCATGTTCAGATTAGTGCCCAGAAGACAGCAAATAGTCCCTGGAATTTAGTTATTAATGCTTAGCGGTACTGAGGCTTGGTGAGTTAGGGTAGACCGTAAGCCCATGGCTGTCCACATAGCAGTTATCACCCTACCCATTGCTCTGGCACAGCTCTTCTGCTTGTTGTCCTGTTTCGGGAAATACTTAAAAAAAGAGCTAGCACATTCCAGCGCTACAACCGGCAACCAGCGAACCACAGGGCTCCAGCCGGGTGATCTCAGCTCAGCAGTCTCTCTGTGCCGGAGCTCCCGAGTCCCTTGGCAGATCTCTGCTGCCAGGTCCATGCAACAACCACCCACCCCACGCCCACGGTCAGCCATCACAACACCCATTTACCCAGTAGAATCAAAACTCTTAAAGCTTAGAATTAACCAATCAGATTTATGTATTAATAAATTCTCAATTTACAAGATGTCAATACAATAAATTTGGAACCAATTGATAATGGTAAGAACTTTATCCTAGTATTCTAACCTTACGATATGATAACGATCTGAGGCTGGTTAAAGACAAGCTGGTTCATGCCCACTGCCATCTTCCTTTCTCTCCTCCCTCTGAGAGGCTCTCTGTCTCTGCAACTCTTAGCTCTGCCTCCCTTTTCCCTGTCCAATCACAGGCTTCCTGTTGCCCTAATGTGATTGGACAGGGAAATTCCTGCAACATTGCCCCATACAGGACTCACTCAGAATAAAGTCTCTCTGTTCAGAGCATCCTTTCTGTTGTCCTTTGACACTCTTGAATCCAGAGGGAAGCAGTTGACATGCTAATTTACAGGTTTCCCCTAGGAGCACTAGTGAGGCAAATGACAAAGTCAAGCAAATAGGAGGCTATCTGCCCTGGCTGGAGCACTCATGCTGAGAAGGACCTGGTGTGTGAGATCAGCCATGTTCCCCAGCCATACTGCAGGCTGGAGCTTTCCCAGATGTGCTTGCTTAGGTGTACTTAGGCTTCCAATAGCAACCTACCATGAAAGGGAGAGTGAGCTCGTCTCTACTCAGTGGTTAGAAACCCACTGATTAATCTACAGGACTAATGAATTCTGCCAACTTGATAATCAGCAGGAACGGAAGAGTCAACCAGAGCTAATTCTTTCTAGAGTGCGTGGTAATTAGTTTAAAATGACTTATTTAGTAAGAAGTAACAGTGAGGCCAATGTTATCTCCCCAGATGATGAGTCTATTAGTTGTATACACTGCCTTCTAGGTGAAGCAGGGAGCAGGCAGTCACACAGGAATGGAGGGTCATCTTAGAGGGCTTTCTCTTCCTCAGGCCCTTGGTTCTGCTTTGAGTGGGTGGTGGACTAGTTTCACTAGCACAAAATGACAGCTAGACTGTGTTCCTCAGTCTCAGGAGAGACAGGACTTTTCTCTTCATGCTTCATTTGGGTGAGATCACTTCTCTTTAAAGTACCCCACACCCTATAAAAAGCCAGCATTATTGTCAGCTCTTCAGCTCAAGAGCTGCTGCAGCTGTATCCATTTACCCACAAGCACCCATGGCCCTAAACTCACCCACTCTATGTTTTAATACAGAGTTCTGTCCTTTCCATTTGGGCCACGGTGACCATGACAACTGATGGATGCTGATGGACCAGAATCCAGGAAGAGGCTGTGGCCCTAAGTTGACACTGGAGTGGGTTCAGAGAGTAAAGTCTCTGAACTCTCTAAGTCAGAGTCTAAGTAAGTAACATTGAATTTCAAATCTCTCCGGCCACCTCTTAGCAGTGCTTTGGATGAACTGGTCAACTTCTGGTCATTTTTGTACCCCAGGCTGAAAATGGCAAAGGTGGTAGCCTCCTGTAAGTCCCAAGGCTTCCTTATCATGTACAGGGGACATTAGAGATGCCATGACAGTTTATACCTAATGAAGAGTTTATATAGCACACTTTACACTTGAATTTTAGTTTGTGTCGTGTGACTCCTTTTTCTTTTCTGGCTTCTACCTCTCACTCATGATAAGTTGGTTTTTAAAAATGCAGTCTCATGGGGGTTCTTTAGTCTATTTCTGGGATAAAATGTGGGATTAATAAGTCACATGTTGTGAAGACAGACAGTTGCCAATTATCCACCCTTTAATGTTCCCTCCTGTTCTTGGTCCCAGAAGCTCATGTCCTCTTCCCATTCTCAGTTTGGGAGGTCCGTATGGAGGGCTGAGGATCCTCACGGGAATAGTGTGAGGAGTAATGTAATGTTAGCCCATGATCAAAAAGGAAACAGGCAAGGGTTGAGCTGGACAGATGGCCCAAGAAGCAGGGCACCACAGAGTCAGACAGAAAGAGCAGAGCCCTGGCATAATGGTTAGAAATGATAAGTTTGGGGTCAGGGTGGGTGGATGTGGGTAAAAGACACAGCCCACAGCAGGTCTTGAGCTGTAAAACTAATGGTGTAGATGTCTTTTTTTACGGAGCATCTGGATATCCTAAAGAGGTCAGTGAGTCAGTTGTGACTGAATTTGTAACTATGGCACACAGACATGTAAGAGGTTGCTGCATACCCAAAAAGGACCAGAAAAGGCTATCTTGACACGGTTGAGCTAATAACCATACCTGAAAGAGCAATCCACACCCTGTAAGTCAGTGGCAGTCTCTCTCTTGACAGAGTTCAGGGACCAGCACAATCAAGGTTCGGCAAACTCTTTTCAGTATCATTAAACAAACCAAAAATGTTAGCATAAGCTTGACAGGAAGGTGTGACTGACATGGCCAGAGTGCCACTAGGTCTTTGGTCCTGCTACCCTTGGGCTGTACGTCTTAGTCCCCTGGATTCTGGCTCATCTTGGCAGAGGACCTACCTTCTGGAAGTCTGCACCCTGATCCAAGGGATGAAGAACAGAGGTGTGGGGGAAGGTACAGAAAACTCTCAGGATGAGCAGAAGTTCTAGCTCTCTCCAGCCTGATGAAAACAAAATATTAGTGGCAGCAGTAAGAATTTTTGTCATCTGTAAAATGGGTACCAGTTGTGTCTACTGGCCTGGGTTGCTGTGAACTGGATGGAGGAATACGTGGCTCTTCCGTTCAGGGTTCAGGATAGACACAGAACGTGCACTGTAAGCATCCTCCTTCTCGTTATTACAGATAAAGCTCATACCCAGAAAGTAAGGAAATGTTCATTCTATAAATGCCACATTCTCTCTCTGCCTTCGTGACATCAGAAGGCACTTATTCTAGACCACTACGACAACTTTCTTGGTTGTGGTAAATGCAGGTGACTTCTGTTTGGTCTTCTACTCATTTTCTCATAACTTAGTGGAAGTGACCAGTGCTAGGTTGCTGAAGGATTCAGTGGCTGAGCACTCTGCTTGAAGTAAAAATGGAAAATGTTTTAAAGCAGGTTTGGTTACACTGTTAAATGTTGTGTGAGGAGGGATACATTTATGTTGAAACCATCAAGTCTTACCACTGTAAAAGCAAACAAATTAGATATATTTTGGGGGGGGGTGTGGTTTATTTATTTATTTATTTATTTATTTTGTAGAAAATTTAAAAGTCAGGACTTGCCTGAATAGAAGAGGCTTACAGTAGATCCTGAAGTGCCAAGTAGGAGGTTTAAGCTGGTGTGTGCGTGCGTGCGTGCGTGCGTGCGTGTATTTATGTGTGTTTTAGTGCTTATGTGTTTGTGTATATGTATGTTTATTTCTCTCTCTCTCTCTCTCTCTCTCTCTCTCTCTCTCTGTGTTGGGAGATGTCAGAGATGTGTAGATGCTTCAAGCATCAATTTGCCTGAGATATCCCCAAAGCTAGCCAAGGAGAAAGGAACAGGAGCACTAGTCTTGACATTGCTATAACAAAGATAAGACAGTAGGTAGTAAGATCACGTGTGAACCACTTTGACCCCATTCTGCCTGGAGAAGGAACAATGTGCCAGCATCACAGAGAAGGAGAGAAGGAGAAGGCCTCTTGGTTGGAGACTTGGTAAGAATGGACACTCTTGCCTGTGGAGATCACCTGCAGGCAGGGTGGGGTGGGTGTCCAGCTTTCTCATGGGGGATGGCAGGCCCAACTGGCCAGGAGCACAGTGAGCTGCTACCCTCAATGCCTTTCAGCAGTGGTCCCCAAAGGGAGGGTGTCGGGGAAATAGGACAGGAAAGAACCATGGCTGGTGGGCATGAGAGAGTGGATAGGGACAAGTAGATCTGATTTCCAGCTTTTCTTCTTCTTTTAATTTGAAGAAATCATTGATGGTAGTTTTAATGATGCTTATGGAGGAAAGAATAGTGGATGTGCCTTACGAACACACTGCCTTAACCCAGAAGCCCACTTTTTTAAAAAAAAGATTTATTTATTTATTATATGTATGAGTACACTGTTGCTCTTTTCAAACACACCAGAAGAGGGCATCGGATCCCATGACAGATGGTTGTGAGTCACCATGTGGCTGCTGGGAATTGAACTCAGGACCTCTGGAAAAGCAGTCAGTGCTCTTAACTGCTGAGCCATCTCTCCAGACCCCCAGAAGCCCACGTTTTGTTTCTGAGAGTGAATTAAACCATTTAGGAAATTATTTAACTCATCTAAGTTTCTACTTTATTGGCACAAGATTGTCCACTTATTTTCTTGTGACACTTATTTGAAGTACTATTGGGTTCCATTCCTGTTATATCTTATCTATGCTTTCTCTTTGCCAAATTGTGCTCTGGTTTCAAAGGTTTGGCCTGTCTGTGTTCTCCATCTGTCCCACGTTGGAACAGGCTTGGCTGGTCACCAGAATGGCACTTTATGTTGACCCTGCCTTCAGCTCAGAGATAGAACATTTAAGTTGTCACGCTAAAAGACTGTGTGGCTTACACAATCATAAATTCTACTGAATTTTTCCCCACCTAGACTAAAGCTGTCTCAAAAATCATTTTATTAAAATGGAAGAGGCGTGTGTGTGTGTGTGTGTGTGTGTTTGGGAGCTGGCTTTGAGCATCTTTATAAATGACCTCTTTCTCTTTTGCTTTGTGTGATTTGTTTGTTTGTCTGAAGTTTCTCATTGTTCTGACTGCAGAGCCCAGGCTGGCCTTCAACTAGAGATCCTCCTACCTTGACCTCTCAAGTGCTGTGAGTATAAGTGTGAGCCTCATGCCTGGATGCAAATAACATCTAGTTAACCTCAACACTGAGATGTAAGGTGAAGGCAGATTCCTCCTTTAGAAGTCTCTCTAAGTGGGGTGGTTTGAATATGCTTGACCCATGAGAAGTGACACTATTGGAGGTGTGGCCTTGTTAGAAGTGTGTCACTGTGGAGACAGGGCTCTGAGGTCTCATATACATGCTCAAGTTTGACCAGTGTGACAGCCTTCTCCTGGCTGCCTGCAGGATATAGTCTGCTGCCTTTGGATGAAAATGTAGAACTCTTAGCTCCTCCAGAACCAAGTCTGCCTGCATGCTGCCATGCTTCACACCATGATGATATTGAACTATGCCTCTGAACCTGTAAGCCAGCCCCAATTAAATGTTTTCCTTTATAAGAGTTGTCTTGGTCACCGTGTCTGTTCACAGCAATAAAACCCAAACTAAGACAGTGGGTAATTGATGAGTGAGGGCTTAATGACTGATAAGACTGAAAATTAATATTCATCTTTTTACTTTTCACAATATTTAAAGGTAGCAGCCAAGAGAATTGAAGTCACCATAGATGCCCCACAGGAGGGCTGCTTGAGTATTCTAGGTGGATTTGACTGTTGGTGGTGACATCCGACCATCTCTTACTATCTTCATGTGGTCATGGCGAGAAATGAGGAGCAGCAGAGTCTTGACTGACATTTAATTCTCAGCCTATGGCAGGCATCCCACTCTCAGGGGGCTTTTACTTCTGGGCATGGAGATGTGTGTCTCCACTTTTAGCGATGGACTTTCCCTCTGCCATCCACAGCATTTTATATACATGGCATTCACTCATGTGTGGGGTGATCTGTGTAGTGCTTTCCAAATGCCTTAGGAATATGACTGCTGTTCAGTTGTTCCCTACAAGCACCCCATGAGGGAATCACATCTTCACATCAAACTTCGAAGATACGAAGGCAGAATGGTGTTTGCCAAGGTCTCACGGGACAGGCAGAAACCTAAGCTGCCACCCTAGGGCTGCCTACAGGCTCTGGATACCTCTATTTGTGCTCAAAGTTTGCGTCCTCTTCAGGACACACTTCCAATTCAAAGAGATTTTCAGAAGTTTTGCAGAATGATCATAGAGGTACCAGTAAATGGAGGGGACTCAGGAGCCCTGGACAGAAGGATTTCTCCCTATGGACAATGACTTTCCCAAGGACAGTCTTCCAGAAGGGTCTATGTGGGTTACTGCTTTTCTTATTTGTTCACCTACATTTCATCTTAGGAAGTGCTATGGATTAAACCCAGGGTCTCACATAGGCTGGGAGTGTGCTTTACCACTGAGACCCACTGTTCTACTTGGAACCAAAGAGAAATTGAGTGGTGTCTTTGGAACTATGGTGTGGCTTGTTCAGATACTCCTTAGGGTGGGTGGTAGGGAGGTAGAGATGGTGACCACTGTCCTCCAGGGACAGAACTGGTCAGAAAATAACTGACTCTGGAAGCAGTCACACAGCCTCTTTGGGGCAGGCCTAGTATGAGATTAGAAAGAGATAGAAGAACGAATCCCAGACTTGGTCGTAGTTACTACCATTTTCTCAAGCCATGGCCTCTTTGGGGGACAAAGAATGGATAGTGCTCCTGTTGGCATTTTGTCTAAGCTCCACCCCACAGTTACCTGGCAACAGCCAGATATGCCTGACTCACTATAAAAGGGGCTGCTTTCTCCCTCCTCTCTCTCTTGCTCCTGCCTTCTTGCCCTCTACTTCTCTATTCCTCTCCCCCCCCCCTTCTCTGTCTCTACTCGGTCCCCACACCTCGTCACACATCCACCAGAACAAATCCCCTCTCTCTTTGTCTTGTTATAAACACACCAGCTCCAAGAGAGCAGGTTGGAGAAACGGTGGAATGGGGCAGCTGTGGGTCACCAGAGGGCTCTATACAACATCTCACCCCATATCCAGACCCTGGCCGATGTCATTCCCTGAGGGTCAGGATTCATTGCTGGGAACCCCTGCCTAGCTCTTCATCCTGAGCTACATTTGTATTAAGAAAAGAAAAGAAAGCCGGTGTTTCCAGCTCCTTGCTGCCCCAGGAACCCTCAAGGGAGGTATGTGTGTGGGGCAGCTACAGAGACTTCCTGTTCCAGAAAGTACCACCCCCACACACTTTGTCTGATGCTCACAGCAGCCCTGTGCAGTCAGCACTATTAATTCCATTTTACAGGTGAAGAGGCTGGCATTCCAATGCTTACCAACCTGCCTAAGATTATGTACCTAATCAGGAGTGGAAAGCCGGCTCATCCGCATCTCCAGTGAGCTGCAGAACCTGTGTGTGTCTCTCTGGGGTTTGGGTTTCCCTGGGTTTAAAGCAAAGATTATTTTAATCCCTCCAACTCAAATGGTCTACTGCCCCCTAGGGGTGACTCTTCCTCGGGCATTCATCCCGGAGTCTGCAGGACAAGAATTCCTTTCTGATCTTCTTTGATGAGGTCCCTGGTGAAGTCCCAACTTCTCTCTGGCTTCTTGGAAGACGGTGGAAGTACACAGGAAGAATGCTTGTCAAAGGCCATGAGACCCCTCAGTTAAATGAGAGTTTTAACCACTGCAAGTTGGAGAGGGTGAGCTGTTTTAGTGAGCCCCTACTGACATCTTGAGCAGCAAGGCAATGTCCCTTGTCTTTGTGTCTCTGTTGGGGAGGAGGCCTCTGACTTTACCTCTGAACTACTATTCTCTCCTCTTGAAAGCTATTTGGATTTAGCTCTTCCAAAGGGCCTGTGTGAAGCGTCTGTTTTAACTTCAGATCGGTCCCTTCCATGTCCCAGCAATGCCAACCAAGCCCTTCTATTTCCAAATCTGTGGTCAAGGCTCCTATCTCTGCAGGGTCAACTTTGATGTGTCCTTAGCTCTTCTGCAGAGACCTCTGAGCTTCTCCTGCCTGGACAAGTCAGTCCCTTGAATGACTTGAGAACAAGAGCGTGGTGGACCTGGAAATTCTCCTGGTTCAGCACCACCAGCTGTCAGGAAAATAAGGTCTGATTCTTGGTCTGAAGAAACTTGTATGCTCAAGTCAGATATACTCCACAGGAAACTGACGTGAGGCTGAATTAGCACTGGCCCCTGCTGGTACTCAGATGTCTTATTTCTTAGCTTTTCATTTGCTGAATCCCCACTGTGTGCAGAGCATAGACCATTCTGCTGGAAGGAGCAGTTGCCTGTGGTGGGAGACATACCACTGAACCTAGATTCTGTCTCTATCTCCTTCCACTCTGGTTGAATGCATGTATGTGGTAACCTGACACGCCAGCAGACTTCCTTGCAGCTGAATACACTCGTGATCCAGTCTTGATTAAAGAACTAACAAGCAGAACCTTCTATGGACCTCCAGGGAAAGATTTTCTGGCAAAAAGAGTTGTCTTTCTTTCTGATGAGATCATGACAGGCCTGGGGGTTAGAACCCATCTTCCACTTTGTGAGATCCAGAATGACACTGCAGATAGCAAGGAGCAGAAAGCAACTGGCCCTTGGTGACTTCATCACATGGAATTAAGCAAGCTGAGTTCTTCCTGTCTGCAGACTTCTTGATGGGACAGGTGATCAATATCTCTATTGTTCAAGCCTACTCAGCTGGGATATTGCATACTAAGAGAAAAGCAATACACACAGGTACCAGACTCTTTCAGGGAGATTAGCATCCAAAGAAGACAGGAAATGCTCCTGTTAGGCCCTGGAGAGAATTCACTAAGCCACACCATACCCATAATTTACAGTTCAGTCGTATTGTACAAAAAGACTCCCATAGAAACAGTGTGTAAGGCGAATTACAGTTCTCCAGAGCTCTCAGCAAATGTTTCCGAGGTAGTCTCCTGGCATTCATAATTGGCATTCAACTAAGGATTATTCCTAACACGTTGGAATTTCTGTTTTGACAAGTGGTAAGTGGTAAATATCTAGAGATTTCTACCATTAACTTACTGTGTGAGCCAGGTATCTTTTAAGCACATGAATATTTATCTTTTTATTGGCTGTTCTACTAATTTCAGAGTTTGAAAATAGGAGTATTAAAGGAATACCTTGCCTGAATATCACGGTCTCCAGTCACTTCCATTTTCCTCAAAGACAAAATTCCTGGCAAAACTCAGATTCTATCGTCTCTTCATCATCCCAGGTGTTTGCTGTTGTTATCCTAGATCTAATGCAATATAAACAGGTACTTGGGGCTTGTGCTAGGTTCTTGTCAGTTGTTGTGAAAAAATGTCATGATCAAGGGGACGCACGGGGGGGGGGGATTTATTTGGGATTATGGTTTCAGAGGAATAAAGTCCATCATGGCAGAAGGCATGGCAGCAAGCAGTAGTTATGGCAGTCACAGCAGGAATCTGAGAACTCAAAGATCACTCCCAGTGATGTACTCCCTCTGGCAAGGCTACACCACCCACCTGAAGCTTCTCAAACAGATCTAGCCAAGAGTTCAAATACCAGAGCCTACAGAGTAACAGTTCTCATTCTGACCACCCCAGGCTGAGACTCACATAGTAACTAGCGGCACTCTGAGGAAAGGGACCATGTGCAGAATTTATCACACAGTGCTTCCAAACCTAGCCACAATATGCCAAACCCTCCTCCGAAGTAGGCATGAGGTAGTTGAAGATTAGAAAGTGGAATTGTGAGAACTGTCCCTTCCCGTGCATCTGTGGACTGGCCCATGACATCTGTTCTGTCTTGCTCAGGAAGTCTAGAACCTGCTTCTGACCCTCTTGTTTACAGAGCTCTGACTGCTACAGTTCACTCCTAGCGATAAGATATCCTGGAACTAAATTTGGAAGCCACAGTGCAAATGAAATCCTTCTTTCCCCTCATTGTCGTTCCCCAGCAGGGAAGCTCTGGCCAACATGGAGTTTTCCTTAGAATTCTGCTCTCTGGCCAGTGTCATCTCTGGGCAACCCAAGCACAGGACACAAAGGCTTACAGCTGCCTGTGGTGGTGACCACAGTGTTTGGGCTTCAGGCAGTGGCAGGGCTCTGTGATCTTTGGAACTATTACTATGAAATAAGCGTGAGCCTGTGGGGTAGGCAAGGGCTGTCAAATTGGACTCTTATTCTCTGGCCTGTCTAAGAATCGGCCCACAATCTATTGCCTAAGTATGTCAACTGAAAGCCTACAGAGACAGAGGCCCTGATCACCCTCTCTCCAACTCTAGCTGCAGGTTTAGAAGGGTCCCCAAATCCCAGTTGTTAGGTTCTAGAAGCCTCTAGAAGGCCTTGCACTGATAGCTGCTATAATCATGACTGTGGGAAAAGACTAAAATCAGCCAAGGGACGGGTCCAGAAATTATAGCATGGACCTCCAGTCTCCTCACCCAAGCTCAGGACATAGATGTCGTGTGACTGCAGCTGTGGGGAGGATCCATCTCTGCCCCACACAGCTCTCATCTTCTTTGGGATACTGGGCACAGAAGATGTGCTCCTCCTATGTCAAGGGGCAGGCACTCAAGAGGGTAAGCCTAACCATTCCCTCCTGCCAAGACAAGTACTGTGAACACCTTAAAAGTCCAGGGTGGAGCTCTAACAGTGTAAGTGAACATGAAGAAAGAAGACAAAGCATTCAGTTAATCACAGATACCACAGTGTTCTTTAGTCAAAATGTTGGGTTTGGGGTGGAAGCCAAGAAAACTCACTTCTGATATGGAAGCCTTTTTTTCTGAGCATTCAGGGAGGTGCCAGTTCGGGTTCTGAACCACATCCCTGAAGGGAGATTGTACAACATTTTAAAAGCATGGCAACACAAATTAAGGAGGGTCCTGGGGGGAGCTGCAGTGTTGTCTAATTGAATTTTGACATTATGTGTTAAGAAGGGAGTGCCCGCTGGAGGCTGGGCTGTATCCAGGACACTGGGCTTCAAGGTCCTTAATGCATTCTCCTAGACATTAGGTCCAGAGCTCAGAGTGATGAGGGGACAAAGGAGCAGGTCATCTGCATGCAGTTAATTAGGGCATAAGAGGCAATTGGTTATGTATTTTTATAACTTATGCATCTTTGTTTAGATAACAGCAATTTCTATATTCTTTACTGGTTAACAGACAAGAAAACATTTGGAGAAGTGAGCTAGGCATTCATTCCTAGGCATGGGAACATGAACTTGTTTGACTCTGCCAGCAAGATAGAGAACTTGTCCTTGAGATGGCTGGACTCAGACACTGTTTACAACAGAAGCTGTTCAACTGTGTGGAAGTCCCCAGATCCCTTGGAGTCTAGGACCTTGAATTTCATAGGACCCTATGAAAATTGAGTCTGAAAACGAAACAGTAGTACTTAGTTTCTTTCGCTCATTCCCAACGAAAACATGAAGATAAACACGGCCCAAGTTGTTTCTTGTCCTATGGGTTCTCACTAGAGCAGGAGTGAGCAAGCAAGGTCTGCTGCTGGGGACTGGTAGTCGTCAGGGACACCAGTCTTGGCAGCAGGAGTTCTGAGCTCTTGCTCTGCACAGTGGCCCAGAAAAAATATGAGACGAAGCACTGGGATTCTCAGGCTGGGAACTATCATCTGGAACCAGCCCCGAACACTTCCACCAGGAGGAACCTGTGTACTGAGGACTGCCCATGCTTGCCGGAACCATCTACTGTTTGTGTGGCTGGCAGAGTTCCTGAAGATTTACCGATGTCATTCCGACTCTGGAGGGTCTACCGCTCACAGATCTCTCCTTCAGAAATAAAAATGAAGTTGCTGCTGCTGCTGACCCATTGTCTATCAGGGGCTGGATACTACCCAGATGAGAACTGTACAAGCAAATCTCTTATCCCTAAGAAGATATTCCAAACCTTACATCAAAGTTTCAGATAATAGGACCGATCTTCACTGTTAGTTTGTCAACTCATCCATGATCACACAGACAGGATTTGAGTCCAGCCTTGTATTACTCCTAAACCTTTCTATGACATGATTTGTTCAGATGTCCTATGGAAAACTGGGGATATGGAGTGCTTGCAGGGCTTACACATATTGTAAACACTGATAGCAAATGCATACATGACATAGGCAGTGTGCCAGATGCTATTCTAGGCAACATATCTATGCATACAACACATATGTGCATATAATATATATTTATGTTCATTTTTATGCATGTGTCCATTTTTCTGTGTGTGTGTGTATGTGTGTGTGTGTGTGTGTGTGTGTGTGTGTGTGTGTAGGTATGTTTTTTCATTCATGTAGTAGGAACTGTTTTTAGCCCCATTTAAGAGAGAGGAGCACTGAGGGAACTTGTCCACGGTTGTGTGGCTGTGAGGCAATAGAGCCAGCCCTTGAGCCCATGCTCTCTCTTTCTCCAGCCTATGTACTCAAGTGTGTGTTCTTTCCACCTCTCACCTGGGCTGCCAAGACAGAGAAGAAGAGCTTTAGAACTACAAAGTGGTCTGTACAGGGCTTTGGAGAGCCCTGGAAAGCCCACCGCAGGGGAGAGAAAAGGTCAGAAAGACCCATGGGAATTAGCCATGGAGAGCAAGCAGGAAGAAGGGCGTAGAGACTGTTGAGCTGACATTTAGTCAGCTTCTGGGATCTCTGAGAAGAGGTAAGTAAGAGGGGAGCAGGAAGGACCTCCCCACCTGCCGGGTTACAGAGTTCACACTGTATCCAGTGAAACGAAATCCTCATCCTTGCACCGTTGGGTCTCCAGAGACAGAAGGCAAGTGAGCCTGTCACAGTAGGAGGGTTGGGGGTGCCATGAGGAGCCGAAGTCGGGATGGTGCAGAGATGCAAAGGTCAGGGTCCTTCTGTGACCTCAGCAGGCAGATCTGCACATACAGTGAGAGGGAAGCTGCCCTTTCTGAGCCAAGTTCTTAGGGACTTTTCTCGCCTCTGTTTTCAGTAGACTGTCTGGCAATACTGCTCACCTTCAAAGGCAAATCTCTCTACTCACCCAGATTCTGGCTTTCTTGGAGTGCTGTTTATATTTCTGCCCAGTAAACCTAGAACAGAGGGAAAATCCAGCTGTCGAGAGAAGGCTGTGTGACCACCTGCGCTGGGCCATATAACAGAGGTCCTGGGGTGTGTGTCCCCACCCCACCCCATGCCAACTGGCACCCTGTGATCACAGAGTGACATTCATTTTGGTAGTGTACCAGCAGAAGCATCCTTTGAGGATGGAGATCGTGAGCCACTGGCAGCTCTATGCAGGTAGCAGAGAGCTAGAGCCAAATCCAGAGTATTACTTAGGCAATCATGCTTTCTAGAAATGTGAAGGTAGACCAACTGAGGAGAGCGGGCTGGTTAGTGAGAGCTAAAGGAGGAAAAGGGACCCAGGTCCAGGCAAGAAGATGGGAAGAGTAGGCTGGTGTGGAGGAAGGAAGGCTGAAGCATGAGGATGAATGTCTAGACTAAGGCTCCCTACAGATGGTTCATAGGCGGCGGCGTCATCGTCATCATCCTCATCAATATTGTTATTGTTAATTTATATGAGTATGGGTGTTCTTCCTGAATGTTTGTCATTCATGCCTGGTGCCCTCAGAGGCTAGAAGAAGCCATTGGATCCCGTGAAGCTGGAGTTGCAGATGACTGTGAGCACCGATCTAACCTGGGTCTTCTGTGGGGAGCAGCTCTTCATTTCTGACAGAACAGTTGTGTTGACTGGCTCTCTCTATTCTGACAGATACCTAAGATAAACAACCTTGAGAGAGGATGGTTTATTTTGGCCCTCATTTTGGGAGCTATCTGTGGACCATCAACACTTTGGACTTATAGATGAGCAAGCTGATATGCTATGGTGAGAACCAAGCCAGTTACCTCCATGCTGAGACCAAAGGAAGAACGAGAGACCACTCCCCTTCAAATGCAGTGACCGAAAGACCTCCCAATGGGGCCTCTTGAAAATTTCAATAGTCTTCCATTAACACCAAGCAGGGATACATGGACTTTGGGGGAAAATTAAAGATAAAAACTGTTGCAAAAGACACATCTAGAGGAGAGTTGGAGTCCTCTCTGAAACTCTTAGAAATTTAAGTCTTTGAGAAAGATTTATGTCCAATAATAAATGTCCAGTGGAGATCTGAGTTACTGGCTAGTTCCAAGACTAAGCCAGTCCTCAGGTGGATGTTGGGCTGGAGGCTAGAGATAGGTATCCTAGAAACAGCAGAAGTCCACCCCTTCCCCAAGGTTCTATCCATTCCTGGTACTCAGGCCTCACTCTGCAAACAACAGTCTGACTTGCCTGTCGCCTGTGTTGGTACCCAGGCCCCTCCTGGTTCATGAATGGCTCTCTCTTTCACATGGCCCACCTCTTCTTGCTCCTAAAAGTGGAGCCAGCCCGGAGAAAGGAGAATGGAGAGACTTGAATCGGCTTCCTTCTGCATCTCCTCTCCTTTGAATAAAGATTGAAGCAAAGTCAATTAAACCTGAAGGGTTGGGTTGAGAAATTAAACAGAAATGTCAGACGAAACACACATCACATTCCTTATGGGAGTCTCGCTTTGACTCGCTGGTGATGTTTGGGCTGGGTAGGGTCTGGATCCTTGGGGACCTGTGGGACTGCCTTATGTAACTATCCTGCCATGCTCACTAGTTTGTGTCTGAAGCATTTATAATGCAGTCTAAGAGATTCCTCACCAGGTCACCATCATAAATGAGAAGCTATTCCCAAAGCACCTTATCTAGAACAACAAATGGATCAAATTATTGAATTTATTAACATCTAAATTAAAAAGTCAGAGAAACCAAGTTTTAATTAATCAACGCACAAACAGCCACCCTCAGGGAGAAGATAACAGACCCTTCCACAGCAGCCTGGGATTGGAGACATATTATTTTTTAAAACAATAATAATATTTTTACCTCAGCTCATATCTGAGGAATTCAAAGCTGTCCTATAAATGTTAATTATTTAAAGACTTTTTGAGACTGAAGCAGATAATTACTATTTTTCTCAGGCTTTCTAATGAGGAGATGGCACAGGGAGAGATGGATGAATGCCCTTGCCCAAGGTCGTAGGGCTGGCTGTGTGAAAGACACTGTGGGCGCTGTATTGGCAAATCTGCCCTGGGTTCTTCTTTGTGCTTGGTAATTGGCCTTCTTCCCAGCTCCTATCCTGACAATAGCTCCAAGCACCCAAGCACAGCAGTGTCTTCATACCCAGGGGTCTGTCATAGGACTACGTGATCATGCTTCCATGACTCTATCTGGAGCCTGCCTTGGGTTCAATTCTGGGACCCACATAGCAGAAAAAGAAACAACTCCCACAAGTGTCTTATAACTTCCAATGCACACCATGACACATATGTACCCGCCCACATACACACATATACGAATGCACATATAGATGAAAATAAACAAACATAATTCAAAGAAGAAAGAAAACAGGTGTTTAGAGAGGTTAAGAAGTGCAGTGAAGGCCACACACAGCTGGCGAACAAAAAAGAGAGATTTGTACTTGAACTGAGGTCTTCTGGACCAAGTACTTTTTCCTGCCCTCTAAGAACAGCAGGTCCTGAGACTAAGAAATGCCAGATGAATCTTTCTGGGTGTGGAGTCAATGGAACAGGCCTGAGAAGTTCAGTACCTTGACTGATAACCTGGTCTCTGCCCTCTACACTCTAGTGGCTGTGAAGCCAGGAAGTTCATCAGTGGGTGTGGGTCACCTTGTAATCCAGCTACTGGGACGATAGTGTTGGCCAGAAGCAGCTTTAAGGGACCCCCTGTGATCTCTGTCTGTGTGTAGATATGGAGGATAGAACTTTCTGGGGCTGGCTTAGTCTCTACCACAAGCCCCCAGCTCCCTGCTGTGGGAGTAATCAGGTCCCTGATCTATTTGCTGGGAACTAATTAATTCTCCTCCCCTTCCTGGAGATCTTCAGCATCTAGAGAGCAGCAGTTCTTCCTGGGAGGGTGACCATGCCACTGACAGGGGACAGGGCATGGGACACCATTAAGATTCCTTTTGGAGGAGTCAGGAGAAAGGGTGGGAGCCCACTTTGTCTATTGTCCCCTGCTGTAGGGACCAGCCCACGAAGGTGGCTCTCCAACCAATCCCCAGTGACTTCAATGTTCTTTCTTTTTCATTCATTTGCTTACTGGGCTGAATTGGTGGCTTAGCTCTTTCTCAGTCATCTTTAAAATGGGAATTCTTCCAATACTACCTTGTAGGATTATCCTGAGGATAAGTGGGAAGATGTATTTATACCACTTAGCTAGCACCTGACCCCAAATCAGTGCTCTGTGGGAGTCAGCCTGGCTGAGATCAGTGCCGTTCATCTTATTGAACCTGCTCTTCCTCGGCTGTCAGCTGTGGAGGAGCACCCAAGTCTTCTGAAACAATCTAACTGAGACACCTAAGGTGAAGCATTTGCCTAGCAGTGAGAATAGTTTACTAAATGCATGTGCAAAATCCCAGGGACACAAATGTAAGACAAGGCGTCTGCCCTGCAGTCATGGCATACTGGAGGAGGCAGGGTGATGCCTACCTACCTGCTGAGCAAAGGACAGACGATGACACACCCGTAGAATTCTCTTCTCTCTTCTACACATGGGCAGGGTCCTGTACCTGCCAAGATCAAGATTAAAATCCTCCCAATAGAGGGTGTGTCCTTCAATTTACAGGTCGTTTCTACAATTTAACTTTTATCAGAAGGCATCAGGACTGCCACACTGTCAACAAGGAAGCCCCAGCCATGGGCAGAGTAATTTCATTTAGTCCTGAGTCAAGGGTGACTAGGACCATTATCATTCTGTTCAGTGTATCAGGCCTTCCCCAGCTCTTGATGCTGTGAAGCCAGACATGATGCGTGCCTCTTCTGAGAAAAGGTGAGGAAGAATCTAAGTCTTGTTTGTTTATTTATTTGGCAGCTACTTTTTAGGTCTGATATGTTGCAAGCACTCTGAGATGCCTAGAAGAGGGAAACTGGCTTCCCACAAAACAAAACAAAACAAAACAAAAAACCAAAAAAAAAAACCCAAAAAACAAACAAACAAAAAAAAACAACAACAAAAAAAAACCCAACCCAACCCAAACCAACCAACCAAACAAAAAAACTTCTGAGGGAAGCTCTGTCTGGTACCACCTGTCCTTTGCTCAATCCCTGTCTTACTGTCCCGGAGTGTCTGTCTGTCGCCCGTCCTGCATCCCTCAGTCTGCTTCTGGACTCTCTTGTTCTGCTTTTGGGCTGTACCTCTTGAACAGCTATTTTTTTGAGTTGGTTTCTGGCTGTAAAGCCCACTCCTGGACTAACAAACCAATGCAATGAACGAGAGCGGACGCCATAGGTCTCTTGCCTAAGCTCATCCATCAAGAAGCCAGCATCAGACCTGGAACACAGCCCTCCCTCTGGCCACACTCTGGATGACTTGGCAACGTACTGTCTGTGTCCCTTGTGGGTGTAACAGTGGTGGCTGCCTGAAGATGAGGTGTCTGTGGCAGGACACATGTGGGTGGCATATTTACTGAAGGCAGCACATGCTGGTCTCTCTGGAAACTACTTGTCTGAGGAACAAAGGTGCTCACCATTGTTCATGGCCACTGTGTGTTCCTGCTTCAGTGGCTCCACTCACAGTGGGAGCCAAGGACACAGTTTTCTCCACACAAGTGGCTTGGTTCTCCCACAGGAGAAAGTTTATTTTCTCTGTCAGTCTTATAATCGTAGGGTTGGTGAATTCTCAAGTGGCTAAATCTTGGGGGTGGGGTCTTTCTTGTAATTTATCCAGCTGTCAGCAGAACTCCTGAAAAGTGAGGGAAAACGGAAGTTATTAACAGACCCTGAGAGGGCTTTTGTAGACTCCCTGCTGACCCGAACACCCACTGCTTTCAAACCTGCTCACCAAGAATTCCAGCTCTGGCCTGGATGCTCAGTGGAGGCTGCCTCCTCCATGCAGCCTTCCCTGGACACTCTGCCACCCCACCCAGGACACCTTCCTACTGTGTCCTTCCAACAAACCTCACCCCACTCCTGCACCTGTCCTCCCTCCTGTCATCTTCCTGCTAGGATCCAGGGCACAGGTCACTGCTCTTTGTATCCCAGGACCTGCTGGGCATGTCTGAATGCCAGCCCGTTATCTGCCTGCAGAATCCTGCAGATCAGGTCAAGCTCACAGGAGAAAGGCAGGAAACCGTGCCCTAGAGGTTCACACACAGCCCCCCCCCCCCCATTCTCCAACCACCAGCATCCTGCTTTTTGTCTTTATGAATCTATAGCTAATTATTCAACGGCACAAAAGTACTTGGTGCGCGTGAACTAAGCTCAGGAACACAGAACGTTTGTACCACCCCTTGCTGGCTGCTTTTTTGTCAGCTTATCTGAAACGGGGGTCATCAGGAAAAAGGGAACCTCACTTGAGAAAATGCCCTCATCAGGTTGTCCTGTGCCTAAGTCTGTGGGGTGTTTTCTTGACTAATGGGGGATGTGAGAAGGTCTAGTCCACTGTGGGCGGTGCCAACCCTGCGGAGGAGATCCAGGGTTGCATAAGGGAAACCATCTGAGAAAGCCATGGTGAGCAACCCAGTCAGCATTGCTCCTCTGCAGCCCCTGCTTCAGTTCCTGCCTCCAGGTTCCTGCTCTGGATTCCTCTGATTAGAGACTGCAACCTGTAAATGAAACATAGCATCAAGGTGCTCCAAGTGAGGCAGCGCAACAACAGAAAGCAAAGGAGGGCACCCAGGCTCCCACTACTGACTTATGCTCTGCTTTGGTGGTGATCCACAGATGCTTCTCCTGTTATGCGTGGTGGAACCAAAAGCTGAGTTCAAGCCCTCCAGACTCTCACCTTGTGCTCTCAACGCTGAGCAATTAAACTTGAATAGGGCTGACTCAGGAGCTTTGTGAGGGAAGAGATTGGAGGTGGACCAGGGATTGGGAGAGTTGTCAGTTTGGAAGTTCTCTCCAGTCATATTTGGTGGTTCACTCATGTAATGAATTTTGCTTGCAGACACATTAATTCAGGCCTTTATTTTTCTTCTTGCCAAGCATTTATTATAAACATAGATTCTAAGTCCCTTAGAACCATAGTGTCACAGTGGAGCTGCCATAAGCCATAAGTGAGCTCTCACAGACCCCTTTATCCAATGGGCTCTCCTGCTTGACTGAACCACATGGGGCCAGGCTGTGACCACTTGGCACATCCGCAGCAGGTCCAGTGAGGTACTGGCTCTTGTAGGAATGGTGATCAGTCTGGCTTGCTTGAACTGCATGCCTAACATATGACAGACATTGTCTCACCTACCTCTCAGGTTTGCTGGAAGCAAACTTGAGCCAGCAATTCTGCAAAGGGAACTTAACTGAGTGTAGTCAACAGGAGCCTTAGCATCACCTAGAAGCATGGGAAAAGGCAGGGCAGAAGGCTGGGCAGAGACGTGGAAGCTGGGGTTTCACCGGAACACTTGCCACCCACCCTAGAAGCAGGGTGAGTAACAGAGGGGTCTTGCTTAGGCAAGGCTTTGGTTCCTTCATCCCTGATCAAGGAGCACTCACCTCCACAAAGTGCTGGCTGAGGTAGCTGAAGGCCAGTTCTTCCTTGAGGCCATGTGTGTGCTCTTCTGTCTGCCTGACTCCACCTTCCTATGCTGAATATTTAAATCTCAAAATCTACAAGAACCGTCCACCTCTCTTTTGCTTATGTGATATTTAATTAGTGGTGGCAGTGACAGGTGCTTAGGGTTGGAGGCAGTGTCTTATGGGGCTCTGGGCTGATGGAAGCTGGAGAATGGGACCCTCTGTAGAGAGAAGCATGGTCCTAGATTCTGAGTGAGTGCAGAGCTTTGGAAAGCCACCTGTGTGCTCTGCAGGTCTGGCTTCCACATTCAAGAACTCCCTTTAGTCAAGTAACTGTTTTTAGATAAGGCACAACGTTTTGGGACCTTTGGTTTGCTCACCTGCAAGATGCCACCTGCCTTCTGCCAGAGAAATGTGAAGATCAAAGGCGACCTGTGTGAGTGTTTGAAAATCGTAGGTATCTACCAACAGAGAGGATTAATTCAAGGAGAGGGGCGGCATAGCTAACCAGTGATCAGAGCAACTTCTAAGCTATCATGTCTGTCCTCCACACTCTCCTTGTGGACCGTGAGGGCCTCGGTGAGATGTGTAAGATTTGGTTTATGTTGCTACAAGCAGTTTCACAGGGTCTTTATGGATAGGAGGTGACATTGTCTTCCCTTTAATGTCCTACAGGCTTTGTGGGCCATAGCATCTTGTCAATTTATGAACTAGTGGTTTCTGACTATAGGGAGAACCATTCTAGGCTCATCCCGGGCCCTAGGGATGCAGACTCTCTGTCTTTATATTCCCTTGAGTTGTATCTTTCCTTGCTTTGGGAAGTGTCTGTTTGCATAGATCCATGGAGCTTCCTCCTCTGGGCTATGAAAAAAACATCAAGCAAATATTTAAGGAATAAAGGTCTTAAAACAACAAGAGTAAACACCCAGGAATGCCAGCTATTATAAGAAACATAAATGGTTGGAAAAATTGCTGCTTATTTCAAGCAGGCCAGTATGTGGAGGAATGGCAGGGCCTGGTTATCCTCACACCATTTACACAGCATGGCCAGAAGACTCCTGAAGAGCCCAGACATCCAGGCGCTCACATGAAAACATCTAACTCCTGGATTCTTAGCAAGGCAAGGCAGACAGCTTTGCTGTCTGAAAGGTGGCCTAGGCTGCTCCCCTGAGGGAAGAAAGTGAATGGGTGTAACACACCAAAGAGGAGGAGATTGGACCACCCATGATGGCCTCCTGAGAATTTACCACTCAATGGAAGTCTGGTCAGATGTGAAGAGTTGCCTACTAGGAAGATGTGTTTTTTTCCTGTGTTCAAATTCATGATGTCACTGACCTAGCATGCACCAAGGCTGGAAGGGCCTGTTCCAGCAATGTCTGCTCAGTCAATCAGCTGCTCCTTCAGTTTTATAGAAGGGCTCTCTCAGTTTGTTTGTGACATTTTGTTTTCTGTTATACGTCCTTAAACCCAATTCAAAATATTGCCTTGGAATCTTATTTATTAAGGTAAAATGTACATACAGTGAAATGCACAGACATTTACTGTGTAACTCAATTTGCAATCATTATCTATTGGTGATAGCAAATCACTCTTGGACCTAGTGGCTGAGTAGCGATGTCACTCCCTGGGAAAGCACTTTGTGGTATGTTCTGTCTCCAGAGTCACCAGCTTCAGTAGTGTTTGCTTAGTTTTCCTGGCTCTCCTGAGCTGACCACACTCAGCTGTCCTCTGTAGAGGACCCTCCACAGATTCTGCTAGATGCTGCCTGCATATTTAGTACTTACAGTTTTTCCTAGGTGGGACCTCCCAAGGGTTTACCCACAGAGTTGCCCGGTATCTGGAAACCAGGTACCATCAACCCAGCTTCTCTATGTGACACTGGCTTCTCACCACATGGTGGCTGGACTCTGAATGTCCCATGTGAAGGCATAATTGATACGCAAAAGACCATATACAATGTGTGTGTGAAACTGGATGGCCTGTGTTGTTGCCATGATCGAGTTTATGCACATATAGCACCTTCAAGTCTTCCTTCGGTTTCCTTTCCATGTGTGTTAAGAACACTTCACACGAGACTGGCTTTCTCAACACGTTAAGCACAGACAGCTTACTGTCCAGGGTAGATGCTACCTAGCACAACAGACCTCTGCAACTATCCTAGGGTTTCATTGCTGTGAAGAGATACCATGACCAAGGCAACTCTTTTAAGGAAAACATTTACTTGGCTTAGGTTCAGAGGTTTAGTGCAATATCATTACGGCAGGAAGCATGGCAGCATGCAGGAGGAGCAGAGAGTTCTACATCTTGATCTGAAGGAGTCTCTGAAGGAGAGAGGAGACTCTCTTCCACACTGGGTGGAGCTTGAGCATAGAAGGAGACCTCAAAACCCACCCCCACAGTGACACACTTCCTCTCACAAGGCCACACCTCCTCCAACAAGGCCACACCTCCTCCAACAAGGCCACACCTCCTAATAGTGCCACTTTCCATGGGCCAAGCATGTTCAAATCACCGCAGCACAGCAGCTTACTCAGCTTATGTGGCTCTAGTTTTATCCCTGGAACCACATATCCCATACCCCTCCCCCACAATGCTCCACAGTCAGCCTTTTCTCTGAGTGCATAACATGGGCTTGACAGCTGGGGGTAAGTCCTGATACCTGCTAAGAGTCAACCTCAACAACCTGTTCCCTCTAATCTTCAGCTTTCTCCTCTGTACAGTGGAAGACTGTTTCCTACTATGGTGTTGAGGCTAGACCATACACACACACACACACACACACACACACACACACACACACGTCAGCCACACTTTCTCTTCCTGTCTTCCCTACCAGGCTTTCAACCCCATACCAGGTACCAGAGATGGCCTTTGAGGTAGCTAATACTGACTGCTATCGTGACAGGATTTAGAATCACCCAGGAGACAACACTCTGGGTCGTCAGTGAGGGATTTTCTATATTATAATTGAGGTGGGAAGCCCCACCCTAACTGGGAAACAGCATTGCAAACGCAGGGGCCTGGACTGACAGAATGGAGAAAGTGAGCTGAGTACCAGCATTCATCTCTCTGCTGCATGACTGTGGGTGCAATGTGACCAGCTGCCTCACGTCCCTGGCATCCTATCTCCCTGGCATTGTTGGACTGTATCCTTAAGCCATAAGCCAAAGCAAACCTTCCCTTTCTTAACTTACTTTCCTGAGGTATTTGTCACCTGGAGAAAAGTGCCGGACGCTGCTTTGCTGTCAGCTAAGGTAAACTGTCTGGGAATGTGAGCTCCCAGCTCACCCGGAGTGTGCTGGGCTCCCAATTGGCCTCCTTCCAAGCTGCTCCCTTCACACCCCACACAATCCAGAAAGGTTGATGGCTTCCAGGGAGTCTCTTCACCTCCTACTGGACACTGCTCTCACTGTGCGGAACAGCTCTGGGGATGATGAACTTTATTAACTTGTGAGGCTGGAAGGGACCTTTAGAACCATTTTCTACACCGCAGGTCTCTCCAGCATAGGCCGGCTCCAGATGGACTGCCAGCCTCTTAACAGGAGTCTCTGTGTGAGGAATGGACACAGCGTCACTTGGGGAGGCGAGCATGTGCCTGGCGTGACATTTACTGCTCAGGAAGGCTTAATGTACTCTATCAGATACAGTCTTAGATCTGGCTTAAATGTGATAGAAATTGCTAGGCCTTTGGGTCTCTTTGCCTTCTTGGGGGAAAGGAAACACTGAACACTGAGGGAAAAGTTCACAACAGAACTGCATCGGAAGCTCTTTTTGAAATCCAAATTTGCCCTCAGTTCCTGCTATGGTATTTCAGAATCCTGACTTCGGATGTGTGCACAGACAGATGCCCTGATGACTCCCAGGCATGTGTGTCCCTGCCTCTCTCTGAAAGGCACAGGCCAAGGCTGAGAGACAAGCAGTGTGCCACATAGCCACGCTATTGAACCAGGGCCCAGAAAATAGACCCTTTCCTGCGGATAATCATTTGTAGTTCGCCACTGTTTCACAGGAATAACTACATAGGCATGAATACACTCCGAGTCCATGTTCATGCTCCCATTGTCAAAGCTGGCCAGTGTGTCTGTTTTACAGACAAACAGAGTCGAGGCCAGCTAGGGCTAGCACTTAGGCAAGCAAGAAGGTTGAATCCTTCTATTGAACTCTGTCAGGGTCTCAGACCACGGCAGTGGTGGCCATCACCCAGGTATAGGTTGGGACATGTTAAGATAAGCATTTATTTCTTTTCTCCTTTTATATTCACGGTGACAGAGGCACCAGTTTCTTTGTTTGATGCCACTTTGATCTGGGCTGCCTTCATTCTCTTAGGATAGTTTTTAGTGGGAGCCTCCAGCTGCTGTGGCTAGGTGGCCTCTTTTCAATTCTCTTGGCATCTTCCAAACTCTGAGTCAAGCCCACCCCCACCCCCACCTTTACAAAATTAGCCTACCTCGGCTAGTATTCCATTCTAGAGATGTAGAATGAGTTGACACCCTTCCATCATGTGGGCGGGGCTCCTCCAGTCCGTGGAAGGCCTTATCAGCACAAAGCCTGACCTCTCCTGGCAGAGGAGCCGCTGCCAGCTGGTGGCCTTCACCTTCCCCCAGCTCTGTAATACCAGCTCTTCCCCGGAGTCTGTTCAGACTCCGTTACAGCTCAGCCACTTCCTCTGTCCTACGCTACTCTCTTCCCTGACCCCTGCCAGGCGTGGGTCCAAAAACACTGTGCAGAAACCCTCTTGCCACTAAGCAACAGTCTCCTCCTGTGGCGGTCCCTCAGGGGGAAGGGATGCCTCAGCATGTGCCTGCAGAGACATCCCCTCCCCCACACCACACCGCATTCCACCAAACATATCTCTGGTTTCTGTCTTTTTATAAAACACAGCAACAGGGGCAGACTTAGGCCTTCATCAGAGATTCCAGGTTTTAATTTTTTTCTTGTATCAGGCAGAACTTGGCACAAGTCTGATCTATGCAGACTATCTACCAGAGACTGGAAGATTTACTGTGGAAAGGTCTGGAGACTAAATATTTTAGACAGTGTGTTCACGGATGTCTCCCTAGCAGTCTTTGTCTGTCTCACAATCGCTTAAAAGTGCAAAAGGGAATGGCAGCTTGCTGCACACAGAGAGACAGCTGGAGGGCTGGATTGGCCTGCAGGCCGTAATTTGCCTACCTCTCATTTCTTCCAGGCACTTCCAGGCACACCTGGCTGCTTGACATTCCAGAGCTACTACTAACCTGTGAGAGCTCTCTCCTCAGATTGCCTCAGAGCAGTGTCAGCTATGCTTGGGAACCTAAATAACAGGGATGCCAGGTGGTCAACAGGAAGAGGAGGGCCTCTTTCCCTCACAATTTAACCACCCAGTCTCCTCAAAGATGTTTCAGGCCAAGCAAAAGTGCAGCCTTCAAACTCAAGTGGCTCCAAGGCCCAGGGCGAAGAAAGACCATTGTCAAAACATGGCTGCCTGCTGGTGGCCCATCAGCACCACTTCTGATTCTGTTTCCTGCTCAGAGTTTCAGCAGACAGCAACATCCAGAAGCGTCTCTGAGGCAGCATAGAATTTGGCAAGGGGCAACTGTCCTGAAGCAGCTACAGTTACATGGAGATACATCAGGCAGCGTCACAGGGTGACTAAACTCTGCTGTTCGGTATGCATTTGGAGGAAGGGTTTGGGAGAGATGTGTATGAATTCCCTCTGAATCAATGGACATACATGATCTTGTTGGGTGAAGATCCAAACTCTGCTCTCTTTTGCAGGTGTGTGATATGTTAGCATGGGTGGGTTCCCTTCTCCCTCGAGTCTTAAATGATAAGTGGAAACAGCTGAGCCTGGCAACTTAAATTCTCCCAGCATCCTTGGGAGGAGAGAACCAACTCCTGAAAGTGGTTCTGTCACTTCACTGCCACAGGTGTACCTTGGAACGCATGTCTGGACACTTAGGTGGACAGACAGACAGACACACACAGACACAGACACAGACACACACACACACACACACACACACACACAAAAGTAAGAACTTTTGTCTTACAACTCAGTTCTTGATTCTTGAATTTCATTCCTTTCCTTAGCCTGTTCTCCTTCCTCCCTGCTGTCTCCTTGCTCCTGGCCTTCGACTCTCAGCCAGTAGGCACCTGCCATTACAGATGCTGTGAACATAATGGTACCAGATCTGGTGTCTTCAGCCACATAGAAGGATCTTGTTTGTCTCTTGCTTACCACAAGAAAGCGCTGTTTCTGTAGCGCTGGATGACCATTCAGAGGAGCTAAGTGAGGAGGGTTTAGCTGTCTCAGCATCTTTGCATCTCAAGCACAAAGCTGAGCACAACAGAGTAGCCCATTACTGGGATGGTAGAGTGGGGTGGGGGTACCACAGAGAGCTGCCCTGGGACAAAAGGTCAGAAGCCCAAGCATGAAGCATGGTGTTGTGTCAAGGACAGAATTAAGAATACTCTTTCTGGTTTTCTGCTGCTAAGGGAACACAGTAGCCAGTCAGTCCCCTCGTGGTGCCATTGATGGGTGTTTTATTGTCCTCTGAACTAACAGATATTACAATCCTCACCAGAGCAACTGTGACCACTTGCAAGAAACTGTCAAGATCAAATCTGTGGACGTTCCCTCAGAAGAAGTGGGGAGCCTCATTAGATCCTCACTTGAGAGTCTAGCTCCTCCCAAGCTGCACACGGTCTTGTGATCTTGGGACATGGTAGAGTCTACAGAGTATATAACTGAAGGGGACACTCCATCTGTGTAACTGTGGGGAACTCATCCATGCTGGGGTGTAGCTTTTTGGTGATGCTGTAGTTTTGATGTTATTCATGCTCCTGTAAGTAACACCTCACCTGTGTAAGGCCAACAAACTCATTGGCTCACCAAGTTAGACTCTTGGTGGAACCATTACTTTGGTCTGTCCTTGATGCTCTGTCTGGGGGTGAATATACTTTGTTCATGCCTGTCCCAGAGAACTTCATTCAACAACCGAGTCAATTTGGACCAATTTCCAGAAAATGGAAACATGTATGTCACAAGAATGCAGTGGCTGTTTTATTTAAATGTTGTTGCCTTGAGACTTGATTTTGAAATGTATTAGCCCAGATACTGCGGCTTAGATGAACTGAGAAGAAGTCCATGAAGAGTTCTGTTCCATAGAGATGGTCTGCTCAGGGGGTCTTAAGCCAGAGACCACAAATCCTTTAAGGGACTGTCATAAATGCATCTACAGATGCTAACAGTGCTGAGGGCTTGGGAGCCTCTTTGACATTAAAAGAAGTTTCTCTGTCATTCCATTTTATGACTCTTTCTCTGTGAAGTAGGGCATTTAGACCAGATCTTCTTGCTGTTAATCACTAAGAGCCAACTGAGGTTCAGAAGAATAACAAGTACTTTGAAAATCATTGACAGTGTCTCTAGAAATTGCTATGCATGGGGCATTGTTTTAATTTCTGAGGGAATACAGGTTCTAACTCGCTATGACAATGACCATGGAGACAAGCTCCAGACAACCAAGTTATTTTCATTATTTTACTGAATGGTTCAGGAATCATACTGCTTTAATCTGAAGATATATATATATATCTCAAAGCCATCTTTGCATGATGGAGAAGAAGAGAAAAATGGCATTGTCCTTTATTCATGTATTCAGTGCATTTACCTCTTCATTTTTCAGATCAGCAAACCCCAGAGAATAATAATAAATGAGCAGACTGCTAAGGTTGTGGGACTGTTCACACCAAATAACGTTTGCAGATTGCCCAGCAGGGAACCCGAGAAGTACCTTGGTTTCTGACACAAATATGGAGAGAACTTAGAGCTTTCAAAGCTCTCTTGGTGACTCTGGCAGTGGGTCAAACCTCTCTGAAGCATCTCCAGGATAGCACCAGAGTTCTGTGAGGTCAGCTGGAGGCTTCATATTCCCTCAATGCAAGGGCTAACGTGAACACCTCCTACCTTTGTGCTTTTTCTAGTTGTTAACCCCGTGGGGATTTGATCTGTCTTAGTTTTATGCCATTTGGTTCTTATTTCTCTCCTGGCACTCACAGTTGTAAAGTCACAAAGCTGTGAAGTGCGGAAGGCAGGAGCCAGCTGACAAATCTTTGTTTCCCTTGCCACAGCCGACAGAGTGCAGCAGGGATTATTCACCCCTGGCTGATTTGAAGGCTTATAACATTAACTAATACTTGGTGGAGGTTTTTCCTCCTGAAAAGCCTTTTGCACAGGCTTTCCCCCAACCATTCTCTCCACCCTTCTTTACGGGACAGGCTCACTGGTTACCGTGTGACAGCTCCGAGTGGTGAGGTAATGTGCCGGAAGGCACGCCAGCCAGAAGTGCAGAAAGGACAGCACTGCCTGGCTCCAGGCCAAGCTCTCTAGCCCCATGCTGTCAGCACCTGGTTCACACACCATGGATGGTGTATCTGTCATCACAGCTCGAGAAGAACAAGGCTCTTTCCAAAGAAGAGATAAAGAACCTCCTAAATACCAATGCTTCTGCATACTGGCTGACCTTGGGGTTGCCCGCAAACATTGTGGGTGTCTTCACATGTATGTATGTCAGCATGTCGAGGCCAGAGGTTGGTTTGGGGTCTCTTCTGTTGTCCTCTATGTTTATTTTGAGCCAGGGTCGCTCGTTGAACCAGTTCAGCTAGCCTGGCTGTCAGTGAGCTCCATGGATCATTCTGCCTTGGATGCTTTTCTTCATATATACAGTCCAGGATCCCACAGTGGGCACAATGAGGTCTCCTTACCTCGATTAACACAATCAAGACAATTCCTCACAAACATGCCTGAAGGCCCATTTTCCAGGTGGTTCTACATTTGTGTCTTAGGGTTTCCGTTGCTGTGAAGTGACACCATGACCAAGGCAACTCTTATAAAGGCAAACATTTAATTGGGGCTGGCTTACAGGTTCAGGGGTTCAGTCTATTATCATCATTATATGAAGCATGGCAGCATTCAGGCAGACAAGGTGCTGGAGGAGCTAAGAGTTCTATATCTTGATGCAAAGGCAGACAGACTTGAGTACACATATGAGACTTCAAAGCCTGCATCCAATGACACACTTCCTCTAACATGGCTACAGCTCCTCCAATAAGGCCACACCTCCTAATAGTGCTGTTTCCCATGGGCCAAGCATATTCAAGCCTCCACAATTCGGCTGGCAGGCACACTCAACATCACAGGTAGCATTTATCCATAGCTGTCCTGGGACACAGGCAACCCATGTGCGAGGTTGAACAGACTTTCAATTATCCAACAATTTCAGTTCTGACCTCATCATACCCCTTCAGTGACTCTGCTGTCCCTCTACATTGGTGAGGGGTTTGCTCTCTGGAAGCCTATGCTCTGCTGAAAGTGTCAATCCTATGCTCCAGAACATTCCCTACCTGTACCAAAGTGTCAGTCAAGACAAGTCTCCAAAAAGTCATCTCTAACCCCACAGTTGCTTTGGGTATCTCCAGACCCCAGGGGGCTGCATAGGTCCAAGAGAGTTTCCCTAACCATTTACAGTGTCTTCTGCCTCTGCCCCCTATCCAGGACCCTTTCCCTCCCCTGCCCTCTGAAGCCTCCACTCAGAATCCCTCAACCCTTCCAGCAACATGTCCCTTCCAGGAGGAATCCCTAACTGATATTCCCAACACTGACTTCTGTTCTTTGTGCTCATTCTGGTTTCCAGTGTCTACTTCCCCCAAGTATCCTTTCTGACCCAAACCTTACTAGAGTAGATCCCTTCCCCACAAGCTACCTGAGCCATGGTTCCAGAATCACACAGGCTTTGGTGTAGCTTTAGGCTTCCCCTTGGCCATGGTAGTGATAATGACTGAGTTAGTCTCAGAACTCAGTTTTCTCATCTGGAAATGAATGCAATGCTTATCTGGGAAAGTTATATCGGGAATGACAAGAGATGATGCACATAGTGGGGATGACAAGAGGTGATGTACATAGTGGGGATGACAAGAGGTCGTGCACATAGTGGGGATGACAAGAGGTGGTGCACATAGCAGGGATCACAAGAAGTGGTGCACAGGGAAAACCTGCTGTGGGGTGTGGCATTTGGTGAACATTCAGCAAATGTCTCTCTTCCTCCTGACCATCCCATCCACTTGAAAGAGAACCACAAAAGCACATGCAGAAAGAATCGGGAAAGGAACATTCTGGAAACATGGATCTGGGTCAGATGAAAGAAAACTTTGCACATCACATATGGATTTGGACTTTGAGCCATTTGTGTGGTGGCTGCTGAATCATGTCCCTTCAATAGTCGCATATTGAAGTCCCAACCCTGGTGTGTCTGGGTGTGACCATCTTCGGACTGGGCGGTGTTAAATATGGATAAGATGAACCTGACCCTGTATGACTGGTGTCAGGGTCTGCATATGAAGTATCTCCAAAGGCGCATGCGTTGAAGACTTGGTCTCTGATGCAAAAAATGTTCAGAGGTGAGTCTTCAGGGAAGAGAGTGGATCATGAAGATTCTGCCTTTATCAACTGATTGGTTATTCAGATTGAAAAACTGAATAATGGGCAGTGGTGGCGCACGCCTTTAATCCCAGTACTTGGGAGGCAGAGGCAGGCAGATTTCTGAGTTCGAGGCCAGCCTGGTCTACAGAGTGAGTTCCAGGACAGCCAGGGCTACACAGAAAAGCCCTGTCTTGAAAAACCAAAAAAAAAAAAAAGAAAAAAAGAAAAGAAAAGAAAATCTGAATGAACTGTCAGGAGGTAGAGAACTACAGAGATGGCATAATTGGTGGAGCAAACAGATGCCCTGGAGTGTGCCATTCTAGGGTACCCTGCCCAGGTCTTTCCCCCCTCTGTCTGTCTGTCTGTCTCTGTCTAATATCCTCTGGGAGATGAGAAGCCTCCTCCTCATCACACTCCTGCTATCATGTTCTGCCTCATCACAGGTCCAGTGTGATGAAGCCACCTGGTCAGAGACTAAAACCACAGAAACTATGAGGCAAAGTTAATCTTTCCTCCATTAAAATAGTTTGTCTAAGACATTTTGTCACAACAGAAAAAGTCAAACCTCGCTGGTGACTATACAGAAGAAATCTGGAGGCAGACCTTCACCCACAAGGGCAGACTTGGGCCTCCAGACCAAAGATAGTAAATGTCTGTGGCTCAGGCCCCATGATAATTACTATTGTCAACCCAGCAGGATCTAGAACTGCCTAGGAGACAAAAATCTGGGCGTGTCTGGGAGGAAGTTTCTAGAACTGGAAGACCCACCCTGAACATGAGTGGCACCATTCCATGAGCTGGGTCCTCGGCTGAACTGAGAGAGAAAAAGAGCTGAGCATCAGCATCCCCCCCCCCCCCCCCAATGAGAGAAAGCATCAGCATTGGTTCTCTCTGCTTCCTGACTGTAGATGTAGTGTTGATAGATAGCTACCGGCTACCATGCCTTACCACCCCCCCACACCCTCCCCTTGCCAATGAATCGAAAGTCTAAATAAACCCTTTCCTAAGCTGCTTTCTGTCAGGCATTGCGTCATAGCAACAAGAAAGGTAACTGATACAACTTGTGTGTGTTGTGTCGTCACAGTGCACTGATGAACATCACTGAGTAAGTTAATTAAAGGAATGGGCGGGTAGGGCAAGAATGCAGGCAGCCATAGCCAGGTGGAAACAGTAGCTGGAGGGACAGGAGAGAGGCATCAGAGGAGCTACTGACAGGTGGTGGTGACAGGTTGGGTCTAAGGAGAAAGCCCCAAGGCTGGGCCTGGAAGCCACACACATCTGTGGGTTTTTTTGTTTTTGTTTTTTTGTTTTTGTTTTTGCCATCTTTGGGAGGGTTGGTGAGAATCACACACACACACACACACACACACACACACACACAC
>JADRCH010000805.1:1531766-1604253 GCA_019843965.1 Rhynchomys soricoides
AGCTATAGGCTTTGCTTCCCCTCAGCTGAGAGGCTCTAGGGATTTGCCTTTGATGTGGGCCACACCAGGGGACACCCAGTAGAGTGGGAGACACTGTTGAGCAGCTGCCAGCAGAAGCACAATAAAGGTATCTGCAGAGGCATCAAGCCAGGTGTGACAGGGAGAAGGGTTCCAGGGGCACCTTTGTCCATAATGAATAACTACACTTTCCTTGAGCATCCTGGGGGCTGACAGCCCTTTCCCAAAGACAGTGATGGAGGACAACAGCTCTGTAATTCAAAATCTCCATCACATGTGAAATGCAAACCAAAAGTCCCAGTTCTCTCTGGCGTACCAGCTGTTGGGATCAGCAGCAGCTGGCAGGGAGAAGAGGAGGGGCTCCCGTGTTCCTGAGATGCATCTCCACCCTGTACTTCCGACAGGCCCTCATTGCCTCTCAGAAGAGCCCAATATCACATTGTTGGAGATGTACGTTCTTTCAGCATATACTTCTTCATTTATTCACAGCCTATGGTTTTTGAACCTTCACCACATGTCAAGGATTATTCGAGTCTCTTTAAAGCTGAATAAAAGAGAAAGCACCTGTCGCCAGGAACCTAACCCCTGAGACCTTGGTTCTGAGCGTGAAGACTCGTCTGCTGAAGGGTGAGGATAAACAGGGCAAACCATGGGGGAATGAGGGGGTCTAGAGACAGACAGCTGAGGCCTGTCTTTTGCTCAAGATATGTCAGGTGCACCTGGGGATGAGGGGCAGTGAGAGCCAAGCCCTCCACCCATGCTCCTTAAAAATAGATGCAGTTTAATTAGTTAGTTTGTTTAAGATAGGTTTCATTATGTAGTCTAGCCCAGAACTCATTATGTAGACCATGTTAGCCTCCGACCTGTGGCAAAATTCCTGCCTTTGCCCTGAGTGCCAGACCACAGGTATGCGTCACCGCAGGGCCCTGTCAACTCTTAGGTGTTGTGTAAACTGGAGGTGCACTGAGGAGAAGGAGGTGCTCTTGGAGTCTGGTAGAGGTGAGGATGATGCCACAGGGGGAAGGTGAATGTGACTATGCATGTGTCTTTCTGGCCCGGCCTCACCTCTTCAAGTCTGTTGGGATGATCTTTTTGTGCACTGTGTAAAGGTTGCCTTTGTAGTGTTCAAATGTTGATTTCTGGACCAGCAGAAAGCTGAGTACAGGCCAGACTCTGGTATTGCTATTCCAATTGGTCAGCACTTGCATTGTATTTTATAAAAATTCACATCCACCCCTCATCTTCTGATTGGTTTAATAAAGAGCCGACAGCCTATAGGTGAGGCAGGAGAGGAAAGGTGGGACTTCCAGGCAAAGATAGAAAGTATGGGAAGAAGTGAGAGGCGTGGGATTTGCTAGCCAGACATGGAGGAAGTCGGATGTATGGGGACTGAATTAGAGGTAACAGGCCACATGGCAAAGACGGATTAGTATAAATAGGTATTAAGTTATACGAGATGGTTGGGAACAAGCCTAAGCTATAAGGTCTAAGCATTCATAAATAAATATAAGTCTCTGTGTCATTATTGGGCAGCTGGTGGATCTGAGACAGTTCTGTGATATAAGTCAGAAACAAATACTCAGTGAGCACTGCTAGGAGCCAGCACCTCAATAGGTGTGGAGGACAGTGTCCAAAGATGAAAAGACCCAGAGGGCCCGGCTGCAGGGGTGCTCTGGTATGGAGGATGGGACTTGCTGCAAGAGTTAAGGCGAAGAGCCAAGGATGTTCCAGGTGTCTTCTCCAGAACCACTGCCATTTGTCGGCAGCAAAACACACATATTGAGCAACTAATTGCGCCTGGTTCTGCACTTAAGTTTTATTTTTCGGTGCCTTTAAGAACCAAACTATGTATACTAAGTAATGGTATGTGACCTTGCTCCTTAATTTAAAACTATTGATTGAATAAAGATGCTGACGGCCTATATCTGGACAGAAGAGAGGTGGGTGGGGTTTTGGTTTCTGGGTTTGGGGTGTGAGGAGAGATTGCAAGGAGAAGAAGAATTGGAGAGAGGAGAAGATGCCAAAGGGTGAGGTGAGTCATGAAAATATGGCCGCTTGGAGTTGAGAGTGGCCCAGATGGAACATGGCAAGTAATAACTCAAGGTTATTAATGGGGAAGTAGATTCTAATAGCTTAGAGGGTAGATGTCCATCCAGTTTGAGTGCATTAAAGGTTTAGTGTAAATATTAAAGTTGAGTGTCTTTTATCTGGGTATGACTAAAGGTGGGATTAAAACCAGACTGAGATTAAAAAATTAATATAAAAGAATTGTCTCTATCAGATTGGCCAGTGGGTATGTCTTGGGGCATTTTCTTGATTAATGGTTGATTTAGGAGGCACAGCCCACCGTGGGAGGCCACCCACCACCATGGTGGTGTAGCTGAGCAAGCCCTGAAAGAGCTAGCATGTAAGTAAAATTGCTCCATAGCTTCTGCTTCAGTTCTTGACTACAGATTCCTTCCCTGTGTTCCCTTAGGACTGTGACACAGAGCTGTAAGCCAAATAAACCCTTTCCTTACCAAATTGCATTTGGTGATGATGCTTATCATAGCAACAGAAACCATACTAGGCATGGTTCCTGGAAGGTGTAATTGTGAGCTGTAGGTTCGTAACAAACAGTCCACAAATGTCAGGGATATATAATAATAAGCATTTATTTGCCTCAACTAGTACAGTCCCGACCCACTGCACAAGTCTATCAAACCAGTTGGATCTTCTCTTGGTGCTAGCAGGTATACAAGATATCGAGCATAGTCACATAGCACTTCACAAGCCTTTGGTTACATCACAGTAGGTAGTAACCTGTAGACCAAAGTAAGTCACAAAGCAAAAACTAACGTCAAGTGCCAGAAAACAGACTCCTCCTTTTGGTAAGAGGTACCGCACAGTCACGTGTCAAAGGGGAAACACAGAGAGGCACAAAGATTCACAGTTGCAAGCACAGCCCTTGACAAAGGCCAGAACAGACTGTTTCCAGGAGTTAGCGGACCATGAGAAGTACTCCAGAGGCCAGGGAAGAACACAGGAACTTGACTGTTGGACTGGGCTGTTGGCCACTAGAGACATTAACAGATTATCTTGTATGATAAAACTTTTCCTGGGGAGACAGAACACACCTGTCTACTCACCCCAGTTAGGAGCTCACCATAGACCAAAGTTCAGATATCACCAAAGAACAACTTGGTGAACCAGTGAGTTCCACTAGGGTTACTTACAGGAGCAGAAACAACTCTAAGACAGCTGTATCACCAAAGCCCACCCCAGCATGGGTGACAGCTTACAAAACTAGGAACCAGGAGCATACTGTACAGCCTGCAACCAGCTCAACAGGTTAGAGAGTGTCCTTTCCAGGTGACTGAGTTGGTCTAAAACTCTTCCAGGCAGCTCAGCTTGTTTCTGCATCTTTTTGGCAGATAGTCTGGCCTCAAGCCTTCTTGGCAGCTTGGCTCCTCCCAAATTTTTTTCCCTGCCCAGTTTCCTTCCACCTGATGGGGATTCTCAGTTTTCATAGCTTACTCTGGCAGGGAGGGGCCTGTTGAATCTGGTCAGTTTCAGGAACTTCCTGAAACTATTTTGAGTTGTTTAAGTTCCTGCTTAAGGAGCTTCCTGTAGGATGGGAGGTTTCAATTTCAAGGAAACTGTTACACAAGGTGGCAGCAGTGAGGCCAGGAGGCCCAGGAGATGAGACTTACTGAACTAGGTTGATCAGACTCACTGGACTAGGTTGACTAGAGGTGGGAACTGAGAATGCACAGAAGCTGAGTGCAAACCAGGTTCAAGTTCACTATGAGAGCCTGAGAGACACAAGGCACTGCTGGTGGGGGATATAAGTCCAGGAATGGCCTCCCATTCTGCTCCCTTTCTTCTTTTCTTTTGTTACTTCACTCATTCCAGGAGTCAATACTCATAATACTAAGTCAATATTAAACAATATTTCAGTATTAAATGGGTCTCTGAAAGCCTGGCTAGTAATTATAGCTTTGTCCTTAAGGGAAACTGTATCCCAGGTAACCAACAGCTGACTTCAAAAAACACTTTTAATTTGGAATTGTAGTGTGATGTATAAAGGTCTATTTGTAACATACATTGTCTGCTCCCAGAAGTCCAGGTTACGATTAAGTGGTGCTCACTGTAGGGGGCCACTCTTAGGCACTCTGATAAGAATGTGGAGACTGCACTTGCCAGTTAATTTACTGGTAAGGGGCCCAAAGGAGGGGGAGAGGGAAACTCTTCGGGGCCTAGGAATGTGGGAAGACTGCCTTCCATGTGGGAGATGACATTCACCTTTCATTTTGTCTCTGTTCATAGTTGTCTGGTGTTTGAGGATTTCACATGCATGCGCATGTGTGTAATGATTTCACATGTGTGCATGAGTGCATATGCATGTGCTTGTGTGTGTGTGTGCGCATCTGTGTGATGATTTCATATGTGTGTGATTTTGCTTGTATGCTTGCATGTATGCATGTGCCTGTGTGCATGTGCCTGCATGCATGCATGTATGTGTGTGTGCATGTGTGTGTGTACACATGCGCATATGTGCATATGTGTGCGTGTAGTACATTCTGTTTACTCTTGCTGCCACCCTCCTTTGTTCCCCTCTTAATTCTGTCACCCTCTTCATGAGTGCTTCCTCATGTTCACACTGCTCTGTTCTGTTCTGCTCCATTCTGTGGCCCACTGGTCTTTAACCAGAACCATCTATGTGACTATGCCTCTGGAACAGCATTGGAGCCTGAGGGACTCACCATGTGGTATACAACTGAAGGCAATGCTTCAGCTTCAAACTTTCATTCCATTGTTTCCATGGACACGTGTTCCAGTGCATTCTCTGGCCCCAGGTTGCCTGTCTTCCATCACTAGATCAATCCTACTTAGAGTCATCATCTTATTCTTGTGTCTCCCAGCCACACGATCACCAAATGGGATCCCATCCATCTTCTAGATCCTATTTAAACGATCCCTGCTCCTTAAAGGGCCATAAATTCCTCTTGTGATCTGATCTGTTCCCTATCTTCTGAATGTGTGCAACTCGTTGCACTTTCTGAAAGTGTGAGTGAGCATCGGCCCAAGTTTGCAACACAAAGGAGATTCATTTGTCACAGAGGGACAGAGGGCAGGGAGTAAGAGACAGGACAGGGGACAGAGGACAAAGGAGGAACTAGGGACGGGGGAAGGAGTATTTGCCCCATAGAGACAAAGGACCCCCCTCATTAGAATGAATGTTTAATTTTAATTGGTATGTTAATTAGGTGAGCAAAAAGGGGCTTTTGATTGCTGGACTTCAATACTTTGATAGCTGGACCATAGTAGTCAGCCTCAGGAGGAGAAAGTAGACAAGTAGAGAAATAGATCTTGGTGGCTAGCCTTAGCAACTCAATCTAATGTTTCTAACAATGCAAAGGAGACGGGCCTACCAGAGCCATGTTTGCCATGCTTGGGCCGGCTAGAGCCCCTTCATCTTCCTGTGGGGAAGTCACGTTCAGCTTTGGGTTCGAGACATTGTGTAATTGACTTGAGTATATATTTGCTGAGTGAATGAATTTGTCTACCACACCTTACTTGTTTAGCAAATACCAAGGGAGCATAGATTGTGCCTCTTCATGGTGGCCATATGCATTGAGAACCCAAAGCTGGGAAGAACTGGTGTTTGCCTCTAATAAATTTATGATTTACTAGAGAGTGTATTGACTTGGTGACTGGGATACTCTCCAGGGCAATGACAGAGGCTGTATCCTCCATGTGCCGGCTAGGTCAGCTGACCCTAGACTTGTTTGGAATCTGGGTAGTGTAACCGAAAGAGCAGCCGTAGCTCTGTCTAAGCTGCACCTTAGCACCGGTCTCCTTTCCTGATGATGCTCATGTTCAGACCAATTTTTACCAATTTCCTTCCATAGTCACAATTTTACCTCATAACATCTCCAGGTGGGAACATCACACTGCATTAGGACATCACCTTCAGTGTATGAGCACCCAAATTCATCACAATACTCCAAATGACAGAGACACAGCGCCCCATAAATCACTCAGTACTCACCCATGACCCAATGAAGGTGGAGTTTGGGGTGTGGTGGTAGAGGGTGGCAGGGAAGATCATTCGTTTGCTCCCTTAGCCTGGGGCACTGTTGGGGAGAAGGCCAGTTTACCCAAGCTTGAGATCGAACAAGAGTAGGGAGCTGTGGAATTAAATGTCTGGTTTCCAGATCTTCTGTCCTCCCGCCCCCACTTCCTGTCTTCCTTCTTTCTCTGTTCCTTCCTTCTTATTTTAGCAATTACTTCCTGAGCATGTTTACCACAACGCCGTAAATATGCCTGATCTTTAAGGAAACAACAACAACAGGCAACAATACACCAAAGCTCAGTTATCCTGTCTTTCTATGAACCCGCCATCCGGGAAGCAGGAGTCAGTGTTGTCCCTGTTAGCCGGGCAGCCTGATGAGCCCTCTCCTTAGCACTGCTGGGGGTAAGATCAGATGAACCCAAGATGCTATAGAATTGTGAAGGTGAGACTCGGGGAGCCAGGACTTAGGAGAGATGAGCACACAGAGGAGGTGCCTCAGACCAGTAAGACAGGAAATTGTAGACTTGAGAGAGAGTCTTCGAAAAAATATTTTGTAATCTTTCCCATACCACTTAAGGCTACTTTGCCAATGATCAAATGTTGCCTATAGACATTTGGCCAAGATACTTTATCTCTTTGGCCCCAAGTTCAGTGTTTGTAAAAAACCCGATTGTCCTGCCTAGCAAGGTAATGGAAGAGAATAACTGAACACAATCCTTGGAAACTTAGTAACTAGTATGCTTCAGCACAAAATGTTGGAAATAATCTAAAGACCCAACAACACTGGAAAACCATGGTGGTGTTTCTTAATAACAGGATTTATTCCAATGAAGTCTTTTTCTTTTTTGGTTTTTTGAGACAGGGTTTCTCTGTGTAGCCCCGGCTGTCCTGGAACTCACTCTGTAGACCAGGCTGGCCTTGAACTCAGCAATCCACCTGCCTCTGCCTCCCAAGTGCTGGGATTAAGGGCATGTGCCACCACTGCCCGGCTCCAATGAAGTAAGTCTTAAAAGTCATGTTGGCAGCATCTGTAACTATATATGTATGTATGTATGTATTATGTATGTATGTATGTATGTATGTATCATCTCTCTATATCATCTATTTATCTATCTATCTATCTATCTCTATCATCTATCTGAAAGACAGAGTGTCACAGAAGTTACACATAATAAAATAAGTTTACAAAATATTATATAAGCTAACACCGACTGTAGCTCCTGTTACAATCAGGCACCTCTGTGGACAGCATAGAGGACATGCTGAAAGGTCCCTGAAAGGGACCCCGCAGCAATGTCAGCAATCAGGCATCTTCCTAGCCAGCTCCTGAGGGACCTAGGGACAACAAGACAGGGTCATCACTAGCTGCCCAGAGGTGACACATTGTTTTTCCCATTGCACGTCCTCCTGCGCATGCTCCACGCCCCATTCGAGAAGAAAAAGGAGACCGAAGAACGTTTAGAAGAATAATTACTGAATATTCGTAGTAAATATCGTATCTCTCAGAGAGGAGCTAAGGATTGTTTTGATTTGCTATCTAATACATCTCGATTTTTTAAGTTTCCAACAACGAACATAATTCACATACTTCACAATGAAAACACTACAGTTAAAAATGATAAACTTGCCACTCACTGTGCTAGCAGCGGTTTTAATTTTACCTTTTTAAATTAAATATGCATATGGGTCTGTGTCTGGGGCGTGGGGCATGTGCAGGTGACAACAGGCATCCACAGAGGGTGGAGGTGTCAGAGCTGGAGGTATAGGTAGTTGTGAGCTGCTTGACGTAGTTACTGGGAACTAAACTCTTGTGTGCTGGGGAACTGAACTGGGGTCAGTGCTCTTAATCCCTGAGCCTTCTTTTCCATCCCTACCAGCAGTATTATTAAAATGACAGAACACAGATGCAATCAGAATGCTCATCTTTGGGTGGACGGATAAACAAAGTCCCCTAGGAGGGACAGGAATGATAATAAGACGCCATATCACTTAGAATTTGGGAAGCAGTATTCTAAAACATGTCAGTCACAAAAGGGTAAACACTGTGTGGCTTTACCCATGTGAAGCTGGGCGATTTTATAGTCAGGACGTAGAAAGGTGACTGGAACCACGGGGTGATCAAGGGGTTGGAGTTTGAGGAGTGATAGGAATTTACTCTTACTGGGTGTCCATTTGGGGTGGTGAAGGCCAAGGGAGATACTGTTGGGGATGGCAGGAGAGCATTATAAATGTCCTTAATGCCATTGACCTATACATTTAAAAAGGGTTCAAAGGGTAAAGCTGGGAATACAACTCAGTGGCAGAGGTTTGCTTAGCTTGCACAGGCCCTGTGTTAGATCTTTAGTACCTTCCCACTGCTTCCAAAGCGGTATATGTGTATGTGTGTGCATGTGTATATGTGTGTATGCGATATATATATATATAATATATATATATATATATATATTATATATATATATATTAAGGGTGATAGCTAGATAGGTCATAGATAAATAGAAGGTAGATTTAGATAGAACACAAAGATAATGACAATGATGATGATGATGAAGATAGATTGATAGATGTATGGATAGATAAAAATCATATTAATGAGGCAGCTGTACTGGATACCTCTCAGTGGCCCACCCACCCCTAGCTCCCTGACTGTCCACCTATGATAGTGTCAGCTCAGTCCACACCCTCTGAAGTCCTAAAGTAACAGTCATGGCTCCAGGGATCTCACTCTCTTACCTTATCAAAGCAAAGGGCCATGTCTCCAGGAAGCTGAGTCTCTGGCTACCTAGTGAAGGGGTCTAGAAGCTGGGGCAGAAGTGAGGAATGTTGTCTTCACGGGCTAATTAGCCAGATGTGTTTTCTTCCAATGTCTGTGTTTTCACTGCAAAGAGGACAGATAACGGAATAACCCATACATGGCTTCTTCGAAACATACTAGTCCACATAGCACAACTAACCTTTACCTTAAACCACATGTCACTGAGGCCCACAATATACCAAGAATCTGAGTAGAAGGCTTGCAGAGCCGAGTGTGAGCAGATTGAACCGTCACAACCTTTCCTTCAGTCTCAGGGACACTGTGGACTTACTTGTGGCTTCCTAGTTCTTCTCCCCTTATAGGCCCTTTGCCATAGGCAGGGAAGATTCTTTACTTCTCTGATCCATGTGGACTGCCCTGCAGAGCTCACAGTGGGGAAATCCTGCCCTCCCAGGCACCCGGAAAGATGTCTTTATTTCTCAGCACTGAGCTGTATGCTCCCCCAGGTGAGCAGGTGCAGCCAAGGTTGAAAGCAGCCTTTATCCTGACCCTGCTAGTGGACACTGCCCCAGGAATATGCAGTCCAGAGGCTTGTAAAACCCAATCAGGTTCTCTCTCTCTAGGTAGTCTGAAATGGGAATGTAGAGGAAATGGCAGAGTGTTTTTACTGCAGCCAGTCGTGTGTAACCCTGGCCACTCAGGTCAGGGGATGGTTGCAATGACTCCATGTGATACGGAATGAATGGAACAGCATCTGACATTGAGTGGTAAGGCTTCTCGGGTTATTACATGTCTGATTCTACCCCAACTGCTGGGGCCCTCCGTTTTATAAGTTATGTTGGAGAAGTTGGCTCATTGGCTCAGCTTAGGGGGGCATCTATCTTTGGGACAACTATCTCAGTCAGTGGTACCTGGGGGTGACTCCTGAGAAAGGAGAATTCTGTTGGCCAGGTAGTCCCTTGTGAGATATCTGTGGGGACAGCCAGAACGGAGATTGAACAGAGGAAAACTGTGTTCCCAGGCAGGGCCTGGGGGCAGAGATGCCAATGCACAGGGAGAAAGAGATTCAGAAGAGGTGGGGACTAATAAAAAGACACTGTCAAGTATGAAGTTATGAACGGGTGCCTAATCAGGCCTTTGAGCCCCAGTTCCAGGGGTCCTCTGCTTGATGAGATTCATCATTCCTTCTCTGAGGAAGTCAGGTAATTTGTGAATGTGATCCACCCACGGAGCTCTGGTGACAGGTTTGCTGTTATCTAGTCATACCATTTGTGTGGTCGAGCAGGCCAGGGCTATCCATCTCTGTGACCTCATTCTGAAGGGATTGCCTTTGTACGTCCACCAAACTTCTCCCCCCAACCTTGCTGGGTCCTGGAAACTGGATTCTTCTCCTAAGACAAGGAGGTCTCAAACCCCAACTGGGAGATGTCTAATCTTTCCACATTAACAATAGATAATATCTAATATATCAATATCAGATAAAGATAGAAACATATTAGATTAACATAGATTATTTTATTTGGACTATTTAACTAGAATAACATAAAGATTAACAATATTAAATAAAGACATAACAATAGATATTGGCTGCTGTGGGTATTCTACCTTTTGACAGCAGGATATAAGGTTGTCATCTACAAATGTGTTAGACCACATCCATAGCTGCCATGACTCAGACATGCTGGTGCTGCCAGACCAACATTTGCCAGGGCACCAATGTCCCCAAAGCTCAAAATCCCATGTTGGTATCTGGTTCCCCTGAGGTTGAGGAATCATGATGTCATGTCCTTCCAGCTGTCTCTCACGATCTTGTTGCATCTGTGCTTAGAGGACAATTTGCTCACATCCTGTGTGAGCCAGCAACATCCATGGCTTCTTTGAACGAGTGGTGCCCAGGAGGAGTCAGAGCAAATGGGCAACACCATAGGATACCACATGCATGGAGACATGTAAAAAGGGTTAGGCACAGTCACGCGGAGGAAGGAGCAGGTGTGACACCTCCAGAGCTGCTGATGGTCATCTTCATGTCAGAAAGGTGAGAACACCTTGAGGGTGGAGTCGATGAGTCCATGATAACTACTAGGGTACCACCCATAATGGGCTGAGTCTCTCCAATTGAATGAATTTTACTAACAAATTATTTGTTTCCCCTGAGGCACTTTAAAGATATGGTCTCCACAGACATACCCGTAGGCCAGCCCAAGGCACAAAATCATTCACTGAGACTCTCTTTCCAGGTGATTCTAGGTTGGGTCAAGTTGACAACGGTCATTCAAGGTCACACGGTTTATAGGTGATAGGGTTAAAACTTCATGATAGGCAGCCTGATCCCAAGGCCCCTTCAACCTCCAATAACGAAAGGTAGGTTTTTCTTAGTATAGTGAGGAGACAATCCTAGTTCATAAATAGCTAGGACATAATCTGGAAGGTAAAAAGTGCAGATTAAAAGCTACAGTCATTTAGAGAGGAAAGAGATGTTTCCAGAATAGTGACCCCTGAGGTCCTTGCTACAGCAGCATAATTGGTTCTAAGAAAACCCCAATTGAAATGGGAGCATTTACTAGCTAATAGTGGGGGAGGAGAGTTTGGAATTGGTCTTGAAAAATCATAGTAAAAATTGTGAATCATACTAATTTAACTTTGACTTAACACAGTTTAAACTGTATTAAAACTTTTCTCTAATTTTTAGAATGAATGAAAACAGAGTTTGGGGTTGATTGAGAGGAGACCTTCTATTCCTCCTCCCCTCCCCCCATACTTGTCAGATAACCTGTAGCTTTCAGGCTGGGGAGGTAGCTCTGCAGTTTAGACTGCTTACTGCTCTTGCAAGGATACAGGTTCCTGGGGATCTGTCACCCTCTGCTTTCTGTAGACACCTGCACAGACGTGATGTACATGAACTCACACAGACAGACAGACAGACACACATACACACAAGACACACACACACAAACACACACACAGAGACACACAGATACACACAGACACACAGATATGTACACACAGATATACAGACACACACACAGATACACACACACACAGACACACAGACACACAGACATACATACATGCACACAAAATACACACATACAGCCACACGCATCCACACACAGATATACACACATGCACACAAGATACACACACACAGACACACACATGCACACACAGAGACACACATGCACAGAGACGCACACACACATTTAAAAAGTCTCTAGAGAACTGTAGAATTTCCTTCTTTGCTCCACTTTTGTCTTTCACACTAAAGCTCTCTTTTCCTCACATAGTTTGGGGGCTTTATTAATTTTCGGGTGCCTCTCCTAATTGGTTGGTATCCAGGTCATTAATGGATAAACTCCCCTTGGAATTATTCTCCTCCTCACGTATTGGGTGGCCAGTGACTCAGCATGAAAGCTGACATCATTTTCATCAAGTTTATAAAATTCCTTCTCTCTCTCAAGAACCCTCACTTAGCTTTGCAATCAACTGGCATCTTTTGTGCCCTGTACTGTGGGTGCTTGAAATGGTCTCTTCTCAGATCATAGTGATGGGCAAAGGTTGGGAAGAGCAAATTCCAAGCCAACTGGGGTTAGCTTTATCATGGTCTGAGTCAACACTCCCTTAAGACAGTTTTCATTGTCAAGTACGGCAAGTGTCTTCCAGGCACAGGTGGCCAGCACAGAAGGACAAGACATCAAGGAAATAATGTAGGTGCTGAGCCTTAAGGAGGGAAGGTGTTAGAGACACAGAGCCCAGGGGCAAGATCTGCCATGCCCAGGGCATGGCATTGACATGAGCTGAACTTGGCACGTGTATTAGCAATTAGACCCAAGGACAACGTTGGAAAGTGGTGTTTGGACAGAGTTTTGGAGCCAGGTCTTGCAGAACGTAGATGAATAGATATTATTTTGTCCAACAAAGAGGAATTGATGGCTCTGGGTCCTCAGTTTAGCATGGGGTTGACACCTGTTATAAGTTCAAAAACTAAACCAAAAAAAAAAAAAAAGAAAAAGAAAAAGAGAAAGAAAGAAAAAGAAAGCTGATATTAAGTTTATCTCAGTAATAAATTTGTGTTTAATTAAAGCTGATACTAAATTTGATGAGTATTGAGTTCCAGCACATATCAGTAAAAGAAAACCTATATGTCAAAATTACATAAGCACATCCTCGATAATTATTGATGAAGCATGGGACCACCCCATTTTTATTTTAAGGAGATCTTCAGATGGGTTTTTAGTTCCACCCCGGGAACTCTCCCCTTTCAATTGGAGTGCTGGTGCATGCACTGCACGTTCAGGAGCTATTTTTTTGGCTAAGACTTAACTGGCATTCAGTCACTATATATCCCAGCGTGCTGTTTGAAACTGTCACTATAAAGTGGGAACCTCTGACCTCTTCTGGCTGTGTGGAAGATGAGCAGAGTGCACCAGGCTCCCTTTCAGATCTAATTGAAACCGTTTGTATTCTAAATGTGGGCTTCCAGTGATTCAGCCTGCAGGCGCCTTTGGGTGGGGACACATACTCTTGACAGGTGGGTTAAAGAATCATAAGCAATAGCTAGGTTTTGCTGGGGAGTGAGGAGCAAGAGTTCTAGACTCTTTGGGGACAGAGAGACACAGCTGCTGACGTGAGTAGGGGAACTGACCTGGATTCTGAACAGGCCCTTTGACTTACGGGAGAGTTGGCTGATGTTTAGATATCTCTGTGATTACAATGATTAAAGAACTACAGATACCTTCTAGATTCTCTCTCTCTCTTTCTCTTTCTCTCTCTCTCTCTCTCTCTCTCACACACACACACACACACAAACCTGGTAGAAATCCAGCAAATGTTAGGATTTGAAATACGTACTAGGAATACTAGCTCTGATACTAATGTACTAGGCAAGGCTAAGGCTCTCCGTGACTTTTCAGGTGCAGAAGAGGGAATAAGAAACAATGAATGCTAATTAGCTTGAATTAATCAGAATTGTATTAGGCTCCTTTTGTTGTTTCTTTTCAGAGCTCTTAAGCGTACAGAGGTAGGTTATTCAAATTTCACCCCTGTTTTTCAAAAATTAATAAGGGCCACACATTAGAGTAACAGCCTGCCTGCTTGGTAGAATATATTAGTAAAGATTTTAATTACTGAAATTATACAGCCATAAAAGGATGATTTAATGAAAGCAATCATATCATTTGCATTCTGGGCCTGCCTGCATATGCTGTGAGAAGAAGAAAATTACACGGAGTGTGGCCAAATAATCACTGCCACTGTAACACTGCCTGAGGACGCCGGACTCAAATGTCTTTACATCCCAAGAAAATACCTGTTTGTGGGCAAGAAAACCAGGTACCTTTGACAAGAAGGATTAGCCATGACCACAGACTCCTGAAATCCCTTTTCTCTCCCCTATCCCAGAGCCTTTTTGCTAGAGAATCCATCATGACCTCCTCTCAGATAAGGGAAAATTAATTGCTAGGCTGTTTTGTTGAAGAGGGCTTTGTGGGGCTTAAAATAATTAGAGCAGAGTCTGGAAATGACAGCCTGGGGATGACAAAAGACAGATGTATTCATGTGGAGCAGGACAGCAGGAGCTGGTGGTTTGCACAACACCGCTAAGTGTAGACAGGTACAGCGAGACCCACTCCTACCCTTACAGGTCTGTCCTAGGAAACAAGGGGCGGTCATGAGTGACCACATCAACCAGGGCTGCTGGAAACCCACTAAGGAACTATCTAGAATTATTTGTCTCATAGTGGTGGCGGACAGTAGCTTGAGCCATTTTAGTCTCTTCACATTTATAATAACTCTGAGGAATAAATTCTTTCCCAAGCAAAATTCTCAAGTCTTCCAGCTATTACACATGTCTCCTAAGATACTCAACTTTATGAACCCTAGGACGCCTCCAATGATAGGCAGTGATGTCAAGATTGCAGAGATGCGGGATACACGGACACACTCCTGTGGCTTCTCCACACATTCAGGCAGTTGACGTTCACTGAAAACTCACCATGTATGGCTATAAGCTGGGTGTTCATGGTGTGGCACATGATGACATGTCCTCAGCCCATAATACAACACTCATTTTTAAATGTTTTATTTTATTATCATGTACGTAAGAGCGGGTACACACGCCACAGTCAATTCTGGAAGTCAGACGACAGCCTTGACGAGGTTCTCTCCTGGGCCCTGAGGCTCGAACTCAGGCCGTCGGGTTTGAGCCAGTTTGCTTTCACCAGCCGAACCACGTTGCTGCCCGTATAACGTGGGATATAATCTTGTGTTCCCTTGGGAGTTTATGAACAGAGTTACAGTTTCATGGCATGGAAAAAGTAATCTCCGTACATTTAGGTGAGCTGAGAGATTTCTGAAAACAAAAGGCCAAGGAGAAAACGGGGAGATGTGGGAGGTAGGGGGGTACATCTAAGATAAAAGGCAAGGTTGCGCTAAGAAAATGAGCAGTAATCCATTTGGGGGGCTGTAGTGGATGGGGAGCAGCAGAGCCAGGCACCTTTGGCACTTAAACGCTATCTGAAGAACCAGCACTTGTCTTGTGGTGATAGGGAGATGGGGCACTGAATTCCTTTACCGGAAGTGTATACCTATGGCAGAGTTTGGGGCTGCGCACTCAAGAAAGGTGAGAAGCAGGGGACTTCCAGGTCTTTACTATGACAGTTGTATGGAACAATGCAACAAGGGAGAAGAGATGCTCTAAGCCCCAGGCAGCTGATGAGAGGAAGTGGGATGGGGTCGAGGTCACGAGATGTACCATGATGGACAGACAGAGGGGCGAAGTCGGTAGTGGGTGTGTTGGAGGAGGGTGTCCCTGTGCAGTGTTAGAAATGGTTTCCGCAGCCTCACAGGACGCAAACTCTGGCTATGTCTCCCACATCTTGGTCATGTGGCCACAGGAGAGAACTTCGTTCTTACTTTTCCTCTGAGCATCCAGATTCTGGGTGCTGGAGCGTGAGCTGGGTGGAAGGCTGACAGGTGAGTGGACAGTCCCTGAGAGAGTCATTGGCCAAGCTGAAAAGGGCAGGAGTAACATGTCTTTCAAGAGCCGTTGTATGAATAAGAATACCATGGATTCTTGCTTCTAATCACCATGCAGGAGCTTATATCAGACTAATGCCTATTGATCCAAACAACTAGAAAAGGTAGAAGGAATATAACTGAGTAATGACTCTGGGCAGGATATAAATCAGACTTGAGTTGCCATGAGCTCCACAGTTCAGCAACTGTATTTATTTTTATTTATCATTCTTTACTATTTTTTTTTTTTTCTTGAGAGAGGTCTCGCTGTGTCCCTCAAGCAGGGAAGGATGTATAACCTCTGCTTCAACTTCTGTGGCTAAAAATCCAGCCATTCCGTATCTCTTTCTACAGAATGGAACCCACAGAGAGCATGTTACTTGACTAAGGCGAGGCAAAAAGGTCGGGGTGCCCAAAGCATCGAAGGTTTAAAAGTAAAATACCCAGTGAGAGGAGAGCCACAAAGAGGGAACCCCCAGGGCCCGCAGACTAATTCCTCTCAAGCCACCAGTGACTCCAGCGCCGTGCAGAACACAGGCAGACATAATAACTAGGAGGATCAAGAGCTGAGCAGAGATTTCAGCTGTTGTAGGTACCGGGACAACAAAGGCTGGAGTTCAAGGCTGCAAGGCCTGTACACACAGCAAGCGTCCAGCCGTGCTCTGGAAGAGCTACCCTTTTGGAAGGAGGAATAATGCACTAAGAATAAGAAAACGGATTGTAGGAGGCTGATTATGAGAAATGCACATGCATTCTGGAAGTTACACGAAATTAAAGGAGATCTAAACAGGCTAAGCTACATCTTAGAGGGCAAAGAACAAGCCCAGAGGATTGACTACGCTAGATACTGAGATTTCTTCCAAGTTGTTCAAAAAAAAAAAAAAGCAATGGGGCAGAAGCAAGAATTAGGAGGCAGACTTATACCTACATCCATCTGTAACTGTATCTGTATGTAGCCTAATGGAAGTTAAGACTTTGAAGATTCTGTGGGGAGAAATGATTAGCGTCTCAATAAATGATAGTAGGCCACATGTGATAAATGCATACAGATAAATACCTTGATACTCTACCTCACAAAATATACAAAAGTAACTTGAGAAAGGTCAGAGACATAAATATGAGTGATAGACAGATACGATCTTCTTGAGAAGGATAGCAGAATATTTTCATAATCTTGGAATAAGCAGACACACTTTTTAAAATGAATTAGTCATAATAATATTATATTGATAATTTAAATTCGTCAAGATAAGCTGCTAAGGGAGAAAAACTTTAAGGCATAGAGATTGGCAGGTGGTATTATTTGTCTGTCGTGTGTGTGTGTGTGTGTGTGTGTGTGTGTGTGTGTCTGTGTTTGTCACACACATGTGGAGGTCAGAGGCCTACTTGCTTGTGTGAGTCAATTTTCTCCTTCCTCCCTGTGGGATCTTGGGATCAAACGCAAGTCATCATGTTTGATGACAAGGGCCATTATTCACTGGGCCTTCTCACACAACAGGTAGTATCTGTGAAGTAAGTATATATAAACACTTCCAGAGAATTTTTTAAAAAATATATCTATATATAAATCAAAATTAAAACTAAGTAACACAGTTTAACTTTATAAAGAAGTAAGTAGGTTACTGGGGATGGGGGCTGGCTTAGTTGGTAAAGGCTCTTGTGGCCAAGCCTGATGCCCCGAGTTTAACCCTGAACACTCATATAAAAAACCAAGCATAGTGGCATATACTTCTAATCCTAGCACTCTGGCTTTGCTGGCCAGCCAATCTAGTTAAATCACTAAGCTCCAGGATCAGTGAGAGAATCTGTCTCAAAAAATAAAATAAGATAAAATAAAATAAGGGGAGACTGACTAAAGAAGACACTTAATGTCAACCTCTGGTCTCCACGCACACGGGTGAACTTATGCACATACACATACAAACATGTACACACAAGCATTTTATCTGTTTGTTTTTGTCAACTTGACAGAAGATAAAGTCACCTGGGAAGAGGGAATGCCAACTGAGGAACTGCCTCCATCAGATTGGCCTGCAGCACACGCTAGTAAGTTTGTAAACTCAAGCCCAGCCTGGGGAACACAGTGAACATTTTCCTGGTTAATAATTGATGTGGGAGGGCCCAGTACACTGTGAGCCAGGTCACTCCTGGGGAGGTGGCTCTGGGCTACATTAGCAAGGTAGATGAAAAGCCATAAGGAGTAAACAGGGTTCCTTTGTAGACTTTGCTTCAGCTCCTGCCTTCAAGTTCGTGCCTTGGCTTCCTGACCTGACTTCCTGTCATGAGTTTCTTTCCTGCAGTGGTTTGGATAGGAATGGCCCCCACAGGCCCATATATTTGAATGCTTAATCATCAGGGAGCAACACTATTTGAGAAAGATTAAGAGGAGTGGCTTTGTTGGAGGAAGTATGTCACTCAGGGTAGGCTTTGAGATTTTAACAGTCCACATTAAGCCCAGTGTTACTGTCTCTGCCTACAGATCAGGGTAGGTCTCATCTACTTCTACAGTGCCTGCCTGTATGATGCCATGCTCCCTGCTGTGATGATAATGGACCAAATCTCTGAAACTGTAAGCAAGCCCCCAAGTAAATGCTTTCTTTTGTAAGAATTGCCTTGGTCATGGAGTCTCTTCATAGCAATGGAACAGTGACTAAGTCAGAAGTTTGTATCAGGAGTTGGGTGGCTCTGTGACAGGCCTGACCATGCTGTTTGTTGGAGGGTTATGACAGACTTTGGGACTTTGGACTTCAAAAGCTGTTGGATGCTTTAAGTGGAACTTTATGGGCAGTATTAATTGGAACATGGAAGTCAATGCTAAGGGTAGTTTAAACTGTGGGGGCCCAACACCAGAAGTTTAAGAGAGGAAAAACATTAGTAAGTGGCTTAGAGACCATTCTTGCTATATTTCAGCAAAGGATGTGGCTACTTTTTGTCCTTGTCCTGAAATTTTTCCAGAGGCTAAACTGAAGCACTTTGGATTAATGGTCTTGGCAGAGGAGATTTCAAGAATGTCTAGTACTGACTGTGTTACGTAGTTACTAGTGGTCACTCTTATGCTGATCTGCAATGAAAAGAAGCAAATGGGGTAAGGAGAATTTTTATTTTTTAAAGTGCAGTGTGAGGAGAAGAAAAGGAGCACCAGGAACTTTAATGGAGCCACTCCCAGTGCTCAAGGAGATAAAAGGTTTAAAGAAAAGCGTGATACTAAACGGAATAAAGGGTGCGGTGACATCATCAGGTCAAGATCCCACTCAGCTAATCTTCCAGCTTGTGGAAAGGAATTAGAGAAAAGCTTGAACTTTGGAGGGAATCATTGACAAGAGAAAACTCATACAGAGGTGAATGAATGAGGGGACCAAGTTTCAGCTCCAGTGAACAGCAGAACTTGGCAGCTTTGGCCGCATGGTTCTAGCTTTAAAGTCAAGGATACAAGAAAGGGGTTGTGGCGTCTCCTTCTGCAGCTAATGAAAGCTGCTGAGGCCAGGCATGTGTCAGGGATGTCCCTGCATGGAAGCCCGGATAGACCATTGTGTGATACTGCAAATGTGAAGCCTGGATTTTATTGGAGACCCCAAGATGTTGAAGATGCCAGACTTCTGGTACACCTATTAAGCTGCAGGCCAGGAGTAGAGCCAGTCTAAGAGAGAGAACTAAGTTGCAGTCAATAAAGCTGGAAGAATTTGGAGATCTGAAGAGCTCTTTGACACCAGACATGGAAATGCAGAATTTGGAGTTTACCCATCTGGTTTTTATTTTTGTTTTGATCCAGTATTTCCTCACTTGCTCCCTTTCCTTTCTCTTGGAATGATAATGTAAATTCTGTGCCATTGTATGTTGGAAGTGTGTGATTTGATTTTACAGGTGTTTGATTTTTATTTTACAGGTGTTTACAGTTAAATTGCCTTGAGTCTCAGAAGAGACTTTGAATTTTGGACTTTTAAATAGTACTGAGACTGTGAAAGACTTCTGAAGTTGTTCTAAATGCATTTTGCATTAAGAGATGTCTATAAGTCTATGGGGTCTAGGGAGTAGAACATGGTGGTTTGAATAAGAAGGGCCCTCACAGGCTTATATATTTTAAGTTTAGTCACCAGGGCATGGTACTATTTGAGGAGGGTTAAGAGGAGTGGTTTTGCTGGAGGACACGTTTCGCTGTGGCTGGGCTTCAGAGCACATGCCAAGGCCAGAGTCTCTACCAACTGAAGCACCTGGAAGGACAACTTTTAACTTGTTGAACTTCCTGCAGGCTTGCAGTGTGCTCCATATTCCCAGCTTTGTGACCTGTCACCCATGCTGGCATGGGCTTCAGTAGTGCAGTTGTCTTTGAGTAGTTTCTGTCCCTGTAAGTGACTCCTCACACATAGTCCTGTAAATAACCCTAATAAAACTCATGGTTCTTGGATTTTGGTGTTATCCATACTTTGGTCTGCGATGGGCTTTGGTAAGTAGACCTGTGTGTTGTGTTGTGTCTTCCCAAGAAAAGTTTCGTCACACAGCAGGACATCAGTTAATGACTTGATATTTCACACTTGATGCCCTTGGACCCCTTACCTCAAATCTCAGATGTGTAGAATGCTAGAGTGCAAGGAATATAATGCCAAAGGCTAGGTGAACCAAAGAAGCGAAAAGCCTTTCAAAGACATGGTGTCTCTCTGATTTTCCAGTTAGGCAAGTATATAGCTATTTTTCTCATCTCTGTAACTGAGTATCTGGCAACAGCAACCTATGGGGAAGGATTTACTTTGGCTCACAGTGTGAGGGCACAGTCCATCACAATAGGAAAGTATGAGCAAATGTCTACTCATACCAAATAACGAACCAAGAATAGACCAAAGTTATGCTCTCACTTGGTGAGCCAATGAATTTATTGGAGTTACTTACAGGAGTACATGTATATGTGCTGTGTGTGTGTGTGTGTGTGCACAACTTTTGCAGCCTATTTTAATACATGTTCAATCTTTCCTCTTGCCTCTCAGCAGGCAGATACCAGGCACAAACCAGCCACTGTAGTTCAATCCTAAGGAAACCACAAGATTCAACAACGGGCCAAGGCAGTGGAAGCACAAGCTGCTGCAGGAACCTCACGAGCAGTTCTTGGTGAGTTTCTCTCAGTGACTGCATTACCACGAGTGTAGCTCAACCATGCTATGTAAGGCGAACCAATGCATGCCTGTTAGAGATTAGCAAGGCAGGGCAAACCAGCGCTCAGTGCCCATCCCCCACTGTCTGTGGGGTCGTATTTATCCTCCTTCACGGGTCCTTTCACCTGTGTCTGCTTCAGGAAAACATTCTTTCACATGTCTACTTTAGCAAGACATCCTAGCAATGTGTGCTCTAGCAAAACATCATTTGACATAACTATTCTCCAAACAAACCAAAGGTTTCCACTTTATATGTGTGTTAACTCACAGGTGCACAGATGCCACAAAACCATCAGAGTTACAGAATAGTCTATCCTATCCTGGGTGACAATTCAGAAGCTGTAGCCCTGGATCTCTCTTCACAACTTGCAGACAGCTTGACAGGTCGGAGAGTCTCTTCTCTCTCCAGCAGTCTTTATTGCTTTACTGGAAGTGGGAGTACTTTGGTGTCTTGTAAGTTTCAGGAACTTTCTGAGACTTAAGAGTTTGCTACTTAAGTCTTAATGAGCTTCCCTCTGGCATGATTCTGATTTAGAATGTATTACTGAACAGCCAGCCAGGAGCTGCCCTTGCCTGTGGCAGCAGGAATAGAAGGCTATTTGCTCACACCACCCCCCTTTAATTCAGTTCAGGTGTCCAGCCCATGGATTAACACTCCTCCATTAACTTTTTGGTAATATCCTCACAGAACACCCAAAGTTGTGTTTCACTTCTGCTAGGCATTTCTTTATCCATCAAGTTGATAACTAAGACCAACCATCACGAGGGAAAACACGGAGACTTGTACCTTCTAAAGCAATGATGAATTTAATTAAAAAAATAAATATACATATCTCCAAAGAAGCAACCGGAAGCTAAAGTTAAAATGCCGAAAGTTCAAGATTTAGAAAAAGAGTGTAGACTTCCTTCCCGGTCTACTTAAGTTTCTACCCCGACCTCCTCCTTGGAGAAGCTGTGTAAGAAAGCACAACAGAGGGATGGAGAGGTACTAGTTGCCCATGGCATGTGTAGCTCCCCTTTCCTCTCTGGAGCTGGGTTCCTCTTCCGTGTATAGAATTTAGCTTGTACCAAGCTGCTAACCGTGAAACACCAGTGTTCCACAGGACATTAAACAATGTTATCACAGGAAATACTCTATGACTAAGTGGGTTTGGGGAAAGCAGCATATGGCCTGCCCTTCTGCGTGTGCGCTTTGCTTATAATGGATTAAAGCACCATTTCCCAGCACTTCTGACATTGTTGCATCTATAGAAGATGGCGGTGCTGGTTTTCTATGGCTCGCTGGAGTCAACAGGAAGGGGTTTACATTCACATATTTGCACGACTCTTTCCATTATATATGATTAGAAAATAAGACACAGACGTCTTGCTTTTCAAAAATAGTTGTGTTAAGAAGCATATTTGATTTTGCAAACCTCTTTAGGTGACAGAGTTTGTGTATAAAGTGGCTGCACATGAATCTTAACCAAGATTTTAATAGTCAGCTCTGAAATCGAGTTTACCTGTACACACATGTGTTAGCATAAGGCAGGATTGTGTCTTGTATTTCTCAACTGGCCAAGACTTCTTCACCACTAGTCAGAGTTTAAATAATCTGATTTCATAAAACTGTATTTTAAGGGTGAGGGGATTCTTTGAATCTGCAGCAATGCTTTTCCTATATTTCCTTCGGCGAATATATCATCTTCTGGTAATGCATATGATTCTGTAATGCAACCAAACTTGCTACTCCTAAACAATGACATGTCACCTCAAGCCTACACAGCTGTTCTTGTTAATGTTTAATCACTTTTAAGATGCATGTATTATTCCAGTTAATATTGCTGGCAAATCATACTCTCTCCACTTGTCCAAAGTTAAATTTTCATTCTGAGTGCATATACTCTGTCCATACACATTTATTTATTTTCCATAGGTCTGGTAAATTTTAATTAATTTCAGTCTTATGCTCTAAAATGATGTGAAACCATTTAAAAATTCCTAGCTGCTCTCTAGCCTGTCTGAATAGTGTGAACAATTTACAAAATATTCTCCAGTCTTTCCTTTTATTCTAAAGTTGCTAACATAATCGCTTCCTCTGGCCAGCACATGCATCCCAGCATGGAACAGCAGAAGTGGATATCATGGTGCTGTTTATTTAGAGAGAGCCAGGAATCAAAGGGTCTGTGAGCTTTGGTTTCATTAGATCTTCGTATGTTTCTCAATATGAAATTCAGATCTGCAGGTCCTCTTGTTTGCACAAAGGCTTCCCCGTGGACCGAGACATGGCCACTTGCATCTTGTGGCTTCCAGAATGAACTATGGATGCACCTTTTCTCCGTCTTATTATAGAGGCTCTATCATCACTGCATAGATTTGCAAAAGACGCTGCAGTACTTGTTTCCCCGTTTCTAGTCACCCCTCCGCATAGTTGTCACCTATGATTTATTTTGGTTCGTTGATGAAGAATAAATAAAATCCCCCCTCTAACGTTTTCTTCTTGGAATCCAACCAATGTCCTTACTGAATTGTGTCTGCTAACCTCTGCATGTGCATTGAACAGCTGGCTGCTGCGTTCCCCAGGAACGCCCCCCTCCCCCACCCATGGGTGGTGTCCTTGCGGTTTCACTTAGGCCCCACCCACAGCTGGCTCTGGAGTTCTCAGGCTCTGTACATTGCAGATGCGGCCAGATGCCTTGGGAGAGCTGGGAACAAATGCTCCCTCCACCCCCCGCAGAGTGCAGCTGGCGTTCTGTCCCGCCCTGGGACCCGGTTGGGCAGCTTGGGCACTGGCTAGCTGCTTTGGTTTGGGCGGAAGTCTGCTGTGGCTGGAAACACTGAAACAGCTTCAACGGGAGGGTAGACACGCAGCTCATTAGGCTGGTTCCGTTGTTTCCCATGGCAGATGAAGATGAATAGAGATAGCCCATAGTTCTAAGGTGTTTATTGACACGTGGAGAATGGCGTGGATGAGACTGTACCTCGTGACCTCCAGGAGGGGCGAGGTAGAAATAGTAACCAGGAAGGGGCGTGGCTGAGCCTTTAGGTGTCTCATTAACATGGGGATGGCTTGGGGCTGCGTGGCCACGCCTCTACCTGTGGCAGGGTTTGGGTGCATGATCACACCTCTACCTGAGGAGTGGCTTGGGGGGTGACCCTTTTTTACGTGACCAAATGTCACAGACCTATGGAGAGATATAGGGACATGTTAGAAGCTGTATTCTAGGAGCTTTGGCAAAAGTTTGCCATCCCTTATAGGCTGAAGACAGCTTATTGGGCCCCCAGAGTTCAAACCTTAGCTCTACCGGAAAACAGACGACCAATCACGGCCCAGCACCATCCTTATTAGATCTCTCACCTCCTGTGTGCTTAGCACTTCCCAACATCATATGCACCTGGAGTAGGGTTACTTATAGTTGGTGGGGGGGGGGGGGGTAGTGGGTTGCTTTAGTGGTAGGTGAAGGTTTGATGACTCCCCCTGCCCCAACTCTCTAGGAAAGAGTGTAACTGGACCAGTCCGGTGAGATTCACAAGCAGCAGCCCTTCCTGGATAATGTTCCACTAAGAGACATACTACTCCTCCTCCTCCTCCTCCTCCTCCTCCTCATCATCATCATCATCAATCAATTTTGGTGGCTAAGGTGGGTGTTTCTGAAGTGATGCACTGTCCTGGTTTGCTTGGCTGTATTCTTTTCCTTGGAAATCCCTTAAAATAGATATAACAGAAATATGTCATTTAACCCTTTCTAATGGTACCCTTCAGCAGTTGTGTTCACAATGTGGTCTACCTGGTCTCTGGAACTGCCTCAGCTTCCCAAATTGGAACTCTGTGCCCATGAAACAACTTCCAGTCCCCTTTGACCTTTAACCTCGGTGTCCATCATCTACCATCTTTGTGGTTTTGACTTCTCAAAGTATCTTCTATCAGTGAGATCACATATTGGTCTGGTTTAATTTCACCTAGCACCGTATCCATACTGGGGCAGAATCATGCCTTCTTAGATTCATTTATAGGGGTGTCAGGGGGTGCTCTGCTGATCTGAGACATGTTCTTCTCATTTGAGCTGAGCTCAGTCATCAGCTGTGGGAAGCAGGAATGGTCCAGGCTCCACTCTACATTGCCTTGCATAGGCAGTCTAGTCCTATCTTATGTCCATGGCAGCAGAAGGAGGGAGAGGAAAGGGGGGGGAGGGGCTTCTTGAGGCCTAGGCTTGCTGTTTCTGTCACATCCTATCAATCACAGGAAGTTGCAAGGGCATCTCTGGTCTGAGCCAGGAGAAGGGACATACTTCATCACTTAGTGGGAGGAGCTGCACAACACAGTTATTGAGATAGAGAAGAGTTGAAATTAGAGACATTTCAACAATCAGCCTTGCCAATCAGTGTGCAGGGCAGCTTTTTAGTGGAAAAACCAAGCTGCCCGACTTCAAAGCATCTCACCCTCGTTTGCATAATCTCAGGGAGAAACTTCAACTGGGTCCTCCAGAGTCCTAGCGGCCTGGCCTCCAGATGTACAGGCGAGAGCAGCAGATCCTGTCATGTGCCTGTCCCCTCCCTCACCCGCACCCCCAGCACATGCTTCTGTCTCTCAATATGCATGCTGTTGGGACAAGATTAAAATTAACATCAAGGATGGCCTGAAAGGGAAAAAAAGCATCAAAGGCAAGGATGTTACCAGAGCGCAGAGAAGCAGAAGGAGGATGGGTGGTCTGGACAATCCCTGAGGTCTGCTCAGCCCACTGTAAGAGTAGAAATGTCTACAGAGGCAGATACTGTGGGTCAAGCTAAAGTACCATGAAGTAAAATGTGGTCTAACCCCGACCAACAGGCCTTCCTTAGAACCTGGCCTAAAGTGATATTTCTTGCTCTTCTTTGAGTTCGGGGCTGTGATCTTTCAGACCTTCACTCCCTTCCTGTCTCTTTCCCCTCCTGACTCCCACACACTTTGCAAGAATCCTTCTGTGCACACACATGAAGTACACTTGGGAGCACATGAATGTTCTGGTCACACTCTGCACAGACCTGTCTACTTTTCCAGCATCTCAGATGGAGAAAGGAGCCTACAAATGGGCTGTGGCAATCTGAGCAAAGAGCAGAGGCACAGAAGGTATGGTCGGGAGGGTGACAGTGGGGTAGGCTTTGTGTAGACTCCTTATCTGTATAGTGAGGTGTGATTGGAGGAGGGGAAGTATAGAGCTCTGGGTCTCTCTTGCTTGGCTTTGAGTGGATTTGTGTAGGCCAGTTGCCTTGATTGACAGAGCTGGAGAAGGTAGCACTGATTTTAAGAAAACAAATCCCAGATCTTGCTGGAACCACTTTTTCTCTAGATGTCTACCTAGTCTAGTTACTAATTATAGCAGCAGATCTTGACCTTTTTGGTAGGAAGGAGCACAGTGACATGGCATCTGTTCCAGACAGCTTAGGCTCCAAATGGCAATGCTTTCTTCTTGTTAGGTTGAAGGGCTTCCCCCTAGGGTCTTGGAGCATCTCTAAATGTCCCAAGTCCCATGGCTTCATTCCATTTTAGCCTGTGCCTCTCATCGGGTCTTATCTGAGACGTGATAAATGTCTGTTCTTATGTGGAGAGTTGGTGTCATGTACAGTCCCATGGATGCTTGCAGAGAGGGTGTCCCCTACTAGGCCATTCAGCCACCATGGCAGTGAGCACACAGTCCTTGATGTCTAATATTAAATAGTCTGGACAGCAGGGTCACTTCAGAAGCCTTATCCCCAAGCATGTCTATCTTAAATCCCTTTAGATTTTTCTCCTCTAAGTCAAGGTCTGTCTTCAGGCAAGTGCTAGGGGCATTAACTAGACAAGGCCCAGAAGAGGGAATAAATATCTTAAGGGCCAATTAGCACATGATTGCTAGAGGGAGCCCATCTAGGGAAACCACAGACAGCGAGATGGCAGTCTGATGAGAAAATCTCTCTAGGGCTTATTGTGCTCCTGTCTGTCACTGCTGTGGGCTGCAGAAAGGCTGGCTCTCTTCAGTAGCTGCTCTTAAAAGCCTTATCTGTGCTTTTGCTTCATAGAAAAAAGCCACACATGCTGTGGGCTGAATTATATCCCCCATTCCCAGTTCATGTGTTGACATCTTAAGCTCCATTACCCCAGAATGAGGCCTTATTTGGAAATAAGGTCTTTGTAGGTGTAGTGAATTAAGTTAAAATGAGGGTAAAGGCGGAGAGTGGTCCCTTATCCAGTGTGTTCTTGCAGAAAGAGGAGATTTAGATGTAGTTATACATGGAAGTGATGGGAAGAGCTGCAGGGGAAACACAGCTGCCCACAGGACAGGGGAGCATGGAGGAGATCCTTCCTTTTCAGCCCCAGAAGAAACCTATTCTGTAGACCTTGTTTTTTGACTATCTAGCTTTACTGACAGTAAGACAGTAAGCATCTGTTGCCCGAGCTACCCGCTCAGGCCCCTCTGTTACACTAGTCCTAGAAAGGAACACAGAATCCATTTCTAAAGAGATACTGAGCCCTGTTCCCAAAATGGGTCTTGCCAGGCTGCTATTAAGCACCCTCCACATCCCTTGCCTGGTCTCATTCACTTCAAGTAGTGTAGAAGGAGATGAACGAAGGGCATCCATATTGACGCTCTTGAGTTACTAGGTCCTTCGTTCACTTGGGAAGCCTGCTGCAGCTCAGTTGAGATGGCTCCTCAGGTAAAGGTGCTATGGCTGTGCCTGATGACCTGAGCTTGATCCCTTGGGCTCACACAGTAGAAGAAGAGAACCAACCCCCACAAGTTTCCCTTGGATTTCTTTACTCATGCCCTGGCAGGCACATTTATACACTGTCTGTCTGTCTGTCTGTGTCTGTCTATCTGTCTGTTTCTATCTCTGCCTCTGAATGTGTGTGTGTGTGTGTGTAAACAATATATCACCTATATTCTCAGGGAATTCAATTTTTTGATTTTGATTTTTTTGCTATCGAAAGCACCTGACCCTAAGTGTTACATATGATGCTTTTGGTATAACTTTCCAATGAAAAACTTGTAATGAGAACATGTTCTCTTCCATCATCTTCCCTGCTCCCTGCTCCTGCAGACTTCTATTGTTGCCACTTTGCTCTGACATGGGGAACGACTTGTCCCTATGAGTGCTTACTGAGTACTTACTGTGTTGGGACATACTGAGCACCAATGAGCATGCAGTGCCAATGGAGACCTTCTGTGCAGGCATGGAGAATTCGGAAAGGCATAGTGTGTGCGTGTGTGTGTGTGTGTGTGTGTGTGTGTGTGTGTATGTACATCTGAACACATATATGTCAGCTTCTAGTGTTGTTTCTCAGGAGCCATCCATCTTAGCTCTTTGAGACAAGGTCTCTTACTGGGATCTAGGGTGCACTGATTGGGTTTGGCTGACTAGCTAGTGAACCTCAGGACTCCTCCAGTCTCTACTTCCCCAGTGCTGGGGTTACAGATACATGGCACCACACCTGACTTTTTACGTGAGTGATAGAGACCAGACTGAGGTGCTCATGCTTGTATAGGACGCACCTTTACCAACTGAACCCTGTCCCCAGCCCTGGCAATAGTATATTCACAAATGATTGACATAAAGTAGAAATGAATAAATAAGATCAATGCCTTTAGGGAAGTTTGTTGGAAATGGGGATCATGAAGGGTGGAAAGCTTATAATCTAAAAAGAGTGGATTGTTTTAGTTAAGGTTTTACCGCTGTGAACAGACACTGTGACCAAGACAACTCTTATAAAGGACAACATTTAACTGGGGCTGGCTTACAGGTTCAGAGGTTCAGTCCAGAGTTGAAGGCAAGAGCAGGGCAGCATCCAGGCAGAAGTGGGGCTGGAGGAGCTGAGAGTTCCACTTCTTGTTTTGAAGGCAGCTAGGAGACTGGCTTCCAGGCAACTAGGCTGAGGGTCTCCAAGCCCTCCCACACAGTGACACACTTCTTCCAACAAGGCCACACCTATTCTAACAAGGTCACACCTCCTAATAGTGCCACTCCCTGGGCCAAGCATATTCAAACCACTATATGGATCTTTGTTACCTCTGGAAATATAGTTTAAACGAAGTATAGAATCTCTCTAATGTACCAGGCAGTGTATCGAATACATAGCAACAGTAGAGGAGGTGGCTGTCAACTTCAGCATTACCACGCTCTCTTTCCTCCTCTCAGTGACTTCTGATCTTTATTTGTGAGTCCATATGGGTTCACATCAACTCATTTTCTCCCAACCCTAAAGGGAACCAACTTGCTCTACATAAAATCAATCAGTGCAATTCCCACCTGAACCGGCTGGTTCTGTGTGTCAACCTGACACAAGCCAAAGTTATCACAGAGAAAGGAGCTTCAGTTGAGGAAATGCCTCCATGAGATCCAGCGGTAAGGCATTCTCTCAATTAGTGATCAAGGGGGGAGGGCCCCTTGTGGGTGATGCCATCCGTGGGCTGGTAGTCTTGGGTTCTATAAGAAAGCAGGCTGAGCAAGCTAGGGGAAGCAAGCAAGCCAGTAAGGAATATCCCTCCATGGCCTCTGCATCAGCTCCTGCTTCCTGACCTGCTTGAGTTCCAGTCCTGACTTCCTTTGGTGATGAACAGCAGTGTGGAAGTGTGAGCTCAATAAACCCTTTCCTCCCCAACTTGCTTCTTGGTCATGATGTTTGTTCAGGAATAGAAACCCTGACTAAGACACCATCCCACCGCTCCAACATGTGAGATGTTTCCATTTAAAGATCCTATGGGACCTTTCCCCTGGGATATTTGGACAACAGTATCTTCTCTTGTTTTGAGCTGTGCAGGTGCCAAAATGAGGCTTTGAAATGGCCTTCTCCTTTTCTGCAGTGAATAAAGATAACCTTACAGAAATCCAACAGGCAAAGGAAAGCAGAGACAAGAAAAGACCCAGAGAAAGACCCAGAGGAAGAGGTACAGAGAGCATTAAGCTTTAATATCTTGTCTGCATTAAGCCATATTGAGCTACATAACTTCTAGACTTATTTTTCATATGCAATAGTATATTTTTATTATTTAAGCAGTTTGAGTTGGTTGATTATATCTATCTGAAAAATCTACTGATTGATGCAGAACTGGGGAAGATAATCCCTTACTTATGCAAAATCCCTGCAGTGAGGTGTGGTTCTGAGACATAGTTTTTCTGATTTGAGAAAGTTAATTCAGCCCCCATACTGTACATTGTGTAACATCCCAGGTAGAGTGGAGGGCGACACTCTGTCATCAACTTGTTAATATTTCTACAGTGAAACATAAATATTCATACTGGGAGCATAAACAAAGACTATAAATAGGTCAAGTTTTGCCACGGAGGGAGCTTGGATTCAACCTTGGGGAAAAGCCATTTCTCTTGTTAGAGAGTGCTGGATTCTACAGTGCAGCTAAATGATCATGGCCCAGCCAGCCTTTCTTCCTGCCCTTCTGGATTCTTCCAGTTTAGCTGAATGATGCTAGTTTAATAGCTGACACATTCTAGCTTATAGTCATGCCTGGCCAAGATTTTGGCGCAGTCACTCTTGAGATGGATTAATACTCTTTGGTGTGGTGTCTATTCACAAAGCCTATCCTGACTAGTATGAACATGTCGAACATCTAAATCATGCATGGCAGGATCAAAAGCTGTTCAGGAATCTGAAGCAGGGGGATTGAAAGTTCAGAGACTATGTGGATTATAAAGGGACTTCAAGGCCAGCCTAGGCAACTTAACAAGACCCTCTCTGCAAAGAAAAATAAAATGGCTGTAGATAGAACTCAATGATGAAGTGCTTCCCTGGGGTGCAGGGTCCTGAGGTCCAACATCAGTGTTGCAAGGACAGAAATATACAAACAAGCAAGTATCAACAGGTACAGGAACTAGCTAGCAAGTCCTTGGGCAAATGAATGTTATAGTGATCCTGTCAGCCTTGGGTCTCCTTCCTCTTACCAGAGGCTCCTTCATAAAACAGGTTAGAGTGGGGCTGAGGCTGAGACAAGATGATGGAAGGGACCCTGGCTAAGAACACAGAGAAGGAGCCCTTGGGAGTGCAAGCTCAAGAGCTCGATGATGGGCAGGACACAGCAGTCATTGAGTCCCAGGCTAGAGAATTAAAATTTGGGATTTGGAGTTAGGCGGGTCTTGCACAGATCTGGATTCTGCTGGGTATCTGCTTTCTCAGTGTGAAATCATTTCTCTTATGAGACTAAGGGAAGGATGGCTATGCAAGGCTCTCAGGCTGAAGGTTCAGTCCTCATGCAATGAAGCACATGGCTGCTGTCTACTCTCTCCTACAGCCCACCCTGGCCCGCCAGCCTTCCTGTCCTTCCTGACTAGCTGTGGGGTCAAACCTCTTGAACATTGGAACCCAGTTATACTCTTTGCAAAGGTTACCATGACTATCAGTGCCACAGTAAAGCCAGTGGAGTACTGCGTGGGTGGGAGCTTGCTCGCAGCTCAGGGAACCGGAAACACAGAGTTCAAAGAGAAATGGATCTATATAACCCTGAGGGCCTGTGCTCCCAGCACTGCAATTCCCCAAGCCAGGCCCCGCCTGCTGAAGGTTCCACAACCTCCCCAAACAGCACATCGTCTGGAGACCGATTGTTCAAACACACTCACAGTCAAACCATAATCATAATAAGTGGTACATAAAAGCATTTCTCTGAGTTCTTCCAGCTGCTGAAGCAAATTATTGAACTTGGGTGTAGGTTTGTGGGATTCACCCCCAGATCCCAATTCCATGGCCAGTTAGTCAGACGTATGTGAGGTCTGAGCCTCTGTGGCTGGTGTGTCAAGTTGGGAAGTATAGAATGAAGCACAATCTTTTGGGTCTGCCCAAAATCTAGGTCATTATTGTTAGAAAGGAGTTGAAATGTAAGATGCCTCGTTAGTGTGTGGAGAGTAAAGAATTATCTGATGTGAAGACCCCATAACCCCCCACCCACCCACCTACACAATTTAAAAGTTGGGAGTGATGGGGGTAAAAATCATTCATGATTTCAGGCCAACAGCTGACCCTGGGCCTGGCTCAATCCCAATACAGTTTGCCCCTGACCTTAAGAACCTTCCCGGAATCTCGGCTAGTGGTTTGAGTCGAAGAGATTGTACAAGGGTCATTAACAGACTTGTCAGATGTGCATTCTAAGGACTGGGGCCGCCATGGCTATGTGTCCCTCAAATCTTCAGGGCCGAGAACGAAACAATCTCTGGTTTGACCTACACAGTGTCTCAAGGCCAGGCCTCCACGGAAATTGTCAGCCCCAGAGCAAGATGGAGGCAGGAACTCAGCCCCATCCAGAGGGATGGACTCCTTTGAAGAGAGAGCACTTTGGCCTGGCAGGTCCCTCTCACCCTCAATGAACCTTTCTTAGAGCAGTGCAGAAGTCCAACCCTTCATTGCTCCTTCTCTTTGTGGACAGCAGTCTGACACTTCTTCTCCCTCTCTCTATTCTCCCAGCCTTCCTCGCTATAAACCTCTGGTCCTCTCAGACCACCCAGATAACCTTTTTGACTGGCACAAGGCATTGTGACAGCAGAACAAAGCCAGTGTGACCTCCAGCCTTCCTCTTTGACCTCAAAAGCACATTGGGTTAGGTAAGATTTTTCTTTTTCCTTCTTGGACCAACATTCCTACTTGGTTTATACTTTTCTCTCTGTATGCTCCTGGCTGGTTTTGTTTGGAAATAGACATTATCCTGGATCAAGAGAAAAACATGGAGTTGGCAGCCTATAGCTGTTCCCATATAAATCAGGATCTCGGCACCATTCATTGTGGCCAACTAGTCCTTCGGATTATACCTGGCCGAGTAGAATAACGGTGAGCCACATGCTCTCAAAGGCTTCATCTAACGAAGGCTACATGCTTCATGATATTTAAGTCAATATTTGAATGTGAAAAGGTGTGTTTGTGTGTCTGTCTGTTTGTGTGTCCCTCTGTGTGTGTACGTGTGCATTTGCCATACATAATATGACAGACTCTTATTCTTCATCTCTAAGAAAGGAAAAAGAGACTATGAATCTTTGACAGGTGGTTTCACCCTGCTTCTAAATTAACACTGAGAAAATTGTGGGGGGAATGAGGTGGGGATACCTTTGTTGGATGTGCCTAGGACTCACCAAAGCTAGGCTGGGTATCCAGTGAGCCCCAGGGCTGTACCTCCCTAGCCCTGGGATTACAAGTGTGTACCACCAAACCTGGTGTTTTTGTTTTTGTTTTTTAAATATGGGTTCCAACTCTGGTCCTCATGCATACAAGGCAAGCACTTTATTGACTGAGCCATCTCCCCAGCCCAAGAGTCAGTCAGTTTTGAATGCACATCCCTGAAACATAAACATGAAGAGGACACAGGTATCTATATGTCTTCCCGAGACAAGCAAACCACCCTCAGAACTGTCCTGAGGGTACAACCCAGGAGACAGAGATGCAGAGAGCTAGAAGATGCTTGGGAGCAATGGCTCAGTAATCCATCATTTCCTGTAGAATCTCTTACTCACAGGTGGCCAGGGCTGGAACCCCATGTTCTACCCTCACATACCTGCCGGCTGCCAGCCTGGCTTTTTCTGGCTCTTCCAAACCTGTATTTCAGTTGCTTTGCAGGCTCTGTTCCTACCCTTGCCCCTGGCTTTGTCCTACTGCACTCCTGCCTCTGTGACCTTGTCTGCTTTTCCCAAGTCACTGCACTCTTCTGGGTATACAAACATCTTGCTTAATTCTGTGGCCCCCCCCCTTCCTGGTTCATTTTGTTGACGATTTGACACACAGAAGAATAGGAAATATCAGTAGAGGAATTACCTCTATTGGATTGGCCCATGGACATGTCTGAGGGGATTTCCTTGACTGATGTAGGTGGGCCCAGCCCACTGGGGGTGGTACCATCCCTAGGTAGGTGGCCCGGATTATATGAGTTAACAGAACATAAGCAAGAAAGCAAGCCCGTGAGCAGCCTTCTTCTATGGACTCTGTTTCTGGTTCCTGCTTGAGCGAGCTCCTGCCTGGGTTTCCCTCCATGATGGATTGTAATCTGTAAGATGTAAGAAAACCTTTCTCTTCAAGTAGCTTTGATTGTGGTGTGTTTATCACAGCATCAACAAGCACACTAGGACACCCTCTGAAGTCCTGTCATATGGCATATGTGCCTTCCCAAGCTTCCTCAGCCTACCGTCTCCAGGTCCTCCCATCTATCGGATTTTCTTTTGGGTCCCCTTTAGTTGACCCAATGGGAGACTTCTAATCACTTAGTGTCCCTCTGTGAGTGGAAATGTTCTGTCTGCTGCTTGACTACCTGCAATTTAGAATAAGAAAAGCACAAACAAATAGCTGTATGGTCTTTAGTGTGTGCTCTGGGCCCCACTGCATCCTACACAGGCTATGTGGCTAACATGTACCCATCATTTAGTCTGTTCTGACCTCACTTCGTAGGTGTGCATGAAGATTATATCCAAATGGACTATTTGAAGAGGCTGGCAGAGAGCCTTTTTCATGGAGAAAACAGTTGTCCAAGGCACTCTTGGCATGCATGGAGTAGGCTGAGGAGGAAAGAGCCTTGGAGAGGAAACAGCTCTGATAAGAGCACCTCACCAATCGTCTCCTCTTCCTTGTTCCTCTGGGTAAACACATCTTAACATTTCACTGGGCCCAGACCTGCCAGACTCTAAATACCATGCCCCTTCACAACCACAGGTGCCCTTTGCCCCAGTTCTGACTGGCAGTCCAAGGCATGGCTTGGGTATGAAATGTCTCCTACTGGTGGTATGCCTTTGAAGGTTGCACATGGTTCTTACATCTCCTCTCTCTGCTCCCTGTCCTCTCTGAAGTGAGCAGGCTCATCCTCAGGCTAGTCCCAGACTCATGGTAGCCACATGTCCTCAGCATTGTTGCATGCGAGAGAAAATGCTTCTGCCTGGACTCTAAGCAGTTGTTGCATTGGGTGTCACAGTATGTGAGGTGACAGATGAGGAGGAACAACTTTTTAAGAGCCAGATGTCCAGACACTATCTGTCAATAGCAGGACAATGTCCTCCCCTCCTGCTAGGTCAATGAAGATCCATCCATATAACGTCTTCAGGCAAGTGCTTTTAAAGAAAAAAATCCCCAAATAAGGTGTGCGGATGAGTCTTATATCGACTTGACACAACTAAAGTCATCTGGGAGCCCCAATTGTGTAAATGTCTCCATAAGATGGGACTCTAAGCAAACCTGTAAGGTATTTTCTTAATTAGTCATTGATGGGGAAGGCCCAGTCCATTGTGGATGGTGCCATCCCAGGACTGGCGGTTTTAGGTTTTACAATAAAGCAGGCTGAGCAAGCCATGAGGAGCGAGCCAGTAAACAACACCCCTGTATGGCCTCTGCACCAGTTCCTCCAGGTTCCTGCCTTGAGTTCTTGCTCGGATTTCCTTCAGTGATGAATAACAATGTGGAAGTGGAAGCCAAACAAACTCTTTCTTCCTCAGCTTGTTTTTACTTCTGGTGTTTTATCGTAGCAATAGTCACCTTAAGGACGGAAAGAAATGTGTTCTACTTTCGTCCTAGTGAAGGTGTCTGCTCCTAGAAGTGAGTCTGGGAAACACAGTGCAGAGGGATTGTGTGTGCATCTACCTTACAGACTCCACTCCCGAAACAGTGAAACCACAGGCAAAAATTAGGTCTTCCCACAGGATGAGATGGTTAAATCTAACTCCTCAATCCCAAGGTGACAGTCACATACTTGCCCCCAACTTTGATTTTTCTATCTTCTCTCACTTCCCATGGCTACCACAGTCCTTCTCTCTGTCTTGTAGCCTACTCTCTTTATCCTGCCATCTCTCTTAAGTCAGACTGCTGGACTTGACTTTGTGCAGTACTATCAAACATCCTCATGAACACCAATCTACCTGCTGAAGAGTCTGAAGTCCAGACTCTACCATTGATTCCCACTTGCTGGTCCTCTTCACCACCTCCCAGCATGCCTTGGGCTCACATGCAAGTTCTATCCACCCCCCAAAGCTTGTATAAAGCCCTTTACCGTGGAGCAAGCAAGCACATTTTCCTGGTGATCTCTGATATCCACCCCTTCCTGGCTCCAAATACAGAGCTGAACTAGCAGATGGCACACGCTCGCTCTTTGCTTATTTTACTTTGCCAACCTGCCTGTTTTTCTTTTTCATCCCCTCCTTTATCTCTTCTTCCTTATGGGACTAAGAGTAAAAGGAAATTCAAACACAGCATTTTCTCACCTTGTGAGACTGCAACCCACCGGTCTGTCTCACAATTTGTTTGCAGCCGATAGACAAAGGTTTCTCGGGAAAGGTTTGGACGTTTTGGTGGCCTCGTAGGAGGGCAATATAACAACGAGATAAATGATGCTGAGCAGTGACCAGCTTCCTGGCAAAGTAAGAAATGGCTTTGGAAAGCAGTGTGCTAGTGTTGGAACCGGGCCTCACAGAATGCTTAGGAGTTACTCATGCCTTTGTCTTGGCTGCTCCACCAGCCAAGAAACCTACCATTCTTTTGGACGTCAGGGTCCAAACCATTCTTGCAGCTGCTCCGCCTCCTTCCTTAACTGTTATTGACAGCACCCGTGCAAAGCCAACTGTCCATCAAGGGGTCAAATAAACAAACTGTACATATGTACACACACACACACACTCACACACACACACACACACACATGCACGCAGCTATGCATGTGCAGCCCAAGGTAATGCAAAGGAGCCTCCTCCAGCCTCAATGAAGGAAGGAGACTCCCGTATTTGTTCCACTAGGAGTGACTTCACTTCGAGAGCAATATGCTAAATGAACTAAACCAAAGAGACAGGTGGTCTCCTACTTCAGATATATGAGATAACTAAAGAAATCAAGTTCAGAGGATTAACAGCAGGGCACAGAAGCTGGTGCTTAATGGGTACAGAACTTCGGATTGGGGAAGATGAGAGGATCTAGAGATGGTGGAGGGTGGTATCAGAAATACAATCATATGAGCACCACTAATTCCATAGAGATGGGCACTTGAAGTGGTTAAAGTGCTGTCATCCTACTTGCCTGTCAGCAGATGGATGGGTGAAGAAAAAATGAGATACTGACACAACGGTGTCTCAGTCAGCTGTAAATAAAGAAACTACATGCTACACAAAGCAAACAGATATAGAAAGACAAAAGCCACGTTTCCTCTCACATTGCAGATTTTGGATTTAATATATATACTCAAGTATGTACAAGACATTGTAAGGCAGAAGTGGATCTGTGGGGACAGAGGCGACCTGCACATGAAACAAGCACAGTGCACAAAAATGTCATAGAGAAACCCACGTTCCATCTGCTCACCGAAATGCATCAAAAATCAACAGTTTAACCCTTTCTTTCCCGTCACATGTGATTAAGATGACAAGACCAACGCTGACCTGCTTCCCAATCTCTGCTCAGATATCACACGTTTTCTTCTCAGCAAAGAAAGCCCAGACACGCTGCATTGGTTTCTTGGGCTGTGATAATACTTGGCAGTAAGTAACTTAAGTATAGAAGGATTTATTCTGCTTTAAGCTAGAGGAAGTTCTTCCCGAAGTGAAAGGCAGGGAGGCTGGAGAGTGGGGCTGCTGCTCACCCTAAAATAGGCTTTTAACCTGATGGAAAGCTCAAGCTCTGTCCAGGGTGACCAACTTCCTTCCTTCAGGGATCCGTCTTCTAAAGCTTCCACCATCTTCCAAACAATGACACCAGCTGCTCAAGAGTTCAAACACCTCAGCCTGTGGGGGACTCTTCACACTGAAACCACAAGTATTTAGCCATTTACTGTGAAGCTGTTACCAAGTTCATGATACTTAGGACAATGATGCATATTTTTTGTACAGGTCTGTTACATAGCTACATTTGTATCTATACCTATGTACACACACACACACACACACACACACACACACACACACACTTCTTTTCACCCAATTCTCCCAATTGCATCCAAGACACTTGCTTTTGATCACAGTGCTGTAGATGGGGGCTGTGTTCTTGGTGTGCTCCATCCCTTGGCATCCTTTCTGATGATGTTAACTTTGGTTATTTAGTTACACTGGCACTTGCTGACTTTCTCTTTGGCAATGCCACTTTGTAACATCACATTACTTGGCAACATTATTTGGTGATTAATAAACACCTGTGATGAGGTACTTCTAGATTATAAACATGCCTCACAGACTTCATTCACTAGTTATAACATCCATTGATTGGCTTGAGTCTATTGTGATGCTGATCGTTGTCAAACGTGTCCCATCAATATAGCATTTCTTTTTGTGTTTATTTGCTTTCTACTGTAAACAGGAGCTTTCTTTCTTGTTTATTTATTTATTGCATTTTTAAATGTTGTGTGTGTGTGTGTGTGTTGCGAATGTGTGTAGCCTATATGCATATGTATATGTAGGTATGTACCCTCAGAGGCAGGAGAACATCAAGTATCTTTGTCACTGTCTGCTTTACTCCCTTGAAACAGAGTCACTCACTAAACCTGAAGTGAGGCTGGCAGCCAGCAAGCCCCAGTGACCTTCTTGTCTTCGCCCCTCACACTTCCTGGTCATGCCTTTTTTATTTTATTTTTTTTTATTTTTTCATGGACTCTGAACTCAGGTCTTCATGCATATACAACGAGCACTTCTACCCTCTGCACAATCTCCCCAGGGCCCTTGTTGGGTTTTCAAAACAAAACTGTCAGTATAAGACTAGTCATCTTAGTTAACCTGAAGGGCTCCTGTCACAGGAGGGCATTTGCCTTGATCCCTCAGTAAGGATGAATGTCTCTAGACTGTTCAGTAAGTGGCAGTGTGGGAGGGTCGGTATGTACTGTCAAGTTGTAGTAGAGCCCTGAGCATGGCTGAAAGGAATCTTGCCAGGCTCTTAGCGTACAGATGGGTTGTAAAGGACACCAGAAGAAGAGTCTGTCTGACATCAAAGACAAAAAGTCTAAACATGTGGACAGTAAGTATGTGCATCTTTATGACTATACTGTGGACCTCTAATCCCGGAAGCAGTGGCAGGCTAGGGGACAAGGACACTAGGATTTATTTGGACAGTACCCAATACTACCAAACTAGACTCTTAGGAGGGACTTCCCAAGTTACATCTATTGTTCTCAGATATCATGTCAAAGCAAGCCATGGACATCTGCACTTAAGAACAAAGAGGCAGGGCTGGACCGATGGCTCAGCTGTTGAGAGCGCTTATTACTCTTGCAAAAGACCCAGGTTGAGTTTATAGAACTGTACTGCCTGGTTTTGTGTGTCAACTTGACACAAGCTGGAGTTATCACAGAGAAAGGAGCTTCAGTTGAGAAAATGTCTCCATGAGATCCAGCTGTAAGGCATTTTCTCAATTAGTGATCAAGGGAAGAGGGCCCCTTGTGGGTGGTACCATCCCTGGGCTGGTAGTCTTGGGTTCTATAAGAAAGCCAGCTGAGCAAGCCAGGGGAAGCAAGCCAGTAAGAAACATCCCTCCATGGCCTCTGCATCAGCTCCTGCTTCCTGACCTGCTTGAGTTCCAGCCCTGACTTCCTTTAGTGATGAACAGCAGCATGGAAGTATAAGCTGAATAAGCCCTTTCCTCCCCAGCTTGCTTCTTGGTCATGATGTTTGTGCAGGAATAGAAACCCTGACTAAGACAAGCACCCACATGGTGGCTCACAGTCATCCATAATTCCAGTTCCAGAGAATTTGAATCCTTCTACTGGCCACTGTTGAATATGAAGATCATGCCTTCATGTATGCATACATGAGATAAAATTCATAAAATAAGATAAAATAAATCTGGAGAAAGAGAGAGAGAGAGAGAGAGAGAGAGAGAGAGAGAGAATGAAGAGGCAGCATGTTGCAAACTGGTAATTTGGGATGCTAATGGTTTTCTTTTTTTTTTTTTTTTCTCCAAGTTTTCAAACAAGTTTTATTCCCATACAATCCCGAGACTTTTCCTTTGCTTAAAATGTACACAGGGAACATGATTCTTTAATGTGAACAATAACTTATATCCTGGCTCCACTACTTGGGTGGCTTCATGGCTGGGTAACAGGGCCTCTATCTAGCTTTAGCCTCTCTAGTGTCCCCGGCTGCTGCAGTCCTGGACTGACCCAGTTCATCCCCGTGCCCTCCCTAATGGTTTTCTGTTGCAACATTTTAGTGTTTTTTATTTGGCAGAACCTACTGATCCCTTTTTCTACCACATAGTCTTTATTTCAAGCTTTTGAAAATGTGCAAGGTTATGGAGCAGGCCAGTCATGCGCTTTCTCACATTACTTCTTAAATGATTCTATTGTGAGTCAAAGCAAATCTCTCACAGACAATATTCTGGGGCCTCTGATACCTGCCTGGCCACCAGAAGGCTCCCAGATCTGGCTTCCTGAATATTCAGGGTGGAGACAGATATAGTTCACAGGTCTCCTGCTTTGGAAGCAGTGATTTCCGTGACCTCTGAGTTTTTTTATACAGAGATCATCTGCCTGTATCTGGAGTCATTTTCAAAACAGCTATTAAGGAGCCCTGACCTGGCCATCAGGGACCTTCCCACTGAACTATAACATTTCAATTTCTGTAAATATTTATTGGCAGCTAGCAGCAGAACAGATGCTATGGGGCGTGAGTTTGGGAAATCCAAATGTTACCTGCCTTCAGAAGGTGGGACTGCCTACTTGAAATTCAAGCAGCATTTGTGGATGAAAAGCTACAGAAAGCAAAGAGCCTAAGGGCTGGCATCACCAGGCTTGTGTTTTGCACCCGAATTCCAGTCACTTAAGGCATCTGCCTGTCCCCTCGGTGTCTCAGAATCCTCTTCACAAATGGAAAACAGAAGTTCTTGCCATGTAGGTCTCTCAGGGAGATGAAAAGCAAAGAAGCTCTTTGGAGCGTCTGGGGCAGGGTAAGAGCAGAGTTAACAGTGGCTGGTGTGGAAAGCCTCCCACAAACAGGGCACCTTCACCTGCATGACTTCCCAGCCTGTGAAGCCAGCATCACCTTGTCCTTATAGATGTGGAGGGGTTGCTGGTGGTTAGTGGGGAATTGGAGGAGCAGCTGCTCCTTACCCTAGCCTTCTGGCTGTAGGCTAGATGCTGCACCCTGACACAGCTGGCTCTTCTGGTGTTAGGACTATTGATCAAGGAAAGAGAAGCAATACTCAGACATGTACACGCACCTAATAACCCTGATTTACCTTTGAATAATAATAATAATAATAATAATAATAATAATAATAATAACAACAACAATCCCTCTAATTCCCCTAATGCTTTCCATCTATTGTCTTTGGCCCACTCTGTTCCAAAGATGATTGTTGTTGAGCCCACCAAAAAATAAAAATAAAAATAAAAATAAATAAAAAAAAGAAAGAAAGACGACAACAACAACAAAAAAACCCACTTCCTTCAGAGCCTTTTCTGTCAGAAAGCTTCAAATGTGCTAAACCAGAACAAAATTAACGTCCAGGACAGTGTCTTCTTTATCCCATTCAAGGGACAGGATGGCTTCTCTGGCAACCTCTGTTCCCGTGTGAGGCTTTGTGCAACAATCCTGTAGGGAGGAACCATTGTACTTTAAATTCTTTAAGAGTTTTAAGAACCCTGCACTCTAAGTTCTTCTAAGTTCGTGTTCTGAGTTCGAGGAACACTTCCTGTTTTCCCCACTACTTTGAATGCCTCAGAGCCACTTTGGGGTGAATCAAAAGCCACAGTGGCCAGATGCTTAGAGCCAGTCATCCATTCTTACAGCCTCTGGAGCACAGGTACCTCCCCCCCACCCCCCCCACCCCCGTTGTCCTGTCTGATAAACAAAAATGTTGGACCCTGACTGGTGAAGCTCAATGGAAGTCTGGCTGTCCTGTTGAGGGTTCCCTTCCAGAACCCCAAAGGTTGATCACCCACATGTCCCTCCTCCATCTCATCCAATTTGGCTCAGGGGTGTCCATGTTAATCTGGGTTATATTTAATACCTACATTATATTCCTTCTTGGAACAAGCTTATTTCCAAACACTAAGCACAAATAACTATTCAAGAAACACGGCGAAAACAGCATTGTTGAAAACTGCACAATACAAAATCTATTTTAGATGCTTTTACAAAAATCAGAAGATTTAGGGCTAGGGAAGCAGGTGCTTTATTCTTTTCTTGCGCTAAATGTCTGTACACCCACAGGGCAGGGTGAGGGCGGAGAGTGGGAGGTAGCCTGATTAGTCCCAAATAGAGTGGGCAAAGTGGTTTGAAAGTACATTCTCAACTCCAAATCAAAACGCCTTAGACACAGGCGGCTCTGACCATCAAGGACTTCTCTCTTCATTTAAAAAGATGTGTGTGTGTGTGTGTGTGTGTGTAGCATTTTGCCATACATAACACAGACTTATTCTTCACCCCTAAGATAACAAAGGAAAAGAGTCACATATGTGGGAGTGCCCAAAGACACTAGCAGAGGGCCTCAGCTCTCCTGGAGCTGGAGTTACAAGCAGTTGCAAACTGCCCAACCATGGGTGCTGGGAACCAAACTCCAGGCCCCAGGAAAAGCACCAAGTGTCCTCAACCACTGAGCCATCTTTCCAACCCTTTCCTTTTCCATTTCTTTCTCTACCTTTCCTTTCTCCTGCCAAGAGCTCTGGGAAGTGCAATTGTAGGTAATTGAGTTAGCAGCTCCTGAGGTCTTAGCCCTGCCCTGTGAATGTGACTTTGGCAAGAATTTCAGTGACAAAACACCAGTGCTAGCTGACAAGCCACACTTGAGATCTGCAGCCTTGGAGGAGAGGCCTGTGAAGGAACCTGCTGATCAGCTTTCTTTGTTTCCTGTGCTTTATGTCATGAGTCACTAGGCTACAGTGAAGGGGCCCGTGTGGAATAACAACACTGATAGCAACCATAGCTGCCCTTTTCCAGAACTTCCTGAGACAGACACTTCACAGTAACTATCTCATTTACTTCACAACAATCCAGCAAAGAGAATGACATTATTATTATATGTCAGTTTTCCAGTTGAGGAAGCTGGTTTTTGTAGGAATCTGTTCCAATGGAAGTTCAGTTAACTGGGAAGAGGCAGAGCCAGCTTGCTGCATTCTGCCCTGATAACCCTTTCTACCATTGGCTCCATTGGCAGGTGAGAACTGTCCTGATCTCCACAGCAGAGCTCAGTTGAACATGCCTTTGTATTTAATTCCTAGAAACAAAGAATAATCTCAGTGCCCCATGAAGGAACATACAAAGTCAACATAGCTTGACAAGGCTTTTGTTTTGTTTTGTTTTGTTTTAAACAGATGTGCCAAGACCCAGACAAACCAGTCTAGCAAGTACACTTGTCCAAGATGGCTTCTATTATCCCTGACATAGGTGACAACTTCCTCTCATCTCATTGGTGGGGGTTCAACTTCACAATCTGATGTGATTCGCTGATTGGCAGAATAAGGACGGGAAGGTTCAGGAAGTCTGAATCCTTGCTGAGATAACTACCTTCGACACATTTTTTCCCCCTCACAATAGTGCGGAGGTGCCACTTTGTATTAATGTCTACAACTTTCCACACAGTGATACATTGTAAGATTCCAGGCCATTGTTTCCACACAGTGATACATTGTAAGATTCCAGGCCATTGACTATGGTTGGGCCTCGTTCATGGCCTTGTTACAGAGAGTGTTACCACGTGACTGCCTCTGTTTATCTATTCTACCTTTGGTAGACATTTAATGGCTTCTAGATCTTGGCTATTTAAAAAGTGTTACGTATACAGAAAGGTTTTAAGGTTGTAGATAAACTAGCTGGTGAGATCACATCTGTGAGAAATGATAGTCTTCAGTTTTTTCTTTTTACAAACCTCATAGCTTTTGCTTCTTTTCTACTTTCTTCCTGCTGTTATGAATATTTACAGTCTCATCATTAATAATAATGTTTGCTGTAGGATTTTGGCTGACTCCTTTCATCAAAGCCAGGTAGTCCCCCCTTTCTTTTGAGCTAGCTAATTTTTAGAAGTCATAAATAGGTATTTTGAATTTCATCGAATGTGTTTCTTCTATTGAAATAGCCATGTTGCGTTTGCTCTTTTAATATGCTAATGTACTGAATGATAATTATAGAGTCCCTAAAGTTAAGCCTTATACACTTGGAATAAACTCATCTTAGTGGTGCAGTATTATCTTTTTTTTTTTTTTTTTTTATTAAGCACAGGATTCATTTTGCTATTTGTGTAGGATTATTGCCTCTGCATTCATGAATAAAGACTTCATTATGGTTTTTTTCCCCCTTTATTGTAATTTCGAGTTTTAGTATCAAAGGTACAGTGAGCTCAGAGAATAAGTTGCAAAGTATTCTTTTTCATTTATTTTCCCACAAAGAATTCGCATGTGATTAGCATATAGCCTTTGAATGCTTGGATGAACTTACCTACAAAACCATCTGTGTGTGGTGATCCTGTTTGGGGGAAAATTAAACAATTGATTTATTTGTTTAAATGGTTTTGGGCTATTTGTATTCTTTAAAAAAGATTGGAGTTTGTTATTTCCAAAGGGATGTTGAAGCTGACCAGATAGCTCAAGGGGTAAAGGTGACTGCTGCTGTGGCTGACAACCCTAGTTGGATTCCTGGAATTCATGGGGTAGAAGGAGAGAACTGACTCCTGCAAGTGGTCCTCTGACCTCCACAAGTGACACACAAAATAAATAAATAAATAAATAAATAACCTGTGATAAAACTAAAGAAATGTCTTCCTTTCTTCTAGGCTGAAGCTGTTGCTGTGTGGTCCGGCGTGTAGCAGTGAAAACACACCTTTGCCTTCTTATTCCCTGCCAGATCTCTCATCATAGCCTTGGCTTTACTTTTGGAATTATTTGTGAATCTTTCTAGAACATTCCTGATAAGACCCTTACCTGCCTGTGTGTGAATATTTGAATTCATTAATCACTTCTATTCCGCTGAGTTTCCAAGTTTATTCGTCTCTGTGTTTATGCTTATCTTTCTTCTCTCATGAATTTATTCTATCATTTTTCTAACTTCTTAAATCGAATGCTTAGCTCACTCATGTTCAGCTTTTCTTCTCCCGTGTTAATAAATATTTGACTTTTTCAGTTCCTCTCATATGATCTCTTCTGTTCCAAGCTGTGAGCCTCAGAATGTGGTCTATCTGTTATTGTTTTTTCCAAGTTTCTGCTGTGATCTTTTTCATCTGCAAAGTATTTAAAGTATTTTAAAATCGAGGGTTATAGTTTTGAGATACAAATTAATTGCATTATAACCAGAATGCTGACTTATGTGATACTAGGCACTTGCAGATCTGAGCACTTCTCTCACAGACTGGTCTGTAGTCAACTTCAGTAAATAGTCCGTTGATGGATCTATTTGTGCTCAATAAACCACACCTGTTAATTGCACTTTTTTATGTTCTGAATACTTTGTCTATCAATGAATAAAGAGGATCCTTGAACGTTAAACTCTGATAGTGAGCTTAATTTCCCTGTGGGTTCTATCAGTTTTTCTTTATGGGCTTGTAAAACCTTCAAAATTATTTTATTTTCTAGATGAATCAAACATTTGGTTATTAGGTAGTGGTTGGTTTCATCTGTGTAATGCTTTTCTGTGCTAGAATCTATTGTTCCTGACAGAAAAGGCTTGCTTTCTTTAGGTTAATATTTGCTTTGTGGATCTTGTACTTCCAGCATTTCCTGGTCCATGTGTTTAAATGTGTCCCCGGTGAATAACACAGTGCAAATTTTAAAAACACCCAGCGTGACAATCCCCATCTGTTAGCTGGTGAGTCCTTTTCCGTTTACAGTCGTGACTGACAGATCTCTGTTCCTTTCTAGTGTGTGTTATTTTTGGCTTATTTACCCCATTTTCTAAATCTCTGCCTATTTTTCTTTTCTCCTCAGCTATTAAAACTTGGCACCTTTGCTATTTCTTCTACTTGCTTGGAAGTTAAATTGAACTTGGTTTCTATGATTTCATGGCTAACCTTGAAAGGTTACACACAAACCAATTATACGTTAACACTCGCGTCTCGATGCTCTACTAAGAGGCAACCATTTTTTCTCTGAACTTTCCTATATTTCCTGCTTTATGTTTATTTTCCCCATTTAAACATTTTTTTTTCCATAAAGTAGACCTGGAAATTAGATCCGAACTTTTCTATAGACAATGTTGTTAATATTTATCTGATTTTCATACATTGCAGACCTTTCCCCCCCACCCCAAGGCCATTTTTCTTTTCCGGTTTTGAACTGCTGTCTGTGCCTCTCTGAACGTGTTTTATTTCGCTCTTCCAAGTGGAGCTGCTTTCTCTAGGTGGACAGTTGTGGAATGGCTGTTATATTCTCTTGGCTTTGAGAGATTAATGAATGTTTGTTGTCTCCTTGGTTCTGGTTTTCTGCTGAGAAAGTAGCTTCCAGCATAGTCGTTTTCTTGGTAAGTGATCCATTTTCTTCTATAACACTTTGACTAGCTTCTGTCCAGTTGGTCCATTTGTAGTGTTCAATGTGTTATTTCCTCCTCCCCCCTTGCTTCTTTTCCTTCCCTCTCTCCTTTCCTCCCTCCCGCTTCTTCTCTCCAGAATCTAATGTAGCTCAGTCCCAAACTCACTATATAGTCACAATTTATCTCAAGCTTCAGATCCTGTTACCTCCACCTCTCAAGTGCTGGGATTGCAGTTGTTCACCACCACACCTGGTTAATATGGCGCCGCATGTTGAATTCAGAGCTCTGTGCATAGTAGGCAAACATGCTACCAGCTGGGTTACCCTCCCCGGCCCTTCTAGACACAGGTTTACTTTCTTTGTGGTATTTGGAGACTGCTGTCCTTCCTGAGTCACTGCATCCATCTTTCCAAAGTTCCTGAAAATAATCTTTAATTTTCCTTCTCTTCCATCTTTTCTATTGCTTCCTCCTGGACTCTGATTGGATACTGAAACCTCTCTTTTTTTCTTGCATATACATTGACCTATTTTTCTTATTTTATATCTTGTTTTTCTGGGTGCAAGTCAGAGAAATTTCTCTGTGTTCTTCAGATCTATCTATGCACTCTCTAATTCTCTCTTTGGTTGTGACTAATATCTATTTACCTTGTGCTCCAGGCATGTGTAATAGCAAAACCTCTACTTTCTTTTATTCTTTTATATTTTAAAAATCTGCTTCTTATATGTCTCTATTTTTAAATTTTTATGTTGGATTTTCTCTATTTTGATTTGATAATCTTAATATTATTTCAAACTAGGGTGAGTCCTCATACACATTGTCTCTATCACTCATGATCCTCTCAACAGAATTGTGGATTCATATTTGACCTAGTCTGTAGAAAACCTGAGTGCTTACACTAGGGTTACCTGTCTCCAGAAGGAATCCATGTTTGTGTCTGTCAGTGCCCTGGGATTCTATGAGCCTAGACTTTGGCATCTCCTCTCAAGGCCTCTGCTCAACTGGGAATTTCGGAGTCAGCTCCCTCCTTTTACCATCTCCTTATCCAGAATTATCCTCAGAGATCCTGCCCTTGTGTTTCCAGACCTGTGTGGTCCCTAGGAAGCATCCCTGAGGTCTGTAATGTTTCAGTGTATTTAGTGAGTGAAACAGCTGTTCTAAGGGGGGACGTGTCGTCTGTCTTCTGCACTGTCAGAAGTAGGAGTCTGGAGCTGTTTCCACAATAGTAAACGGGAGAAGGGGTATGAGAGTCCTAGAAGAAAAGTAAAAACACTAAGTCAAGTCTAAATCAATGCTGGTGTTGCTCACGGCACAAGCTTTTCTGTGTTATTGTCCACGTGCCTGAAGCTTACCTAGCATCTTTCATCGGATTTAACACTCCTTCAGTATCTTCCCAAGACCATTCTGATAAGAGCCCCAGAAGGCCCAGTCCTCAGGCTGGGACGGTCACAATCCTATACCGGAAATGCTAATGACCCACACTTGCAAAAATCCAAATCTTCTCTGAACTATTCCATATTAGAGGCATGGAAGTACATATTTGGGTTATGCACAAAAGCCTAAAGCTTTCGGTGGCCATTTTCCCCGCTACAAGGAGATGTTCCATATTAAGGCCTAATTAATAGTTGATTTTGAGCAGAGCAAGAGGAAGCTATTTATGATGTGGCTGAAGGGTGAGTCACTGGCCACACACACTTCCACACTGCTGCAGAGTGACTGTGGTGACACCACTGAGACCAAAGTCCCCGTCCAATTGTCACCTACAAGGCAGTGAAAGACCTGGGAATTAGTGCCACCCATTCAATACAAATGACAACTACAAGTACGGAAAAATAAGATTTGGAAGTTTTTGGAGTCGGTCCTCTGGCTTTGGAGAGTTCACTCACCTCTGGGTAACCTCAAGAACAGCAACTTGCTGGCATACCTGACCCACCAGCCCAAGTCTGAACATCTGTCATATCAGAGTGAAACAACAGTTCTTTTTGAAAGACAGGGAAATTATCTGGGGATAGAACTCTTCTGTTTCAAGTGCTATTAAAAGAGAAATGGGTCTGGTTACAACCACACATGAAATTGGAAGATACCCAGGACTCTCTGATTTTTTTTTTTTTCTAAGACAAAAAAATCTACTGGCAAAGACTCGATGTCTCAAAAATATTTTTAAAAGCCCATTATTGAAAGACTTGATTATGCAAGACACACAGAAGATGAGTTGTGCTTCAGGTCATTTTGGGGATGGACCAGTGTTGTTCAGTACAATCCTCCAAGCAAGACAGACGCCACCTTCAGGTTGTCTGTGATGACTTTCATATGCTCATGATGGTGCCTAGGACTGTTGACACTCTTTCTTGAGGGGAGTAGACAGGAGGGTTTCTGGACCTCAGTTGAGTCCAGCCCAGCCCACTCCATTTGTATGCAATTTTATCCTAAGGGAAGTGCTAGAGTGTCTTGGAAGACCAAAGGAAGGGAACTTCATCTATGCAGCCTTGGGGAAGCCACCATCCATGTTGGGTGAGACTTGTCTGTGTGGCTGCTGTGGGGTCACCCATGCTCCTGTTAATAACCCCTCGCTGTGCTCTGTAAATAACCCCAATGGAGTCATTGGTTTCCCAGAGTGAGGTTCAGTGGAATTAAACATTAGTTTGACATTTGGGGCCTTATGAAGGGAGGGTAGGCATTGTTTATATCCCCACCTCTCCCAGGGAAGGAATTTTAAGCAATATGAGACCCAGCAAAGTCTAATCTCTGAGGTAAAATCAGCATGATCCTCCCCACCATGAAGAACGGAGGCAGGGGTCAAAATGTCTGCAAGAACGCCAGTAAAGCCAGTGTTGAACTGATTCAACCCAGATGTGAGACACATCGGAAGCTGAAAGCCAACTGACTTCTTGGAAATTGAAATTACCACTTTAAGCTCTGCTAAAAATCATTTCTGTCTTTAAAGTTTCAGTGTAAAAGTGTGTTCTAATGTGTGAGAAGTGTTAGGTTGTTGTTCATCTTTCCCAAATTCTGCAATACTTGCCTCTCTCTCTCTCTCCTCTCTCTCTCTCTCTCATGCACATGCACATACACACACACACACACACACACACACACACACACACGCACACACATTGCAATGCTACTAATTGAACTCTGCCTAACACATGCTAGGCAAGTTCTTTACCACTGAGCTACATCCCTGGTCCACAAATCAGAGTTTAACGAGATAAAGTCTGACCAGTGTTAGACCCAAACGACTATCTCTAATAAAACTGAGGCAGAGTTCCCATCCTGTCCTGCACGCCTTTCACACATCCATCCAGTAAACATCACAACCCTAAGGGTTGTGCACTCAGGCCCTTTGTGTGAAGAAACAGATGCATGGATGGGTTGTTGGCCAGTCTTCTCTTCACTGTAACAAAATACCTGACAAAAGGAACTTAGGAAGGAACAGCTGACTCCTTTGGACTCACAGTTTGAGAAACAGTTCCTCATCATGACATTGAAGGCCGGTGGCAGGAGCATGAGGCCCCTGCAGTCGAGAGTCAGAGACAGATGATGCTAGTGCTTGGTTAGCTTTCTCTCTTCTCCCCTTTATCTAGTCCACCCTGCTGCCTACAATCACCTCTGTGAGAATGTTTTCACTCCACCCGAGTGATTCTACATGAAGTTAAATTAACAATGGAAATTAACCCTCACGGATGGGTTAAGAACCTTGCCCACAGTCACTCACTGAGCTCAGCATTGGAGCTTTACTTTGACCACAGGCAGTCTGGTTTCAGAGCCTGACTCCTAACCACTTAATTGCTAAAAGGCTAAGCAAGATGCAAGAAAAAAATCCATTTCTATCAAGTATTCCCAATAACAAACTAGTCCAACCTCACTGCTCTGCTGCTAGCCTTTACCTGTGAAAGACCATAGAAATGCCTTAGAGAAGCTATACAGTTGAAACAGATAAATGAATACCTGGATGTACCAAGCCTTTGACAAGGTTTGGCTATCAAAGGGTAGGCTACATCAACCCCATTCATTTGGATCTGATATATACTTATATTCAAATGTTTAAGTCACAAAAACAGAGTTGATACATTATAATTGACTTTTTTCCAGTACACGTTGTTTAAACCTGTTCAATTTTGTAATCAGCTTTCTAAATGATCAAGTTGCTGTTCACAAGTTTTTTTTCTGATTTTTTTTTTTTTTTGCTTTTGATTAACAAAAAAGATTCCTTACATTGAGATCAATCGTATTTATTGATCAGGGCTTTGGGCAATATCAAACGTGACCAATTACAGCCTCTGCCATTGGGGACTTGATGGCAATTATTTTTTACCAAGATCACTTTTCCTGGCTCACATTCCACTGATCTAAGCAGTATAAAGAAGCTTGGATTCCAATTTACATTTGAGTCCATAACAACGGTTATTATTTGAGGTCTTAGCAAGGCGTGGCTTTTCTTTGTGCTGATAAATTATACCAAACATAGTTCTTCTTTTGGAATCCAAGGTCCTCTGCTATGACATGTAATGCATGGGAATGTCAGTTTTGTTGTAGTCTTGTTATTTGGAGATCACTTTACTTCTGTATCTTTTTCTTATGTATGCATAAATGCATGCAAATGTGCATGCGTAAGCATACAGGTGCCCCCGGGGGTCAGAACTGGGAGTCAGAGATCCTGGAGTTGGAGTTACACTGGGCTGTGAGCACTCACTGTGATGCTGGACTTGGATCCTCTGGAAGAGCAGGAAGCACTCTCACCTGCTCAACCATTTCTTCAGTTCTCCATCCAAGTCTTAAGGAATACTGCAACAAGCCCTTGAACCTGTTTTACAGGTTCCCTCAATGTTAACTGCTTAAAAGCCATGGTACAAATCACACTTAGAACACTGGCAATAATGCAGTCAAGTTTCAGAACTTCCCAAAGCCTTCCTCCCTCGTGTCTCAATTCCATGCTGCCTGTGTGCCTCCCCATCTCTATCCCACCTACAGGCCCTGGAAACTCTTAATTGTGTCTCCATTTCTGCAATCCTGTCATTTCAGCCATGCTACTGTGGTGGACCATGTACCGTGTAACCCTGTGAACCAGCTTTTTTCACTCAGCATAGTTCTCTGAGACTCATCCATTTTGTTGGGTTCGTAGTGTTGCTGAGTTCTGGTGAGCCCGTTTTGGTCTTTCCACAGTCTGCTTAACCTTTCAACTGGAAGCAGCTGGGAAATGGCTGGCTAGCCCCTTCTGGACTGTTGCAATCTAAGGTATTACAAGAACTCCTCCTTCGGATGCATGGAGATCTTAATTGCTCTCTGACCAATGTTCTTGTATACAATTGCTGGGCGGCATAGTGTGGTGGTTGCACCCTTGGTTTTTGAAGAAAATGCCACTTTGTCTTCCAGAGTGGTTAAATCATTTTACACTCTAGCCAGCACTGTTTGAGTGGCCGGAGTCTCTACATCCTTGCCAGCATTTGATGCTGTCACTGTCTCTTAGTTATTCTGCTTAACAAATCACACTGTCTTACTATGGCTTCCTTTTGAGTATTTTTAATAAATTCTTTGAAAAATTTACATATAATGCATTTGTCATATTCACTCCTCCTAAGTCCTCTGAGGTCCACCTCACCTCCAACCTGCCATGATTTTTCTTTTTTTGTTGTTTTTTAAAACTGATTAACCCATTTACTACAATTTGTGCTGCCCATATATTCCTGGATGTGAGGTCGTCCATAGGAGCATGGTCATTATACCAGGAGCCACACCCTTAAAAAAAATGACTGGCCTTCCCCGAGAGACTGTCAACTCTCCATTGTTCCTCAGGGGTGGGTTCCTTCTCACTCCACATTAGAATGTCCACTGGCTTGATCTTGTGCAGGTCTTATACAGGCAACCACTGCTTCTATGAGTCGATGATTCAGCAGCCTTCCACATCCAGAAGACACGGCTCTGCCCTGGTCCTCCCAACCTCTGACTCTTACTACGTTCCTTCCCCCCTCTTACACTGTGGTTCCTGAGTCTTGGGAAGAGTTGTGACGAAGATTCAATATTTATAGCTGAGCGCTTTGCTGACTCTTTACTTTGACCAATGGTGAGTTTCTCTGTTAACCACTATTTACCCCATTCCACAAAGAAACTTCTCTGATGAGGTCTGAGGGCTGCACTAATCTGACGGTAGAGTGATATGAATTTAGAGGGCAGTCTGATACTATATCCATTAGCAAAATAATAGCAGTAAGTTCACACCTGATTGACATAATCTAGAATCACCTCAGGAGAGAGTCTCAAGGAGAGATTGTCTAGATCAAACTGGTCATTGGCATGTCTATGAGGGATTATCCTGATTACGGTAATTGAGATAGGAAGACTGTGTGGCACTGTACCTTGGCAAGAGATCTTGAAGTATGTAAGAGAGGGAAAAGTGAGCTGAACTTAAGCATACACGCTTCAGTTCGTTGCTCTTGACTGAGGATATAATATATCTAGGCTCTTTAAGTTTCTGCTACCCTGGCTCCCCGCAGTGATGGCTTGAGATGATTGAACCAACTTGGGTTTCTGAAATGTCCCTTTCTTAGTTGCAGTCTGTATTTTGTTTTATATGCTGTTGAAAACAATTTGCTAACATTTTATGAATTTTTATGTATATACTCATGAAGAACATCAGCCTATCTCTTGTTTATTTCATATGATTTCTGGTTGGTTTGGTATTAGGAGAATACCAAATTCCTGAAATAAACTGGGAAGTGCTCATTGCTCATCTATCTTCTAGAAGAAGTTGTGTAGAATGGATGCCATTTCTTCTTTTAGCGTTAATAAAATTCTTACATTAAATGATCTAGACTAGAGCTGAGAGGCAGTGTTTAAATTATGAATTTAATATTATTATTAATTGTGGGGCTAGTTAAAGTTTGGTTTTTGATGGGTGAGTTGTGGTATTTAACATTTCTTTTGAGAAATCGATCTTTTTATCTAGGTTGTTAATCTGCGTATGTACTTGTTCACCTTGTTTTTATCTTTTGTATTTCTGTAGGGTCTATTGTGGTATAGCTGTTTCATTCATGATATTGGTGATTTTTTTTTTTGTTAGCTTTTCTCAAGGTTTGTCAATTTTATTGAAATTTTTAAAAGAACTAGATCTTTGTTTCATGGATTTTTCTCTACTATATTTGTCTTCAATTAATTTTTATCTTTTGTTCTTTCTAATGCTTGCTATCATTTTGTTTTGCTCACTCTCTTGCACTATGGAATCACACGTCACTAATTTGAGACTTCTCCCTTTTCTAATAAATGCACAAGATGCTCTGACTTTCTTCTCAGCTGGCTTTTGCTGTGTGCCACAGATCTTTCCACTCATATCAATGTACTTATAAATTTTCCTTTAGATTTTCCCTTTGACTTATGGATAACTTAGAAATGCTTTGCTTAATTTTTGAGTGCTGAAAGTTTTCCTGTTTCATTCTGATATTAACTTATGATTTGATTCTATTATTTTGTATGATTCCAACCCTTTCACAAGTGTGTTTGTGTTATAGCCCACGATAGATTATAGCTTGGGATATACTCCAGGAGGGAAAATATGCGTATTTTTCTTTTATTGGAGACTCCTTGCAAATATAGATTAGGCTCTTTTGTCTGATAATGCTGTTAAATTCTTTATTCTCCCAAGTTCTGCTTAGTCGGCCTTTTAGTTATTGAGAGGGTTATTAAAATCTGCAATTGTAATTGTGGATTTGTTGATTTCTCCTTCTGATTCTTTAGCTTTTGTTTCATACTGTTGGTAGCTCTGTTGTTTGGTACATATGTGCTTAGAATTGCTTTCTTCATAGGATAATTCTACCATAAGTTTGTGATTCTCTACGTCTATTGTCTTTGTATGCTTAAGTGATCAACAGATCTTCACAATTAAATATTTAATAAGCAAATGATGGGTATTATTAGGACTCACACATTTGTACTTTGTTCATACCCTCCATCCCTTCTCCCAAATTGTGTGTGTGCATGCGTGTGTGCATGTGTGTGTGTGCGTGTGCATGTGTGGGCATGCGTGTGTGTGCATGTGCATGCATGTGTGTGCATGCGTGTGTGTGTGCATGTATGTGTGCATGCACGTGTGCGTGTGTGTGTGCGCGTGTGTGTGCATGTGTGTGCGTGCATGTATGTGTGCATGCATGTGTGTGCATGTATGTGTGTGTGCGTGTGTGTGTGCATGTGTGTGTATGTGCATGTGTGGGCATGCATGTGGGCATGCATGTGTGTGCATGTGTGTGCATGCATGTGTGTACATGTATGTGTGCATGTGTGTGCATGCATGTGTGCATGTGTGTACATGTGTGTGCATGCGTGTGTACATGCGTGTGTACATGTGTGTGCATGTGCATGCATGTGTTTGTATGCATGTGTGTGTGCATGCATGTGCGTGTGCTTGTGTGTGTGTGTGTGTGTGTGTGCGTGTGCATGCATGTGTTTAAATCTAGACCTTAATGCTGCTCCCAGAAGCAATAGGTTATTAAATGAAATTCTAGGTGTGGGATACCTCTTCATGAATTTTTCAGGGAGAAGCTCCAGGTCCCCCCTAAACAACACAGGCTGTTGCCATTGCTCTTGATGGCCTACCAGAACTAGATGGGAAGACCCTGTTGCTCAAGACACCATACTTTCTGGGTGCACCACATGGAGATATCAAGCTGGAGCTGAGCTAGAGGCTCCCTCATTGTTGGCTAGCTTTCAAAGTGCTGATGCTACACAAGCTTTGAAGGGAAGAAGCCTCCATTTGCTTTACTGACGGCAACCATTGTAACTGGGATGAGACCAAACCCTAGTGTCAGTTTAATTTGTGTTTTCCTGATGGCTTCTTGGCTATTTGTCTGTTACCATCGATGAAGCTACCGGAGTCTTTTACAAAAGTCCTTGCCTACACCTTTGTCTTGAAGTCTATCAGTTATGTTTTCTCTAGAAGTTTCAAAGTTTGGAGACTCCTATAAAGGTCTTTGATCCATTTTGAAATGACTTATATGCAGGGTGAAAGGTAGGGATCTTGTTTCATTGTACTACAATGGCTATCCAGTACCCATCCCCACCCTGTGTCATTTGTTGAAAAGGTATTTCTCTAGGCTTTGGATATGTTTGTTAAAAGGCAGATAACTGTGTTTGTATGTTTATTTCTGGATCTTCTATTCCACTGGTCTATCTGTTTGTCTGTCATCTGTTTTTGTGCCAGTAACAGTTTTTGTTACTATGGCTCTGAAGTAAAATTTGAGATCAGATATGAGAGCTTCAACATTGTTCTTCCTAATTTTTCGAGGTTTTTATGCATATCATTTTACATACTATTCACTAATGAATATTTGTGTGTCCATTTTTATTAATTTGGGTCTTCTCTCTCTTACGATTAGTTTGTCTAAGGGTTTGTTGATTTTGTTTATTAACAAGCCAGCCCTTTCATTTCAGTCCTTTTTTATTCTTTTGGTTTCCATGTTGTTAATTTCTACCATGATCTGTATCCTTTCTTTCTTCTGATGACTTTGGGTTGTCAGCTTGTTCTTGTTTATCTAAGACGTTAAGGTATATGTTTTTTTCTATTTAAGATCTCTGATTTTTGTATAACTAGAGTTAAAACTTTCCTCTTAGGACTTCTTTTTCCCATCCCAACACTATGCTAAGTCAAGCTTTTATTTGACCCCAGTCATTTAAAATATCCTTCAGTGATCCACTGATTTTTCAAGAGCACACTGCTCACTCTCCACTTGTTTGCAGAGTATCTGTAAGTTCCTATTGCTATGGATTGCCACCTTTATTCCATTGTGAGATTAAAAATACTAAAAAATAATTTAAATTTCTGTATCTAATATGTCTTGTTTTATAACCTAAACTATGATGTTAGAGTTTGTTCCATGGACTGCTGAGGACAATGTGGGGAATGTTCTCTGGGTGCCTCTTGTCCACTTGGTCTGTGTAGTTCCTGAGATGTTCTTTAGTCTGGGTGTCCTATCTGTTGATAAGAATGAGGTATTGGAATTGTCCACAATTATTGTGTCTAGATATTTTTGACCCTTTATGTGAAATGTGTTTTTTATGAAATTGATGCTCCAATATTTGGTTCATATATATTTGACTCCAGAATTTGGTTGATATATCGTTACAATTGTTATATCTTTCTGATGGATTGTTTAAATTAATAACCTGTAGTATCTTTTTTTTTTTTAATCTCTTCTAATTTTGGCTTCAAGTCTGCTCCATTAAATGCTAAGTATGGATATTTTTGCTTGTTCTTGGCTCCTGTTATTTGTTGTATTGATTTCCATTCTTTTACCCACAGTCTGGGTGTGCCTTTGCCAGTGAGGTATGTTTCTGGTAGACAACAAGAACTTAGATCTTGGGGGTTTCTTGCAAGCATATATATGGTGTATGTGTGTATATGTGTTTGAATGTGCATGTGTGTGAAGGCCGGAGGTTAATGTCAAGTACTTCTTTGATTACTCTTCATTTCTATATGTGTTAGAACTCATTGAGTTAGCTATACTGTTGGAATGGTAAGCCTTGAAACGCTCCTGTCTCTGTCTCCCACTTCTTCACTAAAATTTGAAATATTTGAGGTTATTATGGAGGCTTTTATCATTTAAAAACTATGATTTCTCATATTCCCAGAGTTGCTCTTTTCCTCCTTTCTTCTTCTCCTCCTCCTCCTCTTATTCCTCTTCCTCCTCCTCCCCTTCCTCTTCTTCCTCCTCCTCCCCTTCCTCTTCTTCCTCCTCCTCTTCTTCCTCCTCCTCCTCATCCTCGTCCTCCTCCTTCTCCTCCTCCTCCTCCTCCTCCTCCTCCTCCTCTTCCTCTTCTTGCTCTTTGCTGTTATTCTGTCTCAGCCATGGCTTTCTCTCTCTATTCCTTTTGTTCTGGCAATGACTCCATCTCATTGATCTTTTGATGTCTGTGAAATCTGTCCTCTTCCTCTACCATGTGGGTTCTAGGGATCAAGCTCAGGTCTCCAGGCTTGCACAGAAAGAGCCTTCTTGCATTGAGCTTTTGGTTGTATAGTTCATTTTCCACTTCTGCTTTTCCCATTTGGTTCTTCCCTATATGTCTTATGTCTTTGCAGAGACCTTCTTGGCTATTCTAAGTGTGCCTGAAATCACTTGTTGAAGCTTTCTGTTATTGTTAAAGCTGCTTACAAATGGGTTTTAGACAACTCCATCATTGCTTTTGGCATAGACGGACTCTTTCTCCTTCAGTTTGAGATATTCTTGGTTCTTAGTAGAGGGAATGTCAATGAAAACCTAGACAATTTGTCCAGATAACAGACTAGTTGAGGGACTGGAAAGATGGCTCAGCAGGTAAGATCACCAGCTGCTCTTCTAGAGGTTCAATTCCCAGCAATTACATGGTGGCTCACAACCATCTACAAAGGGATCTGATGCCCTCTTCTGCTGTGCATCAAGACAGCATACACATATACATAAAATAAATAAATCTAAAAAAAAACCCAAACAAACAAAAGACTAGTTGGGCCTTATTTACAATGTCCATTGTATCTGACTTCCTCTGATATTAGCCCAGGAAATAAATCATGTCACTGCCTCATACTGAGAAGCAGGAGTTAAAATCCCCTTTCTCACTTTGCCATTGCCAACTGAAGGGGGTAGAGGTACTTCTCAATACTGGGTGGAGATGAGAGCCTTGGAACTCCAATACACTCTTGACAGATAGTGCTGCAGACTGGGAGAAGCAGGAGGAGGCAACTGGTAAGAAGGCATCACGCTGTGGGGGTGGGGAATGGCAATGACATGTGTCAATATTAATCATAATAAGAAACACAGTATTATATTACAGAGTATTAGATTCTGGGTTACTTTGCCAAACACCTTGCACGGATGATTTCATCTAATTATCTTTTATACTGTAAGGCTTGCCGCAGAAGTATGAGTTACTTCCGATTTTATAGACAAGGAAACGAAGACTGACAGGAAACTCCAGATTCATGTCAAGGCTGGTCTGAAACGTCATAAGTGTGACACCAGAATGCCCAGATAGCATGCTTCCATGGCTAGAACATGGGATTAACTTGGACATGAAGAGAATAATTTTTTGGAAATTGAGTGATCTGTGAGTGCTTGCATTTCAGAGCAGGGGTCTCCATGAGCATGTTTGAGTGAAGAAATGAGGTGCTATAACAGGTCTGTTTAAGGACAGCAGGTAAATGAGACCTAGGACAGGAAGGAAAGAGGCTGGAGACAAGGATCTGATTCCCATGGCATAGACAGAGTGGATGTCACACCGACCTCTGTGCAGAATTCCAGCCTGGTTTTGTCTGTTGTGATTTCAGAGTTACTAATAGGACATAACTCCTCTAATGACACTAAATTTTCCCTTCTGCCGTTCATGCAGATGTCACCAAAGGGCTGGCGAGATGGCACGGACCGAGAAGGTGCTTGCACCTCCATAAGCCTGACAACCTGAGTCAAATCTGAGGAACCCACATAATGTCATCCTCTGACCTTCACATGGGCCCTGTAGCAGGTGCTCCCTACATGCATACAATAATAACAAGAATAATTTTTTAAAACTTAAATCAAGTTTTTGTTAAGAAAAGGTTTTTTTTTTTCTTTCAATAAAAACTGATAGGATGGGTTGGTTTCTAGGGCTGCTCTCTTCTTATCTTTAAAAAGTCATATTACTGAGTCATGCTTAGTCACTCATTCAGAGCCTCGTTAAGCTAATTAGATACAATGTGGGTGGACAGAATGACATCTTGTGGCTCCTTCAGAAGAAACAGAAGGAAAATAGAGGGAAAGAGAAAAATGCCAATAGAATCTGGATGCATACTCATTGTGTAGCCCAGACTGGCCTATAGTGGTGTTGTAGATGTGTACCAGCTGACTTTCACTGAGCCCTTAGGTGACGTGACTGTGGTGGGACAATGCAGACACAGTCCTGGTGGGTTATAAACATGTCTTACTGCCACAAGTAGGGATGTCCAAAGAACCCCTCAATCTGGGAGGAACTATGCAGCCATTTACAAAAACAAGAAAGGAAAAGAAAGAAAAAAAACATTTAATCTTAGGATATCATTCCATGGACAGAGAAAGGATGGAGGGATGGTCTGTGGCAAACACTAGATTAAATGAGTGTCTATACGTAGGCTTTTAAGTTTAAAAGTGTACCTCAAGCTCTGGAAATAGGATTACACCGTGCCGGAGTCTCCATTCTAGTTGCTTAAAGATTCTCCCAACCCACCTTTGCTTCTTCTCCTGGGAGACTCCTCAGGCTTCACACTTAATATATCTCCCTTCTCAGGTTGTAGAGTAGACCAAGACTTACTGAGTCATGTCATAAAACCCTACTCCCCACTGCAGTTCTTCTCTGGCTCCTCTTAACTCCTGCCTGATGTGTACTTCTAGATCCCTTGAGAGGCATTTCACCTCAAAACCCACAAAGCCAAGCAGATTTTGTACTTGCTCCCTAGTCTCTCTCCCCAACCCCGTCTACACCATCCAAGTGAATCAATGAACTAATTCGTGGGAGGCAGCTATTTTATATACTTTTTAAAAAATCAATGCTCGATTAAAATCGGATTATAAAGCGGAATTGCATGATGATGTCTCTGTCTGGCTGCCAGGCTGTGACTTCTTCCTCCTGGGTTCTCAGTAGACTCCACCCTGCTGGTGCAAGGGCAGCTGGGGCTCTGCTGCCACCTGGCCAAAGCTGCGGTTTATCTTGGAGGCTGGGGGAGCCTTCTGGTACTTCTGGAAGACAGGATCTTTCCCTAAGGTCATCTGCTCTAACTTTTGTTCCTTCTTCTTGATGGCTTCCTTGATGCCCTCAATGTGACACTTCTCCTCCTTCTCCGCTTTCAGCTTCAAGATGTGATGGTTCCTCTCGCGCAGTATGCTCAGCTCATGCAGGTGCTGTGCCCTGTCCTTGGTGGTCTTAAGCGCATGGCTCCTGGCCTCCCTGATCTTCTGTTCAGCCAGCTCTGCCAGCACCTGCTTGCTCACTCGGAACAGCTCCTCTCTGTCCTCCTTATGTTTTCTCACTCTCTGGAACTGCTCTGCCTCAGTCTGGGCCTTCCCGTGCTGCTTTCTGTGCCGCTCCTTAACCAGACCCTCTTGGGTGTCCTGGGAGCTCTGCTCCAGCGACAGCTTCCTGAGGAGCTCCTCCGCCTTGGCCTGGCAGTCCATGAGAACCTTGCGGGCCTGGAAGTTGACAACCGTGCTCAGGTTGCTCTCCTGGACCTTCTTCTGGCTTTCCACCACATGCTGCTCCCTCTTGTGACCCGCTATCTCCAGCCTCTTCTGCAGCTGCAACCTGTTCAGGTCCCGCACACTCTGCAGCACCCTCTCCTGCTCCTGCAGATTCTGCGCTTGACATTGTTTGAGATGCTCGGCCTGCGCTTGCACCTTGTCCATCCTATCCAAGCCTAGTTTCTCCGGGTTGTCAGCTTGCACGGTCCACCCACTCTCGTTCTCCGACTGAACCGTGTTCTTCACCTGGCGGTCTCGCCGCAGTCCCTGCCGCTTGTGGCCCTGGCGAGGCTGTTCATGGCCATGGCCCCACTGAGGCTCATGCTGTTCCCTCTGTCCTTGCCACTGCTCCTGGCTCTGCAGCAGCAGCAGCATGCGCTCTCTCTCCAGGGTCAGGTGAACTTTCCGGTCTGAGCGCTTCAGCTCTTCCCAGGCGACTGCAGCCTGTTGTTGCAGCTCTCGCATCCTCTGGGCCTTCTTGAGCCTGCTCAGCACCAGGGCCAAGATCTTCTGGTCCCTGAAAGATATCACCGCCTCGTCCAGCTTGCTCTTGAGGACCTGAGTGTGCTGACTGCTCTTCTCTTTGCAGGAGGCAGAGGGCCTGTTGTACTTGTTTAAGGACTCGGTCCGATCACAGTTACTCCTATTCTGGGTGGATTGCTTCCAGAACTCCTGGGAGTGCACACAGGACTTGTCTGTGAGAACCGAGGAAGGGGACCAGAGACCTACACGTCTGCACACCGGCACTGCCCACCGGTCTCCAGTGTGTGTCTTTTCTACAAGCAAAGCCCCAGCACTTGGGGGGCTGAAAGCTTCCCCGGGGTACTGCAGGGATGAATCTCCCCGGGCTGCAGGGTAGCGCGGGCTGGGCTGATCCCGTGGCTGCCTCTGCCAGGTTCTGCTGGACTTGGTCTGTGCCTCCCCGCAGGCTTCTTCCAGGCGGAGGCTGCCGGACCTATGCTTCCTGGCTCGGTCTGAGGGTCTCCGGGCCACGTGTGTCAGGCTGTGGCTTTCTCGTGGTAAGGCGATATACCCACGCCGGCGGGACCGCCCAGTGGGCAAACACTTCGGGTGCATCCAGAGCACCTCGGTCTCGATCTCGGCGCCAGGAGTCTGGGCCCAGGGGTTCAAAGACAGCTCAGACCAGCCCAGCTCTCCAGTTAGCAAGGGTTTCCCGAGCTCCCCATAGGGCCGTGGGGAGAAAAGATGGAAACCAGCCATGCTTCCTTCCTGGCTAGCCCAGAGTCTACACGAAGGTCGGTGGACCTTCAGGGGGCCACTGCGGACACCCAGCCCATGCTCAGATCCTGTGATCCATGTGGCCCGTGACGCTTCGGCCACTTCACAATGCATCCTGGTGCCATCCTCTCTTTAAAGGCCTCAGTGCACCGGGCTTTGATGAGCTGGCCAGAAATCTAGGAAACAAGGGTGGTATTTAGAAACGAGGATTCTGACAGCATCAGTGTTTCAGGTCCCCGAACTAATGGATTGTGGGAGCCCCAGGCCCAGGGCGCCAGCCAATTTAAAAATAGAATGATGTAGAGAGAGGGAGGGACAAGGTGTAGAGTCAAGGAAGGGGGGTCTTCTAGTCCTTTGGAGTCACATCTCTTTCTATTTTTACGTTTGTTCTATTGTGTGTGTATGGATGGATGAGTAGAAGCCATGACCAGCGTGTGGGCCACTGTGTATATGCGTGTGTTCATGCACTTGAGTGTGCCGCAGCGTACATATGAAAGTCAGAGCTCACTCACCACTGAGAAACAAAGGCCAGCGACCAGCATTGCTTTTTCCTCAGGCTTCTTTTTATCTGGGTCATTGGGAGGAAGGATCAGCCACACCCTCTCTGAGGGAAGGTCTCCCTTTCACAGTTAAGCCTGAGTGACTAGCAAATGCTACATAGAACCAGGAACAATGTCTGGGACCTACTGGTGGAACACAAAGAGAAAGCATTCTGAGGGGCCTGGCTAGAGGGCTCTGGGCCTTAAAGCACAGCACACCTGCATCTTCATATCCCAGTATGACTCCTTAGAAGACCCCAGCTTGCAAGTGAAGTCAGGGCTCCCAGGAGCACAGGAAAGAGATGTTTTGTGAATGCTAAGCTGACAAGCATCCCCTCGATGCTGAGACCAATCAGTCTTTTTATTTGGCAGTGAAATCCTCTTTGGACTGCATTGTGTGGCTCAAAGTGTGGCCTTCTACCAAATGAAGGCCTGGGCCCTCTTTCTGAGTTTGTTGGAGGATTGAAAACTACTGTAAAATGTGCTCTGACCCCACAATTCAACTGAACCCACGGGTTCTATGTGCTTACGGTTCCCATGGAACCTTGGAACCTTGAAACATTCTCTCTCTCTCTCTCTCTCTCTCTCTCTCTTTCTCTCTTCTTCCTTATTTGTCCCTGTCTCTTTCTCTCTCTGTCTCTCTGTGTAGCTCTTAATGCTTGGACGAGTTAAAGGGGAGAAATCAGAAAGTCACGTGGTACGGGCACTTGAACATGGACTGTTCAAACTGATATATGCTTAAATATAAAATACACACTGGGGGCTGGAGAGATGGCTCAGCAGTTAAGAGCACTTGTTGCTCTTGCAGAGGACCTGAGTTTTGTTCACAGCACCTATGGCGGGCAGCTCACAGGTATTGACATCCCCTTCTGGCCTCCACTGGCACACACTTGGTATAGACACATAAACAGAAATAAATCTTGTGAAATGAAATACAGCCAAATATAAACAAAGTACACTTTGGATTTCAAAACCAGAACAGGAAGAATAGCAAAATATACCAGTGCTTCTTATTTTACAGTGGTTACATTTTAAATCATATTTTAAGCCCATCAGACTAAACAGTATATTATCAAAATTAATTTTTTGCTTCTTATGCTTGTTCTGATAGGAATTCTAGATTTAAATTTACATATATGGAGATGTAATATACATTATGGTATGATTATTTTGTTTGAAAGAGATTATTTAGGTTTATTTTAACTAACATAAAAATTACAAATTCATGGGATGCTGTGTAATATTTTGATATACTCCTTCTTTGTGGAATGTTTAGATCAGAATAAACAAAGCTGTCTCCTCAAACATTTTTCTTTCCTCTATTGTGGAACTTGTGAAATCCATTTGTCTCCCTTTCTGACATGTACTGCACACAACTGTTATCTGTGGTCACCTCCTGTGCATAGCTCTGAAGCTCCTGTGGTCACATGACTGTTACTTAGCACCCATTGATCAACCTCTCTCCATCCTGATTTGTTTCTGTTGCTCTAAGTAATGAAATCTTCCCAGTGCTCGGGTTGTAAATAAAGGCTTTCGGCAGACAGGTAATTTTTATTTTATATAAATGTATTGCTTTGAAATCACACATGCATGTGTGCAAGCACACACACACTACACACATATGAAGGTCAGAGAGCAAGATTGGATATCGGTCCTCAAGTGCCTTCCATCTTTCATATGAGGCAGGGTCTCTCCCTGGCTTGAAATTTGTCCAGCTAGACCAGGCTAGCTGATCTTCAAGCTTCCGTGGATCCACCTGTCTCCAGTTCTCATCTCTCCGTTACTGGAATAACACCACCACCACCCACACACACCTCCAAGGCAAGTGCTTTACTGACTGAGCCATCTCTCCAGACCCTGAGGTCACCCTTTCTAGGAAGATACTATTTGGGTCAGAAGGGTTTTTGTTTTGTTTTGTTTGTTGTTAATCCCTGAATGGTACAACACGCTATATTTTCAAAATTCAGCTTTATGGTGTACTGTTAATATCATGGGATTTGGGGTCTTTTATGCCCCATCTCCACTGTTTTAATATCATGGGATTTGGGGTCTTTTATGCCCCATCTCCACTGTTCCTTAGTATGTAGACAAACACACGATGTCAAGTAACAATTTCTAAAACCACAGACCTGGGTCACAGGCTCTGTATGGGCCTGCAATGTACAGTAGACTTACCAAAGATGACGAATGAACAAACAAACAAATCAAACATACAACCAATCAACAAGATAAATAAGAACCAAGTTAGAATGTATTTATGCTAATAGAGTGCTAAACATGAGCATTCCAGCCCCGTAAACAATCTCTCCCCTGTTTTTACAAAAAACAAACAAACAAAAACAAACAAACAAAAAAAACCAACACAGAAAGAAAAGAAAATAGTGGGTTAAGAACCTAGAAATAGGCAAGTTAAGTTGCCATGGAAACAATCACAGTGCAAATATTCCAAGTGGATGAGAGGTTATGTGTGTAAAAATGATGGCTGACATCCTCCAAGTACGTGCTGGAACATGCCTGTGAATGCTTTACGTGTAAACGTGACCATGGCATTGCTGAGCGGGCCTGCTGTTTCTGGAGACACCAAGAGAGAATTCTGGCATTCATGAAGCTGGTACTGGGCAGAGGATCCAGAACTGGAATCTGGGATCTCACACCTAGCTTAGCACCCCCAACCTCCTATATGCAGCCTTCCACTGCCAGATCTTACAGGCTAATGCAACTCTCTTATAGGCAGACAAATGTGTGGACCAGAGCTGAGAAGATTTTTAACACTTGTGGTTCTGCTGCAGCTTAAGATTTTAATACTTTTCACACTTGTAACCTGAATCAAATTATAAGCTTGAGATGCTAATCAATTCTCAGGAAGAAAGAGAGAACTCTAAAGTATGTTCTGAGCCAAGGGTGAGCTGCATTCCCTGGGACTGGGAGATTGGAAGTGCAGCACAAAGTGCTACCGTCAACAAGTTACTCATCAGAGACACGGGAACCAAAATTTCTGTGATAGTCATTTGCTTTAAAGAACCATGTGTGTCTTGGGATGGTACAGAAAGGACAAAGTTCACCCTTGATGGCTCCCCCGATATGATGACCCTTTCTTGAATAGATTTTCTTTAAAGATGATTTAGGTTGAAAATTTTAAACAGTGTAAGTCTTTTGTAGCTCTCTGTTTTGGCTGTCTTGCTAAAGATGAGCTACGCTTTTAACTTTTAAGAGCCTTCATTTTCTCAGAAGGTCCTAGAGAGGAAGGATAGCATTGCTGGGTTGGGAACTGTGAATTACAGAATATGGGCCACTCCCAATCCTTGGCTGCCATTGTCAGTAGGGCAAGGACCCCTCAGCCCACTGAAATCCCAGCCTCTGCCCTGAGCAGCCTTATTTAATTATGGATGGCTTACAGAAGGCAGGGCACAATGCTCTTTTCTACTCAAAGCTACCTATGTGCAGGGATGGAGAACTCCAGCAATTGTGGGTGGCCTTCTGTGCACTCAGAAATCACTTCTGTCCACAGGAGCTGTACAAAGGCACCTTTGTCCAACTGCTGCAGTCACAGCTGGAGAAAGCCATTACCAGCCTTCTACATCATGTGGAGTGGTGCCCCTCCCTGCCCTTCCTCGCCCAGTGAAGAAACCGCTGTACAGTCTCATGGCTCTTTAGAGAACCAAGTGATCTCACACCTGGGGCTGTGACCCAGCAGATCCACACCTGGGGCTTCTAGGAACTCCTGATTAACCAAGTCCTCCTGCAGCAAGTTCCACAGGAGACTGTTTCTCATTTCCCATTGTCTCTACCACATGTCTCCAGGGCCAGGCACACTGGAGGCCCTTGATAAACATTTGAGTGGAGTGTCTCATCACCGCTAAGCCTTTCCTCATGGACATCGTTGATGGGTCTGTACAACTGCGATGGCGAATTTCAGTCTCTCCCCTCTGACTTGAGCCCTGAAAGCTGTTCCCTAGTCATCTCTTTCTATTCTGACCCATTACATTTGTGAAAAATGGAAGTCAACGGCTCTCTCAAGTGAACCCTTTTCGGTTTGCTTTCTGTTTCTGTAAAAAGTAACTGAGATAATAAGTCAAAGGAGGAAAAGTTCATCATTTTGGAGTCTCACAGTTGGCCCATTGTTCTGGGGCTTATGGTAAGGGAGTACATCACACAGGGAGTACACCGATGGTGAAGGAGGCTGCTTGCCTCCCAGTAGAGGGGAATCAGAAAGAGCAAAGGGCCCACATCCCAGTATAGCCCTCATGGTCATGGCCTGGAGGACTGAACTTCCTTCCGATAGGTTCCATTCTTAAAGGTTCCACCAGCTCCCTGTAGTGTCACAAGGTGGTGACCAAGCCTTCAGCACACACACCTTGAGAGACACTTATCCAAGCAGTGGTGCACATCTGGGCCTCCATCTTCTTCCTTTATGACCTAAGGTGGAAACTGTCCCATCTCTGGCCAAAGCTGCTCCTCTGATTCTGCTGCTGACTCCTCCCAAGCTACAGTCCTACTCTGTAGTCTCCATGTTGATAATGCTCTGCCATCTGGCTTCCTGTCACAGGACACACATGCTGCGGTGGCTTCTGTTCTTCCGGACACTTGGTGCTCTTACTCCAGAGCACTTCTGTTGAGCAGAGTCTTCTGTAGGAAGGAAAATGCTCTGTATCCACAGCTGTCCCATAAGGAGTCCACTAGCCACCTGTGGCGATCGAATACAAAATGCAGCTATCAGGACTGAAGAAATGGACTTTTAGTTTTAAATAATTATACTCAGAATAGGCATCTGTGGCTAGTGGGCCCCATCTGGACAGCAGAACTCAAAGTGTGAGCTCTGAGAACTACTACTTTGAATACACTAACATAAATGAAAGCTTTACCCATCTCCTGGCTATGCAAACCCTGGGCAAGGAATTCCAACTCTTTAAGTTGGTCAATTGTTGTCCTCTAAAAATCCGACACTAATTCTAGAGGGAGTAGGGTGGCTCTGAATGAGAGGACTCAGAATTACACTTGCTGAGTGTAGGACTCTGGCTAGCTTCAGTGCTTACTGTGAGTGTGTGGCTGCCACCCTCAAAATCGGCTCTTCACTGTTATCTGATGCACACACATTGCCTTTTCCAAGTTCAGGTCAAGACACTCGAATGGCCAGCAAAACTGGCTTAGTGAGTTTTGACTTGTGCTTTTAATCTGTATTATATTAGACTAGAATAAGAAATATGTACCTCCCATGTGGTAGAGGTGGGTATTGATGGTTAAATTTTTGCTTCTATATGGGTGCACTGTGTACCAGAGGGCAAAGTAAAGTATAAATTTCTTACCACAGGTTACATTAAAAATAGTCATGTTTCTCTCAAATTATCTGTTTAGGTCAAGGTTGTTTATGACTAGTTTGGGCCAAGACTGATATTTCAGAGTTGAAATCTGGTGGCTGCTGCTAGTCTTCACCTTGATTTTTTTTAGCATAGCTCCCTATTGTTTTTTGAATAAAGTTCAAATCCTTCTTGGTTGCTGTCCTGGCTGGTTTTGTGTCAACTTGACCCAAGCTGGAGTTATCACAGAGAAAGGATCCTCGCTTGAGGAAATGCCTCCATGAGATCCAGCGGTAAGGCATTTTCTCAATTAGTGATCAAGGGGGAGGGTCCTTGTGGGCGGCACCATCCTGGGCTGGTAGTCTTGGGTTCTAGAAGAGAGCAAGCTGAGCAAGCCAGAGCAAGCAAGCCAGTAAGAAACATCCCTCCATGGCCTCTGCATCAGCTCCTGCTCCTGCCCTGATTGAGTTCCAGTCCTGACTTCCTTTCATGATGAACAGCAGCATGGAAGTGTAAGCTGAATAAACCCTTTCCTCCCCAACTTGCTTCTTGGTCAGGATGTTTTGTGCAGGAATAGAACCCCTGACTAAGACAGTGGCCCAAACTGCTACCCATAGCCCTATACACACTCTCTCCAGGTACAATGACCTCTTTATGCACCTTGATGTGTTCTATGTCTTATACTGTTGTGATCCTCATAGAATTTAAATGTCTCCCTTGAGAGTAAAGATTCATAATAAAGTCCATGGCAAATTTCAATTCCAGTATGGTGTACAATGGTAAGGAAGGTTCACTTCTGTGCCCTTCCATCCCAGTCCCACTCGAAGAGGGAGAAGGCAGAGATAAGGAACATCCAATTAGCTCTCTTGGGCTTCCAGCTGCTTTGTTACCTTTTGAGAATGGAAATGCAAATGTTCATCTTCCTCTAGACCTGATTGTGCCTCTGTGAAGACATCCATTCATCCAGTGAGGTCACATAAGCATTTATCAGCACCGTCCAAGGCCCTGTTGTGAATAAAAAGACCAAGAGGTCATCCTTGCTCTTTGTTATCTTGTATATGTCTTCTGGTACATTGTAGCACTATCAAAAGAAAGAAAATAAGCTCCGGAACTTCACCACTAAGAGAAATCACTTCTGGGTTGGAGGGGTGGGAACTAGGGATGACCTCTATTGCCCATCTCCTGCTACTGAGTGCAAACTCTAGGTGAATAAGGATTTTTCATTTGATCAATTCTGTACTTCTCACACTTAGAACAGGGTCTGGGGTATAGAACATATCACTTAGTGCCTGCCTAGTCATTGAAATATGCTGGGGGTGGTAAACAAAAAATTCCATACATTAAAAAAAAGTGGCCCAGGTTTTTAAATATGAGATTCTGGAAGGCTGGGTTGATTGCTGCCTCTGTGTTTCTATGGGCTAGATTGGGGCTGAATATCTCCTAGATGGATCTATGTGTGTCTGAGCATCTTCTAGACACTACTAAATGCCAGGTAAGTGTTAAGATCCTGAGTGGAGGTTTTGGTCTTTCCCATGCTTTCCCTTGGCATCTTAAAGAAAATGTTCTTGCCCTGCTGACAACGGCTTTAAAGGGAGGAATCTAAGAAACCAAGGGAGAAAAATCAGGGTGATTTTAAAAAACACATCAGGAAAGGTCAGGAAAGCAACATTTTATTGTAATTAGCCACCACCGATGGGAGTACATCTGAAAGCACTGCCTCACCTTTACCTGATAGCCAACTGAAGTGGAAAATTTGACCAGAGGTGGCGACCATGTTAAAACAGCTTCTTAGCAGTACCTGTTTGATTGGCTCCAAGGAAAAAACAGTGCTAGATAGAAGCCAGAGTTTAATTTTATTAAAAATATTTACCCAATTCCAAATTCAATAAAAAGCTGAAAGCCCAGGCATTGTTTCTGTGCTGGTCTCCTTCTCCCACCCACGGTGGTGATTATATTTAACAGACTGAAATGATATCCTAAGCATCAGATATTTATGCCAGGCCCTGAAGTGGTAGCCATCTTGGCACACTGAAATTACCCAAGGCTTGTTTTAGTGAGATGCCTGTCCATTAAGAACCACGCTGGATGCAGAACTGGTTGCTAAGAAAAGAATCAAAGGCAAGAGAACATCAGAGCACTCAAGGGGCTTCCCATGTAAGTGTGTATGTGTGTGTGTGTGTGTGTACATATGTGAATGGGGGTGCCCTGTGAGAGTAGATTTATTTAAGCCTTCTGGTTGTCCTTTCCTGTGTGCAGAACAATTGCCCAAGACTACATTTCCCAGTTTCCTTTGCATAGCAGCAAGACCATGTGTCTAAATGGCCACTGTGCCATCATCCTGGCTAATGGAATGTGGGCAGAATGGATGTGGGCTTTCAAGCCTGGCCCTCATACACCTTGCTCTCCTTTCCCATGGCTTATGTTAAAAAGTGTGTGTGTGTGTGTGTGTGTGTGTGTGTGTAAAGAATAAATTAATATATGTGTAAATTAATTATGCACTGTTAATGTGTCATTCAGGTTTGAGCCTCTGGTGAAAAGCTGGTAGTTTTCATTTCTTTCTTTCCCTCCTCCTTCTTTCCTTCCTTCTTCCTTCTCCTCCTCTTCCTCCTCCTCCTCCTCCTCCTCCTCTTCTTCTTCTAGTACTTGATTGATGCTGCATTCCCCAGCCATGTTACTTTTTGTACTATCACATGGAGTCATTGTAGATCTTCCCTAATCACCCTAATATAAGACACCAATCAAGGAGAATCCCTATGCTTTAAGCCATTCAAAAATAATTCATATTCACCAATCCACAGAGGGCCTGTGAAGGGGATCTTCACCCAGTAGACTTAGAGTTTTGCCTTGTGTTATTCTATCCTCTGCACAATCACTCATGTGGTCCTACCTGAAAGGAGCAATTAAGTAACAAAGAATTCTGCCTCATCTACAAAGTGACACTGTGGCATATTTCACCATCTTTGAATCTTACAAAATGAGCCAGATTTCAGAAAACAAAAGGCATGGCTAATCCATAAGCAGTTTGCATGCTTAGAGGTAGAAGGTGGACATTTGTTTTCCCTGCATCTGCATCAAACGTTTGCTATGTTCACAAATGTATCTATGGTCCACAGCAGCGCATCAGGGACTTCTTTAATTGGCATTCTGCAAAGTATCCGTGATCTTGAGCACCTTTCCATGGGTCTGTGAGCCCATCGGGGAGCAGAAAGCTCTCTGAAGTGTGTCCACTCCTTCCTAGTCTTGTCTCTTTATCTTCAGACTAAGGCTAAGCTTGCTTACATGGTTTTCCATGCTCCTCTTGGCATGGCTCTAGGTATGTCTGGGACATTGTGCCATTTGATTTTTTCCCTGCTTGCAATGAAACCTCTGTCTTTGGCCTCTGTTCCTAACCTTTCCCACCTGGTTGCTGCCTAGGCTGTTCTATCTGCTCAGGAACCCTTCGATTCTCCTCAAAGGCACACAGACACACAGATGTCTGTCCTTACATAACATATGGAGGTCACCTCCAGGATCCTGTCCCAGGGCACCCACTCATTTGTCCTTACCAATCTTAGCTTTTGGTTAATGGAATTGTTGAATCATTTTTTTAACCTTCCCGTAGACTATAAACTTGTTGGATGTTGCATGGCTTTGTGGTCTCTGTACCTAGCATGATAACTGATATGCACCCTGTGTCAACCCAGTGACTAGACTTTGCCTGGATAGAGGAGGTAGAAGTGCTGTGTGTCTGAAGGAGCTGTTTTATCCGGCTCTACTGCCCCGGAAACTGGCCTGCTCACAGATTGGGTGGATAGACCACAAGCTTTGAAAGCTTCTAGATCTTCGCAAAACATGGCATTCAGTGAAAGCCTGGGCTCATATTCTGTATGTTCTGGGATCAGTAACTTGACTGTACATTTCCCTGATGCTCATGAGTCAAGAAACTAGGGGAGAAGAGAAAAGACCTGGCTTCAGTCTTTACTTCTCAAACAGTGTGTTCCTCAAAGTCTATATGTTAGATATTTAACCTCCAAGTGGCACAATGTGTAGAGCAGAGTCAGGTAGGAGTTGTCTGGGGTCGGTCTCCATGAGAATGAACGGACACTGCCCTGCGAGTGGGTTGGTTCTGATAACAGGATGAAGGTCAGTCTTTTTCAGCTTTGTCAGTCTCCGCCCCCATCCCTGAGTATTTCTTTCTAGCCACATGTATCTTTTGTCATGCCATAATGTAGCAAGAAGACCATTGTCGACAGAGGCACTTCTTGATCTTGAACAACCTAGTCTCCAGGACATGAGCCAAGACATGTTCCATTATCTATAAACTATCTGGCTGTGGCATTTAGATATAGCAGCAGAAAGCAGTGGATGAGTTCCCCCTGACATTTCATGATTACTTCTGTGTCTGTCTAATATCTCAAGAAGTCTACAATGAGTCTGGAAACCTTTGCCTTTTCTGTAGTTGGTAGTGAACTCCTGTACAGGAGAGAAAGACAGAGGAAATAAGATCCTCTCACTCTGTAGGAAGTAAGTCCTGCTATCTCCTGCACTCCATCTCTCCTGACTTCCCTTTCTGGAGAAAGTGTAAATCCAATTATATTCAAGATGACTTGTTTTTGAGATTCCGGTGTCTCAGAGTATGACTATTTTTGGAGACAAGGCCTTTAAAGAGGCAATTAGTCTAAATGAGGCCATTAGGATTGTCCCAAGCACCACTGAGGAATGCCCACATGAACACACGGGAGAAGACTGGCAACGTTTCAGGAAGGGTACATCTTGGATCTGTTATAGCTTTGCCAACTTAACATATAAAGTGGACATACCTGAGAAGAGGGAAGCTCAACTGAAAAACTGTCTCCAAGTGGCCATGTCTGTAGGAACTTTTTCTTAAATGTTGATTAAATGCAGGAGGGTCCAGCCCACTGTATGAGTGTATGTTTC
>JADRCH010000805.1:1604263-1639657 GCA_019843965.1 Rhynchomys soricoides
CTCTCTCTCTCTCTCTCTCTCTCTCTCTCTCTCTCTCTCTCTCTCTCTGTGTGTGTGTGTGTGTGTGTGTGTGATTCCTGGGCAGATGTCCCAGAGCTGTAATAGGAAAGTCTGCTGAGCAACCCATGGGAGGTGAAGCTGGGAAGCAAGCATCATTCCTCCATGGACCCCGCTTCAGTTCCTGCCTTCAGTTCCTGCCTTGGCTTTCCTTAATAGTGGACTGTAACTTGTAAGCCAAGTAAAAATTCTTTCCCTCCCCATGTTGTTTTTGGTCAGTGTTTTATTAATAGAAAAAAACCAAAGTAGAGCAGTCCCACACAAGGAAGGCTTTTCTGAGTGCTACTGGCAACTATACCAGGCTTCCTCAGGTACTGGATGAGGCAACATGATCTTGTTCACAAACAATTTAATTTTTGTGGTACTGGGGGTGGAGCCCTCCGCCTCACACAAGAGGTAGGCAAGTGGTCTACTACTGAGATGCAGCTCCAGCTGGATACCACTGTGTCAGAAAGGAGACTTAAGCACAGATCCTACGTTTGGGCCAGATGAACTTGAATGTTTCTGCTGGCCCTGGCATTCTGTATAAACCGACTGTTGCAGGGAAGGGCAGATGTCAGATATGTTTGTCCCATGGTCAGCAAACAGTTTTACACCTTGTGGATCTGACAGCCATTTTTAAATGGTAGGTATTTTTACTGAGAATAAACTAGAATAAATATTCAATTTGCAGCAAACAATCCCTTGGAAACACAGAAAAATGCTCAAGTAATGCTTTGGGGCCTCAAAGTACACACTTTAGCCGGCATGCATTTGTGATAGCCAAAAATGTTAAATTAAACTTACTCTGTAAAGCAGACATCTCAATTTTACAAACAGAAAAAAAAAAACCAATCCAACAACATTGAACTAGATTTATCTACTAAAAGCTAATTTCTCCTGCAAGAATTTGTTAAACTTACTCGCAGTAAGAGCCAACACGGTAAAAGCTGTAATTTCCCAACTCCCTTCGGTATATGAGATTTTGGGAAAGTCGAGAGAAGGACGAGATGATTTGGTGGCTGTATCAGAAACATGTTTTTTCATATCCACAAATTGCTACAGAATAATGGAGTGGCAGTGGTTCAAAAATACTGCCTGCTGGCACTACCTCATTAAGGCACACCCCTTAATCACAGTGCCTGGAACGTGGGCCCTCGGAGCCCAGCCCAGTCCGCAGAGGGAGGCCTAGCTTGCTGGGGAACAGCAAAGGTTGGGAGAGCAGAGCTAGTATCAGGCTGAACTTATGATACCAGGAAGGGACCGCTGACCAGGGGAACTTTCTTACCTGGGGACCCCTGATTCCTTCGGGTTCTTACCCACAGGAAATAAGCCTCCCCGTCTGGTGATACCCAGCTTTCCGCAGTAGCATTCATCACCCCACCGCCCGGTCACTTGCCTCCCTAGGGGAGAGACTCTCAAGAAAAAGCTCTGAGAGATGCGAGAGATGCGTGCATCTCCAAGGCAGCCTAGAGGGGAAATGCCGACGCTGCAAGGGACGAGATACAGAGACCCAGCCTCCTCGGGCTGTCCCCTGGGCTCTAGGAGAAGCGCAGACCCTGTGCAGATGCTCGGGGTCACCAAGAACTTGAGGTTTTAGCAGCAAGGGTCCCGCTTACTCCGCCCCATTCCAGTTAACCCTGCCATCGATGATCGTCCTGGGTGGGATCACCCTGTCCACCTCCACCTTCGAGGTCGCAGCCTCTGGTGGCACGCACGCGGCTAAGGGCTCCAGAGGCCACTGGTGAAGGATCGCGGTGCAGACCTGCGGGGTGTGCGCGTGCGTGTGCCTGGGTACGTGTGCGTGCATATGCGTGTGCGCGTGTGTGAATGCGTGTGCATGTGTGCCGCCGCCTGGCGACTCGTGCCCGACAGGTGCAGGCGCGCCGGCTTCCCATTGGTCGCGGCGTCCTCCTCCGCCCACGCCATCCCCTTACCCTGCTACCGGCGCTGGCTGGGACCCGCCGAGGCGCGTGCAGGCCCGCGCGCCCCTGCCCTTCCTGCGCGCGCCCGGGCCTCGTCCCTTCCTCCCCTCTCCGCGCCGCCGCCGCGCGCTCCCGAGCTCAGGTAGCGGGCGCGCGGGCGCCTCCCCGGGGGCGCGCAGCCCAGCAGCGGTGGCCCTGGTCACCCCCGCCCCCGGCCGCTCGGGGGAGCCCGGGGAGGGAGCGCGCGGCGGGACGGGCGGGGGCGGTGTAGCCCGGCAGCCGCCGAGGCTTCCGTCTCGCTCGCTCGCTCGCTCCTCTGTCTTGCTCGCTCGCTCGTTCGCTCGCGCAGCGGCGGCAGCAGAGGTCGCGCACAGATGCGGGTTAGACTAGCGGGGGGAGGAGGCGGAGGAGGGAAGGAAGCTGCATGCATGAGACCCACAGGTAAGAGCCGAGCCCGGAAGGGGCTTGCCTGCCCCGGGGAGGCGTGCGCAGGCCGGGCTGGGCGAGTTGGCTCCTGGCTCAGCTGCCCTAAGGGAGGAATTTTTAAAATAAAAATAACAGCTCAGATTTCATAAGGGACTGGGGCAATAGGACCCTCCCAATCCTTGGAAAAGCAGAGAAGTAACCAGAGGCAGCAGGGGGCACATTGTGAGATTCCACAGAGTGAAATGTACAGGCCCAGGGAAAAGTGTTTTCTCAGCCGCTTGATGCTAGAAGGCTTTAGACTTTCCTGTCATGATCAGAACCGCTGAATCCCGGGGACCAGCACCGAACCAGTGTGCACTAACCCCTGTCCTCTCTCCCCTCCTCCATCCCTCCCGCACGCGCAGTATCCCATGGTGGCTGCTACTCTCTGGACCCTGCATGGGGGGTGGCAGGGAGGATCTCGCAGTGGAAAAGGGGTTGGGGGCTGCGCAGGGGTGAACAGGGATGGGATGGAGCCCGAAAAACCCAGGCACCGGGTCCCCAGGGCGGAGGAGGGAGAGCTTGGCCCCAGAGCCCGGGCAACCCGGTGTATTGTCGTGTTCCGCTCCTGGTTGCAGACTCTTGCAAGCTGGATGCCCTCTGTGGATGAAAGATGTATCATGGAATGAACCCGAGCAATGGAGATGGATTTCTAGAGCAGCAGCTGCAGCAACAGCAGCCTCAGTCCCCCCAGAGACTCTTGGCCTTGATCCTGTGGTTTCAACTGGCGCTGTGCTTTGGCCCTGCACAGCTCACGGGTGGTGAGTGACCCCGCTGTGATGGGGGAGCTTTGGACAACCCAGCAGGGAGGGGAGCTTGTGCTGACAGGACAGCATTGCGCCTCCTGCATACAAGCAGACTTTAAGGGTGCCTGAGAAATAGAGTCCCTGTGTTCCAGCCTTTTGCAAAACCCCGGGAGTTCACAGAAAATTGTGTGGAACCGGTGAAGGTTCGCACATCCACCGGCAGCCCAGTTGGGCTTTTCTGAAGGAAGGACAAAAACCCTGGTGCATTTTCCCATTTTGGCCCAGAGGAAAAAGAGGATTGGGGGGTGGGGGGGGGGGGAGTGTATTTGTGGCCCTTCGACCCTTGATCTTTGCCCTCTGCAGACAGCTCAGGTTTGGGCTTCTGGATTTGAACAACATTAGAACAAACCGCCTATAAGAATGTGAAGGGTCTGAAAACATGGTTAGACCGGTTGAAGGACAGGTTTATTTGAAAGTTAACTTTCTCTTTCCTGGAGATGGTGTGCTGAGGCCCATCGGAGGCTGTTGGGGGTGGGGAAGGGTCGGAGAGCTTTCCTTCACATTGGTTTCTGGGAGACTGCTTAGCGAGGTCTGATTTACAGGGGGGATTAACTCAAGTGCTCTTCTGAAGTAGAAGTTCCGAAATAAAATTGATACCCCCAGTCCCTGTAGGCGGCTAATCTATAACATACTTGATTCCAAGAGAGGGGGCTGTCTTTTGGTTGTGGTCGAGGAAGACAGATGGAGTCCCTGTCTGAATTTCCCCCGCTCAAGGCTCTCTCTTTCTCCCTTGCACACCACTGTCCATCATTCCTGCTTGTTCCAGCTCCTCCTCGAGACATTGCTGATGTGGGCACTTGTAGGGTGGGCTTGCGTTCTCGTGGCCGAAATACTGTGGATGCCTAAGTAGATCATCATTCCATGAAAACAAGTATTGCTTGGCATAAATTTTCCATGTTGAAAAATATCGCTGATTCGGAGACTTTGAAGATGGGGAGGAGAGTGATAACATAGGCCCGAACACAGAGCAGTCAGTGATGCAGGCGTGCCACTCGGCAGCCATCCGATGCCTAGGGCATGAGAGTGTTTATAGCAGTGTGCAAGGCGTTGGAATTAGGGAGGAAACTCTTACTTTGGCTTTAGATGGAGAGGGTGGGTAGGTGGTTGTTTTACTTTATTATTTTTTCTGGAGGAGTAACGTTGTGTGCTGTTACTTCAGTTTTTACTAGAAGTATCTCAGAGGGAAATATCTTCTTCACAGAGGACAAGGTCAAGTGTGAGTCCAGACCATGTCTTTGTTGCCCACCAGGACTCTCCGCTCTCTGGGTACTAACTCTACCTCAGGAGTAGTTGGGAGCCAGTACGCAGGCGACCACTGAACAGGTTTGGGCCTTTCCCTCTTAGCTGGCCTTTCAGTTCTGGCTCCCAGTCCTTCTAATCAGGTCCATGTGCTTTTCCATCTCCTGGCACAGGTCTCCCATGTAGATGACAGATGAGCTAATCAGAGTCCATCTACCCGACTCTCCACTGTTGTTATAGGACGTGTGAGGTCTGAGCATGCGCTGGATTTAAGGGCTACACTCTTGGTTTCATCCGTTGCTGTTTTCCAGGCTTTCTCAGCTTAGTTTCCCAAGACCCTCTGGACTCACCAGTCACCTTTGCAGTTCGCACAGTTTGTACTGTGGTGTCTTTCTCTATCCCTTCCCAGAACCTTGAAAACAGAGGGTGTGAGGGGTCCCTGTCACCTTCCAGTGTCAGAACCCTTTCCTTTTAGGGATCATCTGCTGCAGAATGGCTGGCCACCAGCCTGATGTCACCTTCAATTCTTTTTTTGGCTGACACTGATATGCAGAGGAATACTTATCATTCCAGTCTGGGCAGAAAAGAACGGTGGGGGACATCCTAAGGCATCAACTAAACAGGTTTGCTTTCTTAGAAAACAAATCTATAGAGTATACAGGTAAATTTACCTTTACTCCAGACCTTTGCTCTTAAAATTTCCATGTGTACTCAAAAATCCTGGGATCTTGTTAAAAGATAGGTCCTGATTCCGTTAGCTTTGGGTGGTCCCTGAGAGCCTGCATTTCTATGTTCTTTATTCGTTTTATTTATGTGCATGTGTGAGTATCTGCCATATTTGTGCCAGTTCCCTAGGAGACCAGAAGAGAGCACTGGATTCCCTGAAGCTTGAGGTACAGGCATTCATGAGCTGTACAGTATGGGTGCCGGGATCCAAACTCATGTCCTCTAGAAGATTGACAGGTGCTCTTAACTTTGGAGACATCTCTTCAGTACCATGGGTCTATAGTCAATAAGGTCCTGGGTAAAGCCTTTGCTACTGATACAAAAACCACAGTTTGATTAGCAATGCTTTAGACTGATGTATTCCTTAGACTAAGTTGCTTCTACCTCCAGACTTCCTGACCTGCTTCTCAATTACCAGATGCAAATGGCCTGCTAAGGAGCAGAAGTCTCACCCTGGTGTCTAATCTGTAGGTGAAACACAGCTGAAATTAGCCCTCAGAGAGTGCTTTCCTTTTTTAACCCACAAAAGGTGCATATTTAATAGACCCTCTTCTGAAATGTGGATTTTCATTTTTTGATTGCTTTCAGAGGAAAAAGAACACCACAATAGTGAGATATAATAGTCAGAGCTAGGAGAGGGAAAGAAATCATGTGCCCAATATAAGTATTACAGAAAAAGCCTGAACTAAAAAAGGAGAAATTGAGAAAATGTCCAGACAAAAGAGGAGAGAGAAAAGAACTCCATCAAAACCGAAAATGCTTTGTCCTGGGAAGCCAGAGATCCAATTCACCTCTTTGAGCCCTAGGAGAGCTTTTAGAAGCCTGGCTTAGCTTAAGGTGACTCTGGGTGGCTCTCCCTGGGCTGCCTTTTGTCAGCTGGGTAGAAGGCTCCTCATTTGGAGCCTCTGAAAAGGATTATCCTGAGTAGACTCCTACCAGGCTTATGTGGAGGGAGGGACGCTAATACAGGGCCCTGCTGAGCCCAAAATTCTTGTGGTCTCTGTCTTCACTTGCTTTTCTTCTTTTGCCTTGGTCTACTTTCCTAGAAGCCTCTTGGATTTTGAGGAATGAATAGAGAAGTCCACCCTTACTTAGACTTTGCCCTAGAAGTTACTTCTCAGAGATGAACTCCTTCTATTGTTGGAAACTCAGGGTGGGCTCTGATACTTGATGGCTTTAAGGGTTTGTGTGTGTGTGTGTGTGTGTGTGTGTGTGTGTGTGTGTGTGTGTGTGTGGTGTGGGGGTGTATCTCAGCTTCCTTACCTATGAAATGAGGATTTTTATAAATCTTACGGAGTTGGTATCAGGAATGAAAAAGCCACAGATACTTGGTAATTGCAGAAAGTCATAGAGAATTAGTAACTAAGACAGTGCTCAGTTTTGGGTATCTTTGCTATTTTTATTCAACAAACACTGATTACTTGTACCCCACTCAAACCAAAGCCTGCGGCTTACTTACATTGTTCTTTTAAGCTAGTAGAACCTTATGCTCCCAACGGACAATTTTAAGGTCTAGCTTAAGTGTCACCACTAGGGTTTCTCTGATCAGTAAACTCTCCCCTCCCCCCAGGCTCCCTTTGCAGCCCTTTGTCATACATGGTAAGCCCACTGAGGGCAAGGATCTTGCCCGAGGCATTTTTATGTTTTAGGCACCAGTGCAGCATCTGAGCCAAACACTCACTTAATGTTGGCTGAAAGCAAAACAAAGATGCCTCATTCCTGCCTCTCCACCTAGAAAACCATCATTGGGGCTGGGCGAGTCGTGGAAGGTGAGGCCACATCCAGCTGGAGGTGATCAAGGAGGTTGAAGGAGAAGTCAGGAGGGACTTTAGAGACAGGGTGACACTTAGGGTGGGTGGGAGCAGGTGGAAGAGATATCTTGTACAGAGATTTGGAGATGGTCACATGATCGAACTCACCAGAGAGCAGAGGATAGTCTGATGAGTGCAGAATACATGACTATAGCGACCCAATATATAGATAGACTCCACGTTTCTTAAAGGTCTTGGGAGCATCCTGAATGACTCCATCAAGTGGTAGCACCCAGCTCAGAGTCTAGAGCAGGAATGTAATGGTGGGCAGGCTGTACCTCCCACTTCCTGCTTCGGAGTCAGTATATCTAAGTTACAGTTTTTTCTGAATTTAGCCCCATAAGCTCTCTCCTTTGGGTCCTGGTGCTGTCTGTGTGTCAGCAGATAGGAACAAATGCTTTCTAAGCAATCCACTGACTTGTAGATGTGAGTGAGTGTCTTGGAGTGTTATTGAGAAAAAAAATTTATATGTGGCTCAGTAGAAGCTGTATCTAAAACTTCATGAGTCGGGCTGAACCTGGTCAACAGAGGCTCAACTGTCCAAACATCAGCACTGAGTTCCTCAACAAAGCCTATGGTGACATAAGCAGCAGGAGACTGAGCTTACTGACAGGGCGAAATCTGAAAGCTTCGGGGTGCAGAAGGATTCCCTGTAACAAGTAGTGGATCTCACACGTCACAACCCAGAAGAGAAGAGGCAAGTCAGGAAGACACAGGGTTTCTCTCCCCTTCCCCCCGCCCCCCAGAGTCATGGGGAATGTAGACAAGGGTCTTAACCCAGTAGGTACTGGTTAGAAATGAAGAAAAGCAGCTGTGCTATTCTGTTCTCGGCGTCTGGGATACATTCTTCAGTGCTTCCAAAAGACCATCAAAGGAGAGCATGGGCTCCCAGTTCTTTATGGAGTGAATAGAGTTCAAGTTCAGCCTCTGCCCTTATGTGGCCGCATGGTGTTGGGCAGGTCGTATAACTTCTGTTTGACTCCATTTTTTTCCAGATCACAGATATTATTACAGTAGTTTGTTACGTGGATCTCAATTGCAGTAGTCAGCCCTCTGTGGCCTGAAAATATTAAGTGGAAAAGTCTAGAACAAGCAATAACATGTGGGTGCCATTTTGAATAGCACAAGGAGGTCTTTCACCAATCTGCACAGTTCCTTCTGCATGGAATATAAATCATCCTTTTGTCCAGCATACAATACAGTAGGATAGTGCAAGAGAATAGCCAGAAGACGCGGTGTTTCATAGTGTATTGTTATAAAGGTTCTGATTTATATTTGGTAGTATTGCTAATTCCTTATTATACGTAACATAAATTTAATTTTATCGTTCACATATATATATATGCGCATGCATAGGATAAAATAAAGTATGTGGAATTTGCTGCTGTCTATGATTTTAAGCATCCAGTGGGAGTGCTGGAATACATATTCACAATAAGGGGACTTCTAGGAATTGCTGGCTTCCAAGCTCTTAACTGTCTTCCCCATCTCTCTGTTCCATGGTTTGGCTTGATTGCATGCCCTGGAAATGCACAAATGAGGGGATTCAGGGTTTGCTCCTGGGACATATACAAATAAACCTTCTCAAGAGTTTAAATGCAAATAACTTGCACAAAAAATTTTTAATGCAGATTTTTAGTTCAATTTAAAATGTAGTGTTATTTATTGATACTGATGAGAAAAGTGACTTTTTTCAGATTGCTTCTCTTTATCCTTGCCTGATTCTGGAAGTTCATTCAGTGTTTGATAATTGAAATAACCACACAGGGTAATGGTATGTCTAAGTAGGTCACCGGGATCATTGCTTCTGAACTGAAGGCAAGAAAGGGCCAAATGAATAGGTTTTTTAGCTTATTTACAAACACAGTCACCTCTCACCAAGACACACAGCAACATCCATGGCAGATACATACGATGTATAGTCTCATGTATCTGCTATAAACCTTAGCTACTTGTTGGTCCATTTTCACAGAAACTGATCAACTATCACTAACTGGACAACTGAGAAAAGGTGGGATGAAATGTTAAGTTGGCCAATTTTTTGAGTGATTGATAAACATTTCCAAACTGTCAGTAATACTGATTGCAAATGCCTAGCATGCGCTTGGTGTACTAACACCTATTCACATGCCTTAAATATGTTACTCATTTAATTCCTCACAGCAGACATACATGGTACATACCATTATTTATCCTTATGTAATAGAAGAAGAACCCGAGGGAGGGTATCATTAGGCTGCTTGCCATTTTCATTACGGTCTTTCTTTTAGTACACCAAAGCACGGGGACTTCAATCTCCAATATATCCACCCCAGTCCTATTTTATATAGGTAACTAAAAGATGTCCCTTTACAATAAAGTTATCAAGTTGTTTGAAAATTGGCCTTTCCTACCGTGACATAAGGAAACTCTAGCACTGTGACCAGAAAGGGCCATAAACATACTGGTGAATCCACAGAAAATGCCACAATCCAGGATGAAGTAGAGGCTAGGATGCCTGAACCTTGGACTCTGAGCACATAATTGAAGAGACCCGGAAGCCCAAGAACCCTGGGTTTGAAAGGGATGTTCCTTGACTCTCATCTGCTCTGAGCAAAGAAATGCCTGTGCCCGGGACCCCTGCCAGTGATGTGCATGGTAACCACTTTCTTCTAAAGGTTGTGACAGACTTCTTTGCAGTCTCCATGCACTTTGGACCAGTGTTAATGATCCCTTAGCTAACATGTGCTTAGAGAGTTAAAAGCAATGCAAACAGTTTTTGTATATATCACTCCTGTGATCTTTGAATGTACCAGGAGGAGGGGATTTTGACCATTGCTCCATCTTTTACATCTTTATTAAGGAGGCTGAGCTCCTAGAGTCTACAGATGGTCACATAAAGCCAGATTAGGAGGCCAGGCACAGACGCTCACACCTTAGGAGGAAAGAGACAGAGACAGTGACAAGTAGGACTTTTGGGCCTTGGAGAGCATTTCTGCCCTTAAATGTTTTTTGTTTGTTTTGTTTTGTTTTTTTTCTAGACAGGGTTTCTCTGTATAGCCCTGGCTGTCCTGGAACTCACTCTGTAGACCAGGCTGGCCTTGAACTCAGAAATCCACCTGCCTCTGCCTCCCAAGTGCTGGGATTAAAGGCATGCGCCACCACTGCCGGACTCTGAAATGTTAAATTTGGAGGAAGAAGATGTCACTGTGCTCGCTCTCCTGTTCAGGAAGACATGTTGGGTAGATAATCTTGAGGCTGAGTTTTAGGAGGAATTTAGCCTAGTTTCCCTTTATCTTTACAAACGCCACATCTGAACAGCTCTAAGAGAAGTTACCCACTCCAGAGGAAAAACAAATAGAAATAATTAATTGAGTTGCTTACCGGTTGGAATTGAGAGTGCATTTTGAAATGGCTTCTTAATTGGGAGTATTGTAATTGCTTTATTAATCTTAAACAAGGTAAATTTGGAACTTCAGAGAAGTCAAATGAAAACAAATTCTTGACATTATTTAGAAGTGGCATTAAACCTGGGAGCACAGCAATGGATGAACCTCCGTGTACTCTGCCGTGAAGACGAGAGAGGCTTGTGCAGTCCCAATAGGCCAGGCACTTTTGTGATCCCGCCTGTGTATATGAACGTGTCCTGGGTCTCCAGGAATGCACTTGGATGCTAAGAAGTAGTAAACTTAGTCAGTGGTTACTTCATCATTGTCCCAGTAAACTGAACTTTTCAAAGGAGGATTGGTAAGGACGAGGTGCTTTGGGAAAAAGAAGGCTGTGCTTTGCCATCTTTTGCTTCTTTTTGAAATGGATGACTTGTATCTCCTGGATCACCACTACGGAAGAAGAGCTGGTCATTCACACGCTAACATACAATATTCTTTTTTTTTTTTTAATTTTATTTTCTTCCAGAAGTAATAAAATACAAAATGACCTCATTTCTTACATTGGATGTGTAGTTGGATTGATTGAGCCAGTAAAGGGAAGGTTCTCTTAAGAAAGGCATAAAATATATTCTTAGAGTGGATTTAACATTGGTGTTCCCACAACATTGGTTCTGATCTGGCTAGTTGTTGAGTTCACAGTGAAAAATGTGGGAGATTCCTGAACTTTAATTTCTTACTGACTGGGGAGATTCTGGATTTCGTTTTTGTGTTGTTTTGTTTTTTCCATGAGAGGATAACAGGATCTACTGGTTTTATGGAAATGTGATAGGCTTAAAATCTTGTGAAAGATTTTCAGTTATCTTTTTTGAGGGTTTCTGTTAACTAACATGGAATCTTAATAACCTAATCCAACCCAAAGATACATTTTAAGATAAGAGTTGAGGGTTGGGGAGATGACTGAGATGGTGAAGTGTTTGCTCTACAGGCACAAGAGCCTGCATTCAGTTAACCGCCGGTCACATAAAGCCAGGCTTGGCTTCGGATGTCACCTGTACTCCAGTGCTGTGGAGGCTGAGACAAGAGGACCCCTGGGGCTTGCTGTCCAGCTAGAGTAGCCATCAGTGAGCTCTGAATTCAGTAAGGGGCCCTGTCTCACAGTAAGGTGCGTGTGATGGGGTAGAGAGATGGCTCAGCAGTTAAGAGCATTTCTAGTTTTTACAAAGGAACTGGGTTCAATTCCCAGTACCTATTTCACAACTCACAACTGTCTATAACTCTTGTTCCAGGGGATCTGATGTATGTGGTTCATGTACATATGTGCAAACAAAACACTCATGCATATAAAAATAAAATAAACCTTTAAAAATGTGGTAGAGAGATTAGAAGAAGATACCTAACCAATCCCTCGTCCCTGTATGCACACTTACAGGCATGTGCATTCTCCATGAATGTATACATATGTATATAACACACACACACACACGCACACATGCACACACAGTTTTGGGGGTTGGGAAGACACTCCTGCAAATGTAGACCATAGTATACCAGCATGTACTCAGTAGGTGATGGGGGCTTCCCCAGCAATTCAATTGTGGTGAATTACATTTAAATAGGCAAACAATCTTTAAGAAACTTCTGGTTTATCTGGTGAAGGTAAATTCAGTTATGAATTGTTTTGTGGCCATTAAAAAGTCTTGCCCAGGTTCCACCCACCTCCCTGTTTGCTTTGGATTAAAAGCAGAGAGCAGGTCTCCCCCCTCCCCCCCATCTTATTTATTCTGCCACCTTGCAGGGGGAAGGCACCTACTTACTTTTAATATTGACTTGGTGAATGTATTATGGATTCTGGGTGCAAGCGCTGGGGAGACAGACTGCCTTACAGAGAGGAACCAGTTTGTGTTGCTGCTGTTACCACTTGGCAGAGGGGAGGAGGGTAACCTGCTTGCTTCCTTGGTTTTACTATCTGTGAAAAGGAGGGCCTTCCCTCAGTGCTGCGAAAATCAACTGCATGGTGTGCGTGTGTGTGTGCGTGTGTGCGTGTGTGTGTGCATGCGTGTGTGCATGCGAGTGTGCATGCGTGTATGTGTGCGTGTGTGTGCATGCGTGCGTGTGTGATTGTTGTGTGCGTGCATGCATGCGTGTGTGTGTGTGCGTGCGTGCGTGTGTGCGTGTGTGTGTGCGCGTGCGTGTGTGTGCGTGCGTGCGTGTGTGTGTGTGTGTGTGTGAGAGAGAGATATAACTCTCTGCAGTGGTGCCAGCATCATTGAGAACAAACAGGATGAACGATTGCTGCATATTCCGTGCTGGGCTGGAGCCCTGCTGAGAGCCTTCTTTGCCTGGAAGGAAGATGGGATAACAAACCCAGGTCCAGCAGCACAGGCCAGGGGAGATGGCCTGTGTGGTAGTCACTGCACAGCTCCTGATTCCTCGTCTCAGTGATCCTATGGGACTCACTACCATGATTTGGTACAATAGGTTCTCAGCGGAAATTTATCTCTGAGATTCTGGGAGGAGAGGGAGACGAAGGATGGGGCGGAGGCTCACAAAACACAAAGGCTTTGGAGCCAAGTCTTGATCAATAAAATAATTTTCCAGATGGAGAAGGTGTTGAGAGATGATTTTTTTTTTTGAGGAGGGAGAACAGTGTGAACGAACAGAGGTGCAGGAGGAGAAAGGGTATGTACTAAAGAGGTAAGGAGAAGAACTCAGGGTAGTCTTGGTAAAGTGCAACACAGAGGGTAGGCTGGATCCACATGCTCAGCTAACCCCAGCACTTAGGGGATTGGACAAGAATCTACAAAAATAGGGCTTCAGGGGCAGGCCAGGATCTGTTTCGTTTTGTTTTAAAAATGGATTTTTTCTTTTTCTTTTCTTTCTTTTTCTTTTTTCCAGCATGGAAGTTATAGAGAAAGCATTGCTCATTAAATATTTATCACACATCAGTCTAAGAAGGTGGCAGATTCAGTTGGAAACAAACCCTGCCCTCTGAAAATTTATATTCTCCAGGGGACAGTTAGGGAACAACTGTATTGACTCAGGAGGGCTTCAACTAGAGAGAACTAAACAGAGGAGAAAATGCGGAGAGGCAGGACTGTGGCAGCTGCAGGATTCCAGAGGCAGGAAGTGAGCATGGCAGAAGAGGAAGAGCCCCGGGTGAGGGGTGGCAGCAAGGAGGGTGTGTCCTGCTGTCACACTCAGGTGACCAGAAAGGGACACATCCAGAGCTGCCCACTGACATGAAGAGACCCTGCTGAACCTTTCTCTCAGCCTTGTCTGGCCAGTGAGGAGGAGGAGGAGGAGGAGGAGGAGGAGGAGGAGGAGGAGGAGGCTGCATTGCCCCGGGCACTCGAATTTGGTCACCATCTGTCCAACTGACAGCCGAGAGAGCTCAGTTAGATGCTCAGGAGAGACGTTTAGGGCCTGAGATGAAGATGTGTGTGTCGTCTTCGGCAAGAGGGCTGTGGGAGGGGCTGGGCTTTCCCAGGCAGAGTGTGTGGGAGGAGAGGTTGAGCATGCCGTGTTGGTAGGAAAAGCCAGCCTGGAGGCTGAGGAGCTCATCAGTGTTGATGCTTATAAGAATTTAAAAACTAAACCAAATACACTTGACTCAGGTTATTCAATGCTCCTTCCTGTTTGGGAGCTTTTATGTTATTTTTTATGTGATTATTAGGATATTGTCTTAGTGATCCAAATTCTGGGTGCCCATGACAATCAGGCAGAAAGCTTAGCCAGGTGGGAAAATGGCTTTGCTTGGGAATCTGTAACGTTTTGAATGTAAAATGTCCCCTCCCGGTTTCATGTTGTCTTACTTTGGGGTCATTAATGCTGTGATGAAACACCATGACCGAAAGCAACTTGACAGGGAAAAGGTTTATTTCACTCACAGTTCCATTGAATCATCAAAAACAGTGAGGGCAGGAACTCAAGCAGGGCAGGAAAGTGGAGGCAGGAGCGGACGCAGAGGCCACGGAGGAGTGCTGCTTACTAGCTTGCTCAGCTTGCTTTCTTACAGAACCTAGGACCACCAAGCCTAGGGATGGCACCGCCCACAATGGCTGGGCCCTCCCCCATCAATCACTGATTAAGACAACGCCCCACAACTGGAATTCATGGAGGCGTGTTTTCTCAATTGAAGCTCCCTCCTTTCTGATGATTCCAGCTTGTGTCAGGTTGATATAAAACTAGCCAGCACAAATGTGTTTGAACGCAGCTCCTAGCTTGATGTTTTGTGAGATTGTGGAGTCTTTGGGAAGTGGAATCTAGCGGGTGGAAGTGAGTCACTGGGGAGGGGGAGGAGCCTGAGAGTTATAGCACAGCCCCACTTCCTTTCTTTGTGTTCCCTAGGGATGTGAGGAGGTAAAACATCCCAGCCACTCACCCAGCCCCCACCGTGGAGGTGCCGGCTGTCATGGCTTCCCACCTTGATGGACTCTATCCTTTAAGCTTCAAATCAAAATTAATTCTTCCTCCCTTAAGTTGCTTCTTACCAGGCTTTGGTTACAACTTAAAAGTAATGCAGGGGCTGGAGAATCCACACGGAGATGTTTGAGCTCAACTGAAAAACACTAGGAACGTTTCCAGTCTTTGGTGGGAGGAGTGAGGGCTCAGCAGGGCATCCAATGTTGAAGTGGCTGTGGATGGATGCTTCTCCTCCCCGTGTGCCTGGGTCTTAGTGATGGCGGCAGGGTAGCCCGTCCTTGCAGCCGTCTCTTCCTCCTGGTTGCTCAAGTTTTTCTGTGTGTTCCATGATGTGAATGAAAGTCTTTCCTTCTCACCCTATCCTCCGGGTCTCCAGGGACCAGGTCAGGTGCCTGCTAATCTGCCGGAAGTAGGCTGGCAAAGAGTGAGCCCTCTATCACCCCACACCGCGTCACCATCCTGCTGCCTCTGAAGCAAGTCACATGGCCTTCCCACGCTTTCGTTTCTTTCTCTGTGAACCTAGGTCAGTGGTGAGTCCCTAGGCACCTGACAGGCTTGTGGGACAGGAAGTTCCAGTGTCGTAGGGCGTGAGGGTTCGCAGGGATAGCACGAGAAGGCTTTCGATGAACATGAGTCAGTGATGTGTACTACCTGGATGGGTTGGAGGAGGCACTTTCCTGCTGCACCTGCACCGGCTTTCTCCTTTTGCCTGCCTAAGTAGGAAAGGCCATCAGGAGATGCTCTGCATAATATTTAAAAAAAAACAAAAAACAAAAAAAACACTTCCTTGTGAGTCCTGATCCCGTGGAAGCTTATTTTGTGGAAACCTGAGGTGAGGCAGCCGGAGAAGCTATTTTGCTGCAAAATGGGATGTGCTGGTCTGTCCTGGGCCCCCACTGCTGACGCATAGAGTTGGAGAAGATCCTTGGACTGCTGAAAGGAACTTTGGAATAGCTGTTGGCCCAAGCCCAGTCGGCTCATTTTGAATGCTGACAGAAGTCCCAGGAAAAGAGAAATTAAACATTTGAAGCAAGCAAATCATTACAGGTGCTGAAAAGGCTCATGAGAGAGAGACTTTGTGTCTCTTGCTCTGCCTCCCTGTGAGCCAGCATAGTCTTTCTGCTGTGGAAGCGGGTGGGTGTGAGGGCTCAGCCTCTGCGTGCTTTGCTCAGGTCCTGGGATGAGCTGGAAGTTTGCCTTTGGATGTAACCCAAGTGGGTCCAACGGTTTGGTAGTGTGATGTGATGTTATTGGCAAAGTTCAGACTCACAAACCAGGTGGATTGTGTGGCAAAAGAGAACTGTAAAAAATATCTCATAATGGTAAGTCTGTGATATCGTGTTGGGCCGGCATACATGGCCATCCTTGGTTGAGTGCATCCTGTGAGCCACAGGCTGGACACACCAGAGAGTCTCTCAGTACTTGTATTTGCTGAACAATGCCTCCTCTCACCTCTGGCTACTTGTTGAGTAGACTACAGCTATCAGACATCTGTAGGCTGTTGATTGATTGTGCAATTCCTCCTTCTTTGTGAATGACAGGAAATCCCCTATGTTTTGATCTCAAAGCCCTTCAGAAGGCATCGTGGCTTGAGGGTACCTCGCTGCAGCTTCTGCTCTGCCCCTCAGACCTTGACCATGAGAGAGGGTTCCTAGAATCCCCCGTCTAATTTGAGAAAAAGTTCTTTCACACACAACCTGATCCTTAGACTTTGAATTGATAGCAGAGGGTCTTGTGTGGTTTTATGAGGTAGCTGCATTTATCTATCCCCTTGAGAGTGGCTTTGCTGGAAATCTGCTGCTGCTGTTGTCATTTACATAGAGATGAGTAGCCAGAGCTCACATAATACCCCATACTCCAGCTGAAGGAAGACCTTGGTATCCAGTAGCTCCAGAAATGTCCCCATTTCTGCCCCAGCTGTCTTTGCACCTTGGCTGTGGCCACACTCAGAGGCAGGTTCTGCTGAGTCTGTTGTGGCTGCCACTGTTAAAATTGGCCTTTCTCAGGTCCCTCCATGCAGTGTGGGTACCAGAGACTCTAATCAAAAGCTGAGCAGGTTACTGGTTTCTGCCTTGGTTGTGCACCATGGTTTGTAGGCCCCTCACCTCCTACATGCCTTGGCCTTCTAATACTTGGCATTTTCTCTGGTGCCTGCTGTGTTGATGTCCCTAAACTGGGTCATGTTCTCAGTGATACAGTGTGAGCTAACTTCCATGGAAATGTACAAGATAATAGCAAGCCCATTTCTGTTGTTCCTCGAATTTATAGTGAAACGATTGTCCCCCAAGGACTGTTTGTGGCTCAAACTAAATAAGCTTTCTTAAAGTGATATGGCCACAACAATGGTCCTAATGATAAGGTTAAAGTAATGTCTTTGTCCCCTTTGGGCAGTGTGGTGGTATGAGAATGACCCCTATAGACTCTTATGTAGACTTTCCTATTGGTAGAACTGTTTGAGAATGATTAGGAGGTGTGGCCTCCTTCGAGGAGGTGTGTTACGGGGGCGGGGTTTTAAAGGTCTAGTGCCATTTTGAGTTAGAGCTCTCTCTGCCTCCTAGCTGAGCTCAAGATGTGATCTCTTAGGTACTGCTCCAGTGCCATGCCTGCCTACTGCCTGCCCTGTTTCCTACCATGATAGCCATGGGCTCTAACCCTCTGAAACTAAGACAGGCAGTTTGAGACAGTCACTAAGAACGAGAGCCCCCAGGGCCATAAATTCGCCCACCGTAAAGTGGAATTCCAACTCAACTGTTTAATGGCTTTGTAGGGCAACTGACTTGTCTCTGTCTCATCTTCTTTATCTATAAAATGGGATGGTACCACATCACAAGACTCTTGCAACAGTTAAATGACTTTATATAAAAAGCACCACAAGAGTACCTGTTATATAGTAATTGAGTTATTATCTACATTATCTTTACCACTAAGCTCTTTAGAGATTAGATCTATGGCTGGTTTATCTTCACCTCCCTGAACCTTACATTCTCAGTGCTTCTTACTGACTAAGTGCAGACAGGAATGAGGGAGAGAGCAAGCTCTGCTGTCAGGCTCCACAGAGTGGCTCCGTGCTCCTGGAGGGCAGGCACTCGACTCTGCTCTGGGTCATCTCTCTAGTGCAATGCTGGAATTCCAGTAGCCTGACCAGAGAGTGAAAGGATCCTACAAAGCTTACTGCTGTATGAATAAAACAAAGACTCAAAAGAAAGAAGAACTTACAAAGTGTGCTGTGCATGTCGGGTTAGAGTGCATGCATGCCGCAGCACACACGTGGAGGTGGAAGACATGTTTGTGGAGTTGGTTTGTTTGGGTTCTGGGGATTGAGCACAGGTCATTTATCTTGTGCAGCAAGAACCTTTATCTGCATAACCTCCCTTAGGCACCTTTATTATTTATAAAGTCTCTTTCTTTCCATCCCCACTCCCAGCATCTAAGTCAGGCAGCAGCAACCGCTATTGGCTAGATGGATGGGTAGAAAGGACTACAAGACTTGCTGGTGTCTGTCTTGGATTTGAGCTGCTCTTTGGAGTCACAACCTGTGGCTCACTGAGTTTTTGCTTACACTGATAACGGTCCAAGCATGGCTTTTGTCCACAGGATGAGAAAGTGAGAAGTTCTTTTTGTTTTTAATCTTTATCCGTTCTCCTGTTTATTCAGCGAGCATTTACTGAGCGCTTACTATGAGTAAGGAGTGTATGTAGTAGGTTCGCGACTAGAAATATGAATAAGATAAACACGGTCCTCGAGGGGCGCATTTCTGTGTGGGATGGTAAGTCAGCACAGGTGAACATGCCAAGCTACCACAATCTGCTTAGCTTAAACAGTAGACGTTCATAGTCTTGCCTTTCTGGAGGCTGGACATGTCTAAGACATTGATTGGCCAGTTGGTGCTGGTGAGGGTTCCCTTCCTGGCTTACCTCTCACCATGGGCCTTCCTTCGTGTGTGTGTATATAGTGTAGTCCGGGGAGTGGGGCAAGAGAGACATCTCACTGGGTGCCTCTTCTAATAAGGACTCAGTCCTGTCAGGGTTGGGCTCCACGTTTATGATTTCATTTAACTTTAATTGTTTTGTAAGGGTTCTATCTCCAAGTATAGGCAGAAGTGAGGGCTGAGATTCTCACTATGGATTCAGAGGGAAGCAATTCACTTCTGAGCAGATTCCCAAGGAAGGAAAGTATGAATTCTGACAGAAAGCAGCAATGAGGGCTCAGAGCTCTCATCCCAACTGAGCAGAATCTGTGAGGGTTTCTGGGAGATAGATGGTGCCAGCATTGTTCTACAGAGAGCAGCAGCTATATGGAGAAGAATCAATAGAAATAGAGGTGTATTCACCCAAAGCTGTGTGCGTTTTGTATGTGGGCTGGTGGGTGGAAGCTACATGGCACTCATTGACCTATTCAAGTTTATCTCTGAATTACTCGTCAAACATTTCCTGGGATCAACTCTGTATGCAGACACTGACTGTGGGGTTCAGAGAAGGTGTGGAGGCTCAGATTTGCAGTTTCCTAAATTATAGGGCCACAGCGTTTGCTCTAACCTAATCAACCCACTGCTGGACACTCACATTATTTGATTATAGCTGCTGGACACTGAAAGTCAATTGCAAGTGGTTCCCTAGGCCATGCAGGGGGCCCATCCTTGGTTAGGTCAGGTAAATATTGAATTATTATGAAGACTTAGCCTGAGGAGAGGTGATGGGCTAATAGCTGGGGTAATAGCAGGCCACTCTGATTGCACTTTTAAGTTGTTTTGAATTTATCTTCTGTGGGGCATTTTCTTATCTCTAGTCAAACACTCCATTTGCATTTTCTCCTCCTGGTTCCCCCTTCTCTTCCTCTTCTCCCTCCCTTTTCTCCTCCTTCTCTTCCTCCTCCTCCTTCTCTTCCTCTTTCTCCAGTCCCGGTCTGTATCCCCCATGATGCTTACCACTGAGGAGAAAGTGGGACCTCTGAATGATTGTGTAGCTAGGTTGGATTGTGCTGCATTGTAAGTTACCTGCTGCCATGGTTCCTGCCATGATCATCATGGTGTCTAACCCTCTGAAGCTATAAGCCATCAGGAAATTCTTCTGTAAGTCACCTTGGTCATGTCGTCTTGTCACAACCATAGAAAAGGAACTCTGACCGTCAGTAACTCAGACTTGAGGCCCTTTTGTTAGCAAAGGACCTCATGAAGACTATTGGAGGGGATGGTGGTCCAGCCTGGTCTAGCTCTTGTGCCTGCCTCTGTCCACTAACACATCCCACTCATTCATAGCCTCTCTGCAGACCAGACTCTGCAGGCTCTAAACCATCCCCAAGGCCACTTGTGACCGGGTGCAAACATTAGTGTGTGCACCTCTCTGGAGAGGGTCGATTTGGAGCATTCAGCAGACCCTCCTGTGGGTTCAGTAACAAAAGGGGGGTTTTAAAAATCTATAGCTCAGAACAAACCATCTAAACTGAAACTGTGGCCAAGCTGCAGAGAGAGTGTACAGAGAAGGGACCAGTTTCTAAGTCGCAGGGAAGTGATTTCTCCTTGTTACTGCCTTTCTCTAGAGGTTTTGCACATAACTACCTTTGGCATGGGCTAGGGGGTGTCCTGGGAGAAGACAGTCCAACAAGAAGGCAAATGGTTTTGGCTGAGAAATCCACCAGAGAGGGCTGCTCTTTCAGCTTCATCCTGACCCACCCTGGCTGTGGTAAGGAGTTAAGATGTCTCCTCTTCCGTAAGAAGCATCTCTGTAGGCTTCAAAGGAGTGCATAGGTCTAGAACAGGTGGGGCTGCCTGCAAGCCTTCATGGAGCCTGTCGTGTGCCAGGCAGTGCTGGAGGAAAGGTGGGAGAGTTGAAGATGAATGGCTGGCAATTTCCAGAATCCTGGAATGATGGAAAATAATGAGTGAGAAATATTCATCTTCCTATTTTTTTTTCCAAAAATGTAGACAGTATGAGAAATATTCCAATAAACGGGCAAAAGCAACACTTTTGTCTCCAGTATCTCTGTAGTTCAGCGTGCTGTGATGACATATTGAAGCATTACATGTTTATGACTGTGATTATGCTGCCGTTTCCAGTGCTGTAAACTGATGGTTTCATTGAATAGGGAGAAAGTTGGGTTAGCCTCTTTTTTTTTTTCTGGGTGCTATAATGAATATTAGGAACCTAATGAGTGTCTCTACCATGCAGACCTGTGCTCCTGACCCAGACCTTTGAGTCTGAAGTATTAAAGCATTGTGTCACCATGATCACCTTAATGCTGTTGAGCCCTGAGAGCAGGGTGGTATGTGACATCATAGCTGCCACTGGGATGCTCATGACCTCTCTCAACTGGGGCTTCTTCAGAACATCTCTCCTCTTTCTTCAGACAACTGGGGAATAACATAGGAGAAGCTTCCTGTCAGGGCATAGAACACGAGCTCCACCATGCTAAGCAGCTTGTCTATGTGCCGTCCAGCCACCCCACTCAACCCCACCCCCCAATCTCCTGGGTAATGAATTCCACATGTACATGAGCTGCAAACTGCTACTTTCGGTTTCTCTCAAATACACAGGCCCTTCTCTGGCTTTGGAAGGTGTCTCCTACTTCTAGGGGAAGATATGGGCCTTGTACTTTGCTGAGTTAATGTCAGTAAACCTTTCCCCTTCACACACTACCTCCTTTGGGAGATCACTCTCAGCTTGTTTCTCCACCTTCTCTCTGTCTGCCCCTGGGGTGCTCTTCAATCCTTCTGAGGCTTGGCTAAGGGCCATGAGTAGTCAGCTGCCAGGCTCAAAGCTGGTTGGTGCGACAAGCCTATCCTGGCATTGCTCAGAGCACCACTGCCGGCACCGTCTCCAGCCACACACCGGGTGATGTTAGAGATTCTGAGCTAGGATGTACTACCAGATGTACCTAGAAGGTAATGCAGTGGCCTTGGCTTTTGTGAAGGGAAAGAAGTTTACCTTGAGATGACTAGCAGGGATTTCAGGAGCTAGTGAAAAAGAAAAACCCAAACCTGCTTCCCCAGTCAGGGATTTACAGCAGGTGGAGGGGAGAAGCTGCTTGTTCAGTGGATGGTGAGGAATTTCAGGGCTCTTTTGTACCGTGTAGACAGCTATCATGGCCTCTTCATAGATGGGGAGTTACTTCCTTCTTCCTGGCTAGTTTTTTTCTGCAACAGGGGCTTTTGAGCTTATGCCATTCCAGGGCCATTGACTGCTCAGTCAATGTGGCATACAAGTCCACTTTTGAAAACCTGGTTCTAAGCCATTCTTGATGGATTCTGGAAGTCTTTACAGAAAAGTATCTTGAGTATTGTGAACTAAGGAGTTTACGTCCCACTGGCTTCAGATCTTGGTGGAGTTCATGAACTCCAGGGTGCAGGGATCCAAACTCAGTGGTGCTGTGGTAGGTAGCAGCCCGTGGTGTGGTACACTGGTTTCTCTGAGCCAGACTCACATCGATGCTCGGGGCAGGTGTTCTGAGGAAGCCTTTGTGTTCTTCACATTCATGAGCAGACTTTTTTCCAAGAGTCTGTTGTGAGACATCAAAGTCAACCACGGAGCAAACCCAGGCTGAAGAAGTTAATGACCTGTGTAAGAATAGTAACTCGCCACTTAAGATCCGTTTTAGGAGAGTTTAGAAACTGTTTATAAGCAGTTCTCCACAAGGTCCGCAGCCATGGATTCAGTCAATCAGAGATTGAAAATATTTGAGGGAAAAATGTATCCCACCTGAGCATGTATACGTATTTTGTATTGTTTTTCTTGTCACCATCTCTAAACAATACAATGTGACAGCCATTTGCACAGCACCTGAACTGCATTAAGCATTTCTAGTAATACAGAGATGATTTAAAGTATACAGGATAATGTGCATAAGCCGTATGCAAATACGTTGCCTGTCTTCAGAAGTAACTTGAGTGTCCACAGATTTTGCTATCTAGGTGGGGAATGGTCCCAGAACCAGTCTTCCATGGAGGCTGGGACATGGATATCATCATATGTTAGCAAACAAACAAACAAACAAATCACCTCTGTCCAGTAGAAGTCCTTCATATATGTTAAAAATGCCTCTGCCGACGAGACATCACAGAAATACAAGATAGTTCCTTGGATACGTCTTGCGTAGATTCACGTTGGGATCACTGAGAATTTACTGCATGGTGGTTGTATGCCAGATTCCATGTGTCTCAAACAGGCTAGCTCAGGGCTGAGGTATTTAGTCAGGAAGGAATTCTGTCACTCAATATGGGGGTACATGATGCTGGATGCAGAGTCCATGTGTTTGGGGGTTCAGGGGTGGGAACGATGGGCTCTGACTTGCTTGACAAGAGAGAAGTTTGTGATGCAGGTAACCTTGAGGTTAGGCCATGAGAAATTTGTAGGATTTTAGCATCAGGGATATAAACTGGGAGCTTTAGAACAGAGGCTGCAAACAGAAGTGCCGCAGGGTCAAGCATGGGTCATGTTCACTGGCAGGGAAGGACTTTCTTTGACCTTGCTGTGGACAAGTGTCTCCAGAGGGTCCATGAATAGCCGGCTTAGTTGCTAGCGTATGACACTATTGTGCTAGCCTGTGACACTATTGTAAAGTGAAGGGATATTCCGAGTGGAGCCTAATGGGAGGAAGTCAGGCCATTGGCATGCCCATGATGGGGGTATTAGGACTCATGCTCTCCTGTTTGTTTTATGGCTGTCTCACAGTGAGCAGCCTTGCTTTCCCAAGTACTCCCCAGCATGCCATGCAGCCTCACCACAGGCCCCAAAGCATGAGATGCAGCTGAGCGTAACCAAAACTTCTGAAACCATGAACCCAAACAAACCGTTCTTGCCTTTGAAGCTGATGACCTCAAGTGTTTTGTCACAGTAATGGAACAGTAACAATCTTGAACTGTGAGTACGTTTGGGGGCATGCTGGAAACATTGGTACTCCAGTGGCTACTCTTTCTCATTTGTTTGCTCGGTTACAGGTGCTTTCCTGTGCGTTAGCTCATTTAAACTCACCAGAACTTGAGAATCACTTTTCATTCCCATTGCCAGATGGGAAACTGGAGTGAAGTGAGGTTAAATGACAGATGCAGTTCTTCAGAACCAGGAGAGGGGGCGCTAGCGGCCCAGTGTGAGACATCTGCTCCAGAGTGCAGGGATGGTCACTCTCCTTTGTCTCACCACCTCCAGGGGCTCCAGTCCTGGGAGCCTCAGTGTCAGCAGGGGCAGCTTTGCTTTTTTCTCCACAAACTTCATCTTCCCACTGCAGTTAAAACCCAGCCCAAAGGAAGCCAATACCAAATCTCAAGAGAAAAGAAATCCTAGATAGGAATTCTCTTTTAAAATTTAAAATATTTTTTTTTAAAATTTTTTTATTATTGTATGTCTATGGATGTTTTGCCTGCCTGTATATCTGTGCAATGTCATCCACTGAGGCCAGAAAGGACATTGGCTGTCATATCTCCTAGAACTAGCATTATAGATGGTTGAAAGTTGCTTTATGGGTGCTGGGAATTGAACTTGGATCCTCTGGAAGAGCAGCCAGGGCTCTTAACCCCTGAGCCATCTGTCCAGCCCCACAAGCAGGAATTCTTATTTCCCTATCTCCCCAAAGCCATTCCCTTCTTACAAATCAGCCTCTAGAGCCGGTTGGTGAGCTACCGAGGCTTTTGAATGAGGGGCCTGTTGAAGCCACCCTGTAGGGGGTGGGGCTGCACCTCAGGGAGGTATTTTCCCTTTCTAGGTTATGAGGGAGGAAGGGAGGTGAATTGGGAGCAAGTACATTCTGGTATTCAGAGAGTAGAGACCAGAGACAATCCCTATCACAACAGCTCCCTTGACAAAGAATTAGCCAACCCCAAATGTTTGCAGGGGAAAGGGAGCAGCCCTGCCTGGGTAGCAAGTCTAGTTGCCACCATGGGCAGGGCAGACTGGAGCAGGGACTTGGAGACCTCTACCCTGGAGGAGGTCTTGCAGGTGAGAAGACCTGAAGGGCTGAGGCATATATATTAAGAAGATATATAGGAAGAGGGCCGAGGTGAAAACCAGGTCAGCAGCCACAGCCCAAGGTGTCCTGTACAGGATCAGTCAGAAGTGGGGTCATTAGCAGTAATTGAGAAGTGAGGTACGCAGGAAGCTTGTGTGGACGGTGAGTTTGTCTAAAGCGTTTTGTTGGGACTTGGAGGTAGAAGGTCCCTCCAGCACTTTCCAGTGATGGATGGAGAAGGTGAAGTTGGGTTATAGATAGTCTTCTCAAGGGAAGCTTGCATGGACCCTCAAGGTGCTGTGGGAGAGTCAGGGCCCTGGGTTCCAGTCCAAGCTCGTTCTTGAACAAGCGTATGAACTTGAATCCATCCTTGAACCTTCTCTGCCTCAACCTCAGGACAGGAAACCAAGGGAATGTGCGGAGCTTGATGAGGAGCCAGGCTAGCACAGTGTAACCTAAACTGGGGACAAGAGAACCATGGGGGACTGGCTGCTAGTAGGACTCTGCAGAGGGGGTGGTGAGGAAGAACAGTCTTGCCTCAGAGCTCCTTGGTGACTTTGGGAACAGCAATTTCATTATTGTTTCATGAATGCTGCTTCAACATGAGTTAGCTTGCTTGGCATCACCACAACGTCCAGTTATGTTTTTTCTTACAGAGTTGTATCTGTGCAGATTTAATAACCAGTTACTCATATTAACCTTATGTTTTCCAAGTAAGAGGAATACACTGTAGAGAGAAGAGAGAAGAGATACATTATAAAAGAGTGGGGCGGGGGAAGACAGCAGACAAGAACTTGTGGTTGTTTCCACAGAATCTGTTTTCCTTTGAACTTCCAAACTCCTACACGTAGGCGTTAGAAAGAGGGCAAAATGCTCTGAACTTGGAAACTGTCCACACTGTTTCAAGGAAGTATTCTGCTGGACTCCCTGTTCAGGCAGCCTTCTGGACAGCAGGGAGGCCAGATTAGCCTTAGGGAAAACATACCAGACTTTGATGTTCTGGAACCATCCATCATGGTTAAAGTTGGGCCATGGGGTCTAGAGAAGCTGGGACATAGATGAGAATCTTAATGGGGTTGGGGTTTGACTTTCAGTGGGGTAGACTAAGCTTTGTCCTTGGCAGCCTTTCAAGGGGCAGCCTTCCTCAGAGACACAGTTTGTGAGCAACTCTCTCGGTGTGTGCAGACTTGTTTTCTTATCGACAGTTAAGGCTGAATTGATGCTCATGAAAGGAGGTTCCCAGCAAAGTACACCATCTGCCCATCCTCATCTTGCTGAACTGTGGGACACCAGAGCACTCTTCAAATCTGTCTTTCATTCATTTGAGAACCTTCCTTGAGATAAGGGGTCCTATTCACAGCCCTCTGGCAGTCCTCTCTTCTACATGCCTACTTCTGGGGCATGTTTACTTCACGCAGTGTTTATGCCCCATGCATAAGACTGGTCTCCACTGTTGAGGTTTTAGACTGCTCATGTTCTTCTCTGTCTTTCTGGGCATGTCCAGCTGCCCACATGTATTCTTGGAGAGGGCAGCTCTAAATGCTGAGCAGATGTGGAGAAAACCGTAAGGCACATTCCATTTCCATCATTTTAAGTGGTCTAGCTCACACATTTTGTTTTGATTTTTTGAAGGTGGGAAACAGGGGCTTGGACGTGGTTGGATAGAGATTTTCCTGTGCAGTGGGCTGTTCTTATGGTGAGAACCAAACCAGAGGAATGGAGAAGAGTCGGGGAGGGCCTGTGGAAAGAAAGCCACTGAGGTTCTTACAGCTGTCACTCTTGGACCTCATGATTAGAGAGGGAATTTAACCCCACGCCCACTCCGTGTCTGGGCGTGTACTTACTGTTAGAATGTTTTAGAAAATATTTGGCAAAAACAAAATTAAGAAAATAAATCCTGCCTCAATTCTGTTAAAATGTGGTTTATATATTTTATTACGTCTTTCCCCCCCAAGGTTGTACATTTGAATTATGTTGAAACCCACCTTTGCTCCTTAACACTATGTCATGTTTTTGTTGCCATATCATATAAGAATTTATCTGTTTCTAACAACACTTAAACTTGTGGAGAAAACGTTTGCTTCTCCAATAGTCTGTTTAACCACTGTGCTGTACATGTCATGGCTAGCAAAACCAGAGGTAGTTATCCAGTAGGGGAGACCAGCAGCTTGCTAAACACAGAGATAAATGTGTACTTACAAACTCAAAGTGCCAAGGAGGAAATCTACCTGGTGCTGAGCATGTTTATTAGAAAAGAGAGGGGTCTGCATTTGGAGAGTGCTCAAGGGCTTCAGGTGGCGTTGATGGATTGGTACTGGGGAGGATGGAGGAAGGGCGTTCCTGTGGACAGAGTGGCTTGTGCAAAGAGCCTGTGTTCAGAGAGAGCCTAGACTGTTGGTGAATCCGAAGGAAGGCTGGTGTTGCTGGAGCACAGGGAGCCAGTGTGTGTTTATTGACTCCTTTTCTTTGTCAAAATTTTCTTAAAAAATAATTGGGTGTGTGTTCATGTGGCTGTGTGTTCACGAGCATGGGTAGGTGGGTGTTCATATGCATGTATGTGTTCATGTGTGTGTTCGTGTGTGTGTGTGTGTGTGTGTGTGTGTGGCTGTGTGTTCATGACCCTGGGGGGTGATGTTCATATATGTAGGTGTTCATGTGTGTGTTCATGTGTGCGTTCATGTGTGTGTTCGTCTCTGTGTGTGTTCGTGTTTTTGTGTGTGTGTGTGTGTGTGTGTGTGTGTGTATGGCTGTGTGTTCACTATCCTGGGGGGTGGTGTTCATATATGTATGTGTTCATGTGGGTGTTCATGTGTGGGTATTCATGTGTGTGTGTGAGTGTGTGTGTGAGTGTGTGTGTGTGTGTGTGTGTGAGTGTGTAATCGCTCCTGTGTTCACAGTGGCCAAAAGAAGGCATCAGATCCCTCAGCACTAGAGTAACAGGCGTTCATGGGATATCCAGCTCATTTTGTGGGTCCTGAGATCCGAACTCAGGTTCTCATAATGGATCAACAAGCACTGTTGACAGCTGAGCCACCGCTCTCCGCCCTTGTCAGTTCTCCTGCTGATGCTTTCCCTCATTCCTCAGAAGAGCTGCCTTCAGACAGACAGCCCCTCGAGCCCTACACTGTGTGTTCTTGAGCTTCCCATCTGTGTGTAGTCATGTTAATGAAAGTTCTGCCATCCTTACCCCGTGCTGTCCCTGCCATTTGGTGGCATGCCTTGGAAGTTTGTTGCCAACCCAAGGCTAATTAAATACCCACCTGTAGTTTCTACTGTTAGTGATATCGAAATGTGTAGTCAATCTGGGAGTTCACGTGTGTATGCCGGGAGAAGCTAGGGCGTTGTTTATGGTTATCTAAATGATTGGCTAGTTGCAGAAACTGTTTATTGAATAGTCTGTCCTTTCCACCATTTTGAAATACGACCTTCATAACATACCGACATTGTGTAGATATTTGGGTCGGTTTCTGAACCTTCTGTTATACGCCATTGATTTGATGTCTCCTCCATTGCTGGCACCTTCCTGTTTTACTCCCATACCCTTTAAAATCTGATAGAGCAAATGCCAGATCATTACTCTTACTTTTTTTCCAAAGTGTTTTCAGTCCCAGGAAATTATTCTTCTGGATAAATTTTAGAATCATTTAGTTAATTTTGCAGATTAATTTGGGGACGAATGGCATCTATTCGATACTGGCATCCTCAGAAAGATGGCAAAGCTCTCCATTGTGTTAAATCTCCTCTCGGGTTATTGGGTAGAAAGGACATTTTTAAAGAAAGCAGCAGCCTTGAAGACAACACCATTTCATCTAGAAAATACCTCCACCCAGAGAACATGGCCAGAGTGAAAACCAGATGGACATTAGGTTGCTGAGGTCCCTCTGTGGTCTGGGTGTGGTCTCCCCAAGGCTTTGGTCCACTGGGCAGACCTCAGCCATGACTCTGAAGAGCTGTGTAAGGTTAGGAGCTTGATTACGAAGCTCATCTGTGCTGGGTACCCTCCTCTGGATTTGGCATGGGTCACATTCACTCCCACCATGATCAGCGGATGAGTTCTCCTGGGTTGTTTTCTCGGTGACAGGAAGGCCCTGGAAAGTAATTTAACTTTGCTGAGAGAAGGGTACTGATGACAGTGCAGAGGGGAGGGTGTGGGTTCAGGGGCAGGGGGAGAGGCAGATGATGTGCAGGGGCAGATAGCTCTGAGGTCCTGCCCTGACTGAATTGAGAGGACCACCTGCAGGCATCGCTGCGCTTGGAGTTCTTATCCCCCCCAACCCCCCAGCAAGTGGGAGAGATGCTCTTGCTTTAAAGTCAGCCTGGACCTGTGAATGCTTCAGTGCCTTGTCTGTAGACCAGGGCCTCCCGTTTGTTTGCATTTTCTGTTCTGCATAGGGAGTTTGTTAGGAACTGACTCCCTGCTAATTCCCACCCAGCTGGGAGGCACATCTGGAAGAGGGACGAGAGGGGCAGTGGGATGCTTTGGGTTCTGCCGGGCGCAGCAGCTGCCTTGCTTCTCCTGTAGCCTGGGCTGGCAAGATCAGCTCAGCTTTGCTATTTTTAAACTGTCCGCTATGCTCTGGTGGAGGCTGCCTGTACCTCATGCTGAATCATGATCCAGCCTGCTAATTGCAGCAGCGCCTGTGGCCTGCCAAGTACCCAGACAGGCATCTGGTTCTGCATTTTGGGTTCCCGCAATAGGACAGACAGGATGACAGCCACTCCTAGAGGCAGGGGTACTAGGCAGGCCCAGTAAGTACTCCTGTGGTGCTCCTTACCTTTGGGTTTAATAAAGAAATTTATAGACACAACACCAAAGAGCACCAGATTGTTATAGCTCACACATTAAAAGGAGGGGCTTCAGGACTCTGTGATTCAGACACATGTATTTCAGCCATGAATATCACTTTGACCCCTCTCTTAGAGCAAGTAGCATCCACATGCAAACCATATTAACAAGAATGTGGGTATCACGCACAGGTTGGTGTATGAGGTCCTTTCTTAGAAACCGGTTTTGCCAGGGTCATTATTACATTTATGAAACAATGGGGGAAGGAGAATCGTTCCTCCAGGGGCTGGCAGCCTGGTGCTCTTTCTCACAGGGTGCCTGTTAGTGCATTCCCTCCCTGATGTCCCTAGCTGTGAGGTTATGGGACTAAGAAGGGACACATGCATGCCCCTCCTGTGAGGACTGAACCTCCATGCCTTGTCTTCTTCCTGGAACCTCTTAGAGCCAGCTGCCAGTGTTTGCATCAGGTTTGACACTGTGACATGTGGACAGAAGCCACCTCTATACCACCGGGCACCTAAGGACTGAGTGTTGACAGCCCTTGCTTACCTTTGACAACGGTGTGGCTTTCGAGGGACATTCTCCCATCTCTTTTTAAAACCCAAGGTGACTGGGTTTTTAACCATAACTGCTCTATAAGTGTTCATCTGGGTCCACCTTTCAAGCAGAGACCTCACCTGCTTGGTCCCTTTGACCCTTCAGAGGGTCAGAGAAGCCAAAGCCTGGATTTCTGTCTGTTCTGGGAGACAGGGAGCTGAGCAATGCTAAGGGGAGAAGTGACAAATAGCTGTGGCTCCCTGGTTCTCAGGCAAAGGGATGTACTGCCTCTTGACAACATCAGGTCTTTTCTTAGGGTAGACCAGTCCACAGGGCTGCGGCCCAAGCCAGATACTCTTCCAAGATTTGGCCATGTGTAGTCAACTACAGAGAAGGCACTTTGAGCCAGATGATGGTGGTACTCTCCTGTCTACAATCTCTTGTAAGGGAGAGTAAAGAGACAGCTTCAAGGGCAGCTGTCAGAGGGGGGCTGGTGGAATGAAAGTCTCAGCTCTGTTGGCTGAACAGATTGCCATCTGCCTCCCTCAGGACTGCTGGAAATGTCTTTACAATGAGTGAGGACAGTTATAACAGGCAGGCCTTGGGGCTGGCCCAATTTTGAAACATAGTGGTAAAGGCTTCTGCATCTTGCAAGGTCTCTGACGCACCATCCACAGGGCTTGTTCAACTCAAAGGTGCCTGATTCCTCAGCACTCTTGGGAGGCTTTCTACAGACTCCTTGGCTGAGTCACCATCGACTCTGAGGGCAGGCTGCAGAATGTAGGAGTCCCAGATTTGATAGTTGTGAGATTCTAGGGAGTAGCTGGTGTGGTGACCTGCTATCTCGAATCTCACTTCGGCTCTGGGAAGGATCAAGCCGGGGAAAGACCACAGAGCTTCCAGGACATGACAGGCTGGAGGGAAGATGGTTGGTTGGGATAATGACACCCTTCGTCCCACCTGACCGACGCTCTGCTTGTACCCAGCCCCTCTCCTCACTGAAGCCCCCTTTTGATCCTGGCTTTTTACTGTTTCCCCTCCGCAGAGATTCCTGGAGAGACTGTTCACATTTAATTTCTTTCCTCATCTCCAACTTAACTGCTCAACCCACAACAATCTGGTGCCACCCCCACCACACCACTGAAATTATCCTAGTAAATGTCACCTCTGAAGACGTGTGAACAGCAGATCTGAGTGTGTGGTGGGTCTTGTGAATTCTTTTCTTTCTCAGGCTTAGCAGGAGTTGACTTCTAGCCCTCTCTCTGCCTCGATGCTTGGATCTCACCATCTTCTGCCCTTTCTTCGGCTAACCATCCCTACTGTCTCCTCAGAGACCTCCACTCCACTCTGTCTCAGTCCACTTCAGTGTGCTGTGTGACCTCATCTACCTGTCTCAATCACCCCTCCAGTTGGATGTATTCTTCCTTCATATTTCTTTCTGGCTCTGACAAGGAATTGTCGCCGCCTGTGGTGGTTTGTATACGCTTGGCCCAGGGAGTTGGGACTGTTAGGAGGTGTGGCCTCGTTGAGTAGGTGTGGCCTTGGAGGAAGTGTGCCACAGGGTGGGTGGACAAACAGAGTCTCCTCATAGCCTCCTAAGGTGCCAGACCTTCCCTAGCTCCAGTTGGATCAAGATGCAGAACTCTCAGCTCAGTATCTCGGGCTGGGCACTGCCATGCTTACTGCCGTGATGATAATGGACTGAACCTCTGACACCCCCAATTAAATGTTGTCCCCATGTAAGAGTTGCTTTGGTCATGGTGTCCCATCATACCAATAAAACCCTAAGTAAGACACTGCCTGTGGACGGTTCACTGTGTTGTCTACCCCTCCCTTACTCCCCTCTCAAATCTTAGCTTGTCTAGATGAAGTTATACTCTCTCTTCCAATTGCTTCTCCCCAAGTTTTCCCCATCTCCGTGATGTATGATGATCTGCCTCATCCTTGGCAGCTCTCCACCAGTCACGGCTGTTCACTTCCTCTTCCTCTGTCTCTGCACATCACTAAGTCCTCATGAGTCCTCAACCAGGCTCTCAGTCAGTTGCTCCTGGACCACTGGATGCACCCCTTAGTAGTTTTTAACCTGTCGGTAGCATCTCTCAAACCTATTCTCCTTTCTGCAAAAGGAATTGTTGCTATTGTTTGTATATGCCCCACCTCTCAACTTCCTGTGTTCGAAACTCAATCCCTGACGTAACAGCGTTGAAAGCTGGGATTTAATATGAGGTTCCTACCCTTCTCAATGGTGTTATCTTGTGAATAGAGGATGGCCACTCTTTCTTGCTCTCCTGTCTTTCTTTCTGCTGTGGGATTGTGCAACAAGGATGTTTTCACCAGACTTACCTCCTGGACTTCAGCTTTGCCTCCATCAGAACTGTAAGAGACAAATCTCTGCCCCCTCTCTCCCCTCCTATATGGTGGTCTGTTACTATCAACACAGAATGGACTAAGACATCTGTGGCTCCAACTTATATTTGCTTGTGCCCTTTACTGTTGGTTCCAGTAGTGGAAGTAAACTGCAGATCGTAGCTCACAGAGCCCTCTGCAGTGTCCACTGTGCCTCTCTCCAGCCTCAGCTTCGCCATCTCTCCTGTGACTCTCCTTCCCTTCCCCCAGCAGCTCCGTGCAGTGTAGTGGATCTGATTTCAGAGTAGAGGCCCCTGGAAACCCTCTGAGCAAAGCTGGCTCTTGGACTCACACCTCAGCATGATCCTCTATTGTTTTCAGAGCACTAATCTGTCTTGAAAGACACCGAATGGCTTTGTGAAGCCCTAGTTAATCCATTCCTCCATTTCTGCGGGGAGATCTGTGTGTGCACAGACATCACTGTTTGATACCAGTGTGTGTTTCTAGCCCAGTCAAAGCTGAATTTTTACATTCGTCTGCATGGGACTGTCTGTTCTGGATAAATTTTCTATTTCCACCCACCTTTCTAAAGAAATGAAAAATAGTTCAAGCATTCCCTAGGAGCGAGGAGACCTCAAGTGGAGCAGATCCAGTCCAGCCCAAGAAAGAGGCTCAGGCCAGAGGCTGGATAGCCTCAGCACATGGCCTCCCAAGGACTTCGTTAAGGGGTTTGGTATGCTTTGACCTTGTTCTCTTACTCCAGGCTGCTTTTGTTTTTGCTTCCCGTTTATGCTAAAAAAAAATTGCTTTTTCTCTTGGGGACAAAAGCCACCCTGAGCAATGACTCTGCCAACTAACCATATAGCAGTAGATGTGTTTGTGAGGCTAGCAAGAGGGTGGGAATTTATACATGGCTCACAGCTGCAGGCACAGGGCTCTGGGCTCCCAGGCTGCTGTGGCCTAATTGCTGTCATCTGAGCAGATGGCTCACTCTCTTGGCGTGGCGCTAAGGCTGCCTGAGAGAGGCTCTGCTCTTAACATGGGGTGGCAGCAGGAGCTTCCATTACTACCCACCTCCCACTTCAGGAGTTCATTACTTGGATCCTTATATTCTCCCTCACACCTCGAGCTAAATTTGGACGTTGGAGGATTCATCCACTTTGCACCGTCTGCAGGTAGGCTCTGTGAAGTGTCATTCATTCATTCACGGCATGAGCGCTGAGGGAGCTGTGGTGACAGGGACTCCTGTCCTGCTTGAGTGGAAAGCACACTGAGGACAGAGCCATGTGAAGAGTGTTCTGAAGAAAGCGAGCTCACTTCTGCCTGGGGAACAGGATGGCAAGGGGCAGGAAGGACAGAGGAAGCCGCCTGGAAGGCTAGTAACAGCATGCTTTGCTGCCACTATGGTGGCCAGTCCTTACCAGGCTGCATGCTCTGCAAAGGGTGTTCCTAGCTGCGAATGTTGTGCTAAGTCTCAAGTTATGAGCATGTTAACCTTCGAACCCACCTAATGTCTCATATACTGTGGTAGGCATCACTGGGACAGAATGGGCATTGAGTTTAAGTGCAGACAGAGAGCATTCACCGGGTGGAACTTGACCAGTCCTCTAAAAACAGGCAGGCTAAAGTTCTCTGTGCCCGTCACTAAGATGCTGTCAGGTGAAGAAGCAGATACACTCACATCTGTGGGCCCATTTCTAAATGCTCACCTGTAAATAAGGTACAAGTAAGACTCGTAGCAGATCTGTGGCCTCTGAGTGGGGTTTAATGTGGGAAAGGGAGGTTCGCACATTACTTCTCCAGGGCTGGCTCCCTCCTCAGACCTAGCCCCTTCCATGTTCACACCTCTCCTGTAGCGGTGTAGCTTAGATTGGCATTTGCTTTATAATATCAGATATTAAAAATATTAAGTACTACCTATAGATTTCAAAATGTAGAGCATAATGATAGTTTCCTCTCTCAGTTCCCGTTTTCCTTTCAAGGTAGTTCTTTCCAGGTGTTTGTTTAAATCCGTTGTTCACAATGATTTGTAAGTGCCTGCAGACAGGAGGTATAGAGATGACTTTTCTCCCTCCCTCCCTTCCTTTCTTTTGTCTGTCCGTCCGTTTGTCTGTCCTGTCTTTCATTTCTGGGGATTGGCCACACATGCTAGGCATGTGGTCTTACCACCAATCTACCTCTCAGCTCCTTTTTTTTGTTTTGTTTTGTTTTGTTTTTTTGATGCCCCTTTTCATATGGACAAATACAGCCAGTAACCTTTCAACTCCTTCATTTCCCCTAGAGCCTCCCTCCCTGGTCCTTCCTGGTCACAGTCCTGATTCCCTCTGGCTCATCTATGCATTTTTCTTCCCTTGATATTTGACTGGACCCTATGTTGCTTTCTCTGTTTCTGAATCTCCATCTGCCCATTTCTCAGGCTGCACCCAGATTTTAATTGAGAACCTTTTTAAAAAATCAGTCCTGTGAGCAAAAGGCTGAGTAGTCTGAGAGATGACTGTCCAAATGTAGTTTCCCCTTCAACCTTCACATTTACCCAGTAACTTGGTAAAGTTTAAGTTAAACTGAGTTTACCTCAGAAGTTTGAAGATCACCCTAGAATCTCCTAAGGTCTAGTGTCTCTGTTAAGTGTTCTCCCCTTGATCCCTATTATTACACGTGGTCTGTGCTCTTTCCTCTCAGCCTGGCTTCCTCGACCTCTCTATGAAGCCTAAAATCTTTCTTTATCTAGTTCTCTGAATTGTCCCACTATTGCACAGGCTGGGGATGACCGTCATGTATGGTGGCCTTGTCAGGGAGGTCTTTCATGTATGGTGGCCTTGTCAGGGAGGTCCTTCATGTATGGTGGCCTTGTCAGGGAGGTCCATTCATGTATGGTGGCCTTGTCAGTTTGAAAACCCATGTCTTTGATTTCGCAGAACTTTGCTTGCATTGCTCCTTTGATTCTCATTCTCTCTCTCTCTCTCTCTCTCTCTCTCTCTCTCTCTCTCTCTCTCT